>JAPZEA010000013.1:17047687-17062086 GCA_029783685.1 Heniochus monoceros | reverse complement strand
GAAGGAGAAAAACAGGAAGCAAACAGCAGCGATAACCAAGAAAACACAGGAGAGGGAATTCAGTTAAAATGATTTTCGTGGTCTGATAAAAGCGCACAATCACAGGATATTCTCCAGCATCCCTGATTGAGATGTTAACCAGCGCGGTTAATGATGATTCCTTTGTGACACATGTTCTGCGTATGGAGGACGTCCTCTGTCGGGCTAATGGTCCACAACTGGCAGAGACATAGGAGCCCGACCGACCCATGGACGCCTCGCTTCCACTGGGACACCTGAACGTGGCCTTCCCTCGACCACCTTGGAGGCTATTTTTAACATAATTACCCTTTTACCGCCCTGCTTAAAGCCCTGGCTCTCTGAATAAATTATGTGTAATGGAGCTCCTGTCTGTACACAGATCTTTACATGCAAGGGCCCATGGTGAATAATGGCTGGGGAGCATAGTTTTAGCTGCTCTAATTATACTATTGGCTCCTGTTCCTGTAATAACCGCTGCTGATTTATTCATGGAGTTTGCCATACCTCCCCTTTAACGTTTAATGGCAATGGATCTTCTGCAATTAACTGTCCTTGCCCTTAATCTGGCTAAGGCCCACAGCATGTTGACCATTTTTGTCTTTGGCCATGATAAAATTCCTGGTGCACTTTTCCCCCTATTTGGTTTTATTGTCTTTCTTTTTGTGTTTTTCATTTTGATGATTTTCATTTCTCCTCCAGACGTGTGGTGAGTGACAAACTCATGTCTGTATGCAATGGGGTAATATGTATTTTCATCCCTCTGAATAAGAGGGAGATGAGGAGCGGAGCACTGAGGCTTCTGTTGTGTGATAGGAATCACATAATAGACTGGCATACAGAGAGCTGTCCGTCAAACTCTCCCAGGAGAGCCGGGGCTGCTTCTGAAGAAAACAAAGGCAGGTTCGAGGCGGCCGGGGTCTATGGGCTAACTCTCTCTCTTTGCCTCGCTCTCCCCTTCTCTTTGTCTCCCTGTTCCTCTCAGTCATTCACCACGCCGACTAGAAACAATGGCGGAGGGGATCGTGGTGTGGAATACCGAGCTGGAGGATTATTCCCTGTTTCCGAGTACAGCAGATGTCATTTGTGTTCCCTTGAACTGTTGCATCCTGCGCGGCTCTAACTTGCAATCCCATTGTGTCGAACATGCACCCAGGCTTCTGCGTGTCTGCTGTTGGCAGGCTTTACGCCCAGGCTTTTAAAAAAAAAAAAAACAAATTTACATGGCATTTGTTCTGGGTTGACTGAGTTTTATCCACAAAGTATGAAATATTACAGCATTTTCCTACTACGCCGTATCTGCGCCTATGTTCCCTTATAATGTATTTTTTCTTTATTCCGTCCTCTCTTGTCCTTCCCATGATGAGATTACTCCTTCTGAACGAATGAATTACATGATTGTTACTTGCATTCTCTCGGTCTTGGAAGGTTGTTCATGTTTTCCTGGCATTAAAATTTGTCATAGTAATCAGAAATGGCCTACCTCTTCTTAAGAGCTAAGCAGTAAAATGAATCTTCTGTTCCACTAATCAGAGAGCTTTTGACCCCCTCGACATTTGAAGCACACAGTAAAGTTTCATTTTACTGGCCAATGCAGCCTGAAGGCGCTCATATGAGCTCTCCCCACTAAATGGGATGCAGCATTATAGGATTGGTGTTCGTTTATTTGGCACGGTACTTTCAGGATCGAGTCCGGGTTCTCTTGGGATTGGACACTTTTATTAACATTGACGAAAAGGACGGGAAAACGGCGTGTTGAAGACATAACAGTACGTTTACCACTCTGGAAATCCAACACCACTGGCTAAAAGCTGACCTTTTAGCCTCTATCTGACTTCATTGACACCAGATCTATAGCCGCCACGGGTGATAGAGAAGCACTCACACACTCAGTAAGGGCGCATTGGTAGCAAGCGCAGCAGAAAGAGGGATGCCCTTGTGACCCCAAGGATCCTAAAAGTAGCATGAAAACTTTCCATTCCTTTAAAATGACAAGATTATTGAAATAAGGAATCAATCAGCATTGCTCTTTCCTGCATCTGTCCTCTGCAAGCAGCTGTCTAGATGCTGTGTGTTAGAACTGTGAAACTCAGATAACTGGCTAATCACCAGCGAGCTGCTGCAGGTTCGCTTGGTTAAGGGATCAAGAAGAAAAGAGCAAACAAAAGCGAGAAGCTGCCACTGCTAAAAATTTTGATAACACTAGCAGCATATATGCATTTCTGCACAGCGCTGCCAGTTAGCCCTCTCTTTTTCTTAAGCTCTTAACTTATTCAGACCCTGCTTTTGCAACCTTTGTGTATTCAAATCACACCACGTTTCCTCTCTTCCTGCTGCCATCTCTCATACTCTGAAACAAATGTATTTCAGAGGTAGCGCTCCGTACAGCGGTCACAAATTGTTTTCTTTCAGTGATGGGGGTTTATTTTCTTTGCCTAATCTGTGTTTGGCTATGCCGCCCTCCGTCTAAAGATCCACTGTGATCACCCAGCAGCAGCGGCTCATGCCTCATTTAGGCCACTTTAAACATGTCGAGGATCTTGTTGATACTAGCTGACATAGAAGTGTGTATGTGTGTGTGTGTCACATGAGTTTGTGCTATTGTGCTTTTTGGGGAGTCCCTGCGTGGGGCACACACACACAAACACATATGCACGTGTGTGTTCTATTCAGTGGTGGTACAGGCTAGACCTTATAGCAACATTTTCCATTGAAAACCAACAGGAAGATCTGCAGGAGACGTTTATTTACGCCACACGAAGCCACAGAGGAAACAGCAGCACACACTCGCTACATGTGGAGGGTCTATATGGTCTACAGGGACTCGTAAAGACACAAAGCCGCTCTGTCCAGACTCCATCGACATGTGCTGTACCCTCAGAGAGTCAGCGAGGCTGCTGAAGTAATTAAATCAACAGTTTGTCCATTATTACTGATAGTTTCCTCTGCAGAAGTTCACATCTAACAAGGCTTCACCTAAACATATTCAGAAATCCATCTTGTTACGTCTGACAGCCCCTTGCTGCACGCCGAATCAAGGCAGAATAAAGGGGACAGAAAATCAACCGGGCTGCTTGTTTACCAACTGGCGGGTAAGGTAAGAGCTCCGGGGAACTGACGGACGCTCCCTGACAAAATGAAATACCAATACCTGAGTCACGCTCCACTTACATACCCTAAACAAACCCCTGGCAAGCATTGGAAAAATAATTACGGCTGTCCGGGGCCTGGTTCCAGTGTTGAAGAGGTCCACTGTTCAAAATTGACTTTGCGTGCAGCACAGCTGGTCTACCAGCCTGTCTGTCAGTGCTGTGGATGTTCTTCTGAGTAGACACTTAATCTAAGTATGATATCTATTAGCTACTCTAATCAGCTACTTTACAGAAAGGTTTCAAGTCATGATAGCTCTTCATTTGTATCGTGTGCACAATTCACATGCTGATTGTGTTTACTTTGCGTAATGGTTATGCTTTGTGCAGCATTTATCAGTGAAGAAAACAAAGTGGGTGGCACGGTCTTGTGTCATATAGGCATATTGCCATCCTTATACTAACGTGTGTTATGTGTCGCAGTGTGCGGTGCATACGATGACAGTGTATTAGAAAGGTTTGTCCTGCAGGTGGCCTGTGTCGACAAATGTTTTGGTGGTTTTTTCCCCACCTGGCTAATCAACATAAGACTGATAACAGAGCAGGTTGTTTGTTTGTTTTTTTCGTGGTTCTGCCTTCATGTTGTGCTATTACCTGTTATCTAAAATCTCCCCATGTGAAGGCCTCAGGAATGCAGTGAAAGATTACAGCTGTGAGATGCTGTTTGTGCTAAGGTGGACCAGTTAATACAAGAGAAGGGTGTTAGAATTGAATGGACCTTTGGAATTTGTTTAGTCTATACGCCTTTCATTCTTCTTCCTCTTCTCTCCTTTAACCAGCATCTGTCAGACAAACTGAGGAAAAGAGAAAGCAGACGACCACCTATGGAAATATTCTTAGGTTTACAGTCTAAACAGTTTTGGGAATTTATTATACTTTAGTAGAACACCATAATCACACTGGTGCTGTGGCACATTGTTGTCTTTGATAGTGGCCCATTTATATGTATTACGTTTCAGCCACATAATTTAACTCTGCAGACACAAGGACAAAGGTTGAATCATAATTCCCAAAAGGAAAATGTCTCAGTGAAGATATAATACTCTGTTCTCATTTCACACACTTCATTGGCCAGGCAATGGCATCATTTGTTTTTCGTGTTAATTGCCAGACTCACACCTTCTCTTTGCTTGCCAAGAACGGCACATAACATCATCCTATATGAAACTAGCACAACGTGAATGATTCATCGACATGCAACGAGCTCCGTGATGATGATGGTTTTAGGTCGCCTTTGTGGCGAGAGAGTCACACGCCATTAATTCGCTGGCCTCAGTGACACTATTTCCTCGTTCTGTAGGTTCTGCAGAACAAGAGGTCGGACCCTCCCTCGGCTTGAAAAAGTCCAGCTCCCTTGAAAGCCTCCAGACGGCTGTTGCCGGGGCAACTCTGAACGGCGAGATCAACGTAAACAGGCCGCGCTCGCGGATCGTCCGGGGCCGCGGCTGCAACGAGAGCTTCCGAGCCGCAATTGACAAATCGTACGAGAAACCCGGTGTCACGACGGCAGAAGAAGAGAACAGCATGGATACACGTGAGTGTTTAGTGTTTTTAATTTTCAAGACTGTTTGTTCAAGGGTATTGATCTGAAGTAATGTGCCCAAAAGTGTGCCATCATAGAATGAACAAAAGGAGACGAAGACAAAGAAATTCAGTCAGTGTAATGTAGGCCAACTGAACACCAGAGCCTTTACAGAGTGGCGGGATTCACCTCCAAGTAAACTAGGTTAGGAATCCCCACTTGCTAGAGAGACGTGTGTGCCACAATGCACATCTGCAATAAGTGTCTAGGTTACACACTCATTAATATTCACGCAGTTCATGTTGAGTGGAATTGTTAGAGACCGTGGCAACGTGTTTCCCAGGAGCTTACAAACTCTTAAAGTGCATTGCTATGTTTTCCAACAGCGTGCATGCAAGGAAAAATTTCTGCTGTTCTGTTTACCCACATACGTCAGGGGTCCTATTATATCCATTTTACACATGGTGCGTGTGTGGAATTGCATGTGTTATGATAATAAATGAACAGTCCAGTCCCTGGAATAAAATGTTGGCCTGCAACATTTCTACAATAGCTATCAAAGTGACACAGTTCAGATTACCAGTACATGCATATGAGCCAAATTATGAGGAGGAGGGTGCTGGTGGGTTATTAGTTCGTGTGGGAATGCTAGGCCAAGCAGCAGGCTAGTGTTGAAGCCATATTTCTTGCACCAAAACACGGTACTTTTAACAAGACGTCGGGACATATTCCAACTGCATACATGGCAACAAAAAAAGTATTTTTAACAGGAGGTCGGCTCAAGCCGTGTTTGTGGCGACAATCCTGAGTATTTCAAGACAAAACATGATGTTTTCCTGAGCCTAGCCAGGTGTTTTTGTGCCTAAAGCTAACCAGACTGTAACCACTGAGCTGCCATAACATAAAATTGAAAATTGTAAGACATAAAGAAATACAAAGTTTCAACATATTCGTTGTAAAGTAATGTAAAGTTTTCACATATCCGTGGTTTGCACAAACGCACAATACCAACATTTCTTCTGGCGATCGGGTTGAAATGAAGCGCCACTCTTTGCTTTGGACCGTGCCAGTTATTTTTGGCACATAACAACATACGGGTTTGCCAGGTTTCCTCACATTTGTTTTCCTGCGTACCTGACTGAGACTGAAACCACAATTAACTGACTTTATTCTAAACCAGCGTCTGAAGACATGCATTTGAAAGGGAAGACGTGCCACCTTCCGTTTGAGTGAACATACCCGTGTGTGCTTGGTGTTTGATGACAAAAAGACATGCGTTGTATATAGAGAGGCAGCCGTCTTATGTTTTCCGACAGGTAATAACCCTGCAACACCACAAGAGTAATCA
Source organism: Heniochus monoceros (assembly GCA_029783685.1). Taxonomy (NCBI): domain Eukaryota; kingdom Metazoa; phylum Chordata; class Actinopteri; order Chaetodontiformes; family Chaetodontidae; genus Heniochus; species Heniochus monoceros. The sequence continues at coordinate 17,056,049 of JAPZEA010000013.1, read as the reverse complement.
ACAGATATAAATTTCCATTCACCATTAAAGAGCCGGGAGACATTTGAAAAAGAGGGAATTATTTGCCTGAAACGCTTTGTTCTCATAAGCTCTGTCGGCAAGCCACTAAATACAGTCTTATCTCGGCAAAGAAAAATGGGGAAAGCAACCGATTTCTCCTGCCGCGGTATATTGCATTCTCCCCCATGATATTCAAATAACTCTGTTTTTCAATTTAGATAAAAGCAGCCGGTCTGTGCTCGTCACTGAGGTTAATAGTCAAAGTTGACAGATAAGCCGCTGCCTTCCTCTGCTCCCAGACTTTTATTTACATAAAATAAGAATGTGGCATCACCCAAAGAAAATGTGTCCCCACAAGATATCCTGCTGGGCAAAATGCGCTTCCCATTGTGCTACTTTGTGTAGCATCGTTTGCGGAAATAAAAGGGAAAAAGCAAAATCTGCTCTGCTGAGCAAAAATCCCTTCTTTTATGCGTTGGAATAAGACTGGCAATTTTACTTGTCTGTCATAACCTTCACTGACAGGCCAGCTTAAATGTCCTTGATTATTAAAGCAGGAAAGTTTAGAGTTTCTAACTAAAGTGACAAAATGTTTCCTGTGGTTGCCTGTCTCTGCAAATTATCTTGTAGTCTCCTGACACTTTCATCAGCGCTTCTGCTGTCATTTGAGATTGTCATCCAAGTCTTTTTCTTTTCAATTCCATTAAATTGCTGTGGATGGCCTCACCTTTTGATGTCTGGTGTTATTGGCTTTTGATAGGAGATAGCTTGTTTTTCTACCTTGCTTTATTTGAAAGACTCACATTAAATGGAAGACGACAAAAATTGCATTGCTTTATAAAAATGACGTGTCCTCTTGTGCATGGCCTTCCTTCAAACTCAACATAAGGCCCTTGTAAACATACATGTAAAAAACCAGGCTGCAAATAAATGCACATGCACACACAAAGCACACATGGCCACTGCCCTCTGGGAGGCTCTGGATTACAATGTTTAGCATGTTGTCTGCAGCTTGGCATCATTAAACAGTAGCGACATTAGCACTCCTGCTAATCTCAGTCATTTAAATAGCCAGATACAGCTCACAGCTGCTATTTGCTGCCGTTGCTCTTAAGTGGATGATAAGCAGGCAGCAGAATGAGTGATAAAACTGATACCCATCCAGACCCTGCTCCCAAATTTGTGGAGGTGGAGAAAAGGAAGGGAGGGGCTGCGCGCGACAGCGAATTGTGTAACTGAGCAGGTTTAAGCTACCGGCTTGCTCTCCATTCCTGCCATATAGTGCCTCATGTTGAGATTCCAATTCGGTAATTTCCTCCGAGATGGCAGCTGAAAGAAATCGCTGATAGCTCTGCAGATCACAAGAGAAAACAAACCCCACTGTTCCTTGAAATGTGAATCCAGCCGCTCCACCCTTCCGTAGTCTGTCTCATCGTGTATGCCACAAATTCATCATGGTCTCCCCTGCCTCTCCTTTCCTCACGATAAGCGCTTTTCTCTCCTCCATCAAAGGCAGAACTTAAAGGACGACACGCAAGACTGTAATAATTTGTAATCTGAAGGACATCTACCTCACGCCTCAGAGCCAGAGATACAGCGTAGACAGGAGCTATGCCGATTGCGAAGTGCACCACGTTTGCAATTAAGATCCCTCTGAGCCTTTTTCAAGATTATTTAAATGTATAATTACTGACAGATTAATTACATTTTGCACATCAGTTCTGATTAGATGTGATGGAAACTTTGAGTTTAATCAACCCTACATCACCTAAGGAGTTTGGTTTCAATTTGATGTCTTGGTTGAAATTAGTTCAGACTCAGATTCATATGGCTATCATTATGGCTATATTTATATATAAAATGCGGCAGAATTGGGAGGGAAAAAAACGGCGGTTCTCTTGTGAGCTGTGTGAAATGTACACATTTGAAATAACTTCAGGCTTTCAGCTAAGTGAAAATATGTTCAACAGAATACTATTCTCAAAGGGTGTACAATGTAAATATATTCTGCTCTAATGAGGCGAATGAATTCAGTGTGTTTTGTTCAAAGCTGCCATACCTTGTGGGACACAGCTTTTCTTTTAATTGTTCATCTGATGTTACCAGAAGAAAGAAGTGAGGCTTTGTGCCGCAATTTTGTGTTGCTTCTGTCATCCACGGGGAGTCAAGTGGAAGTTAAAGTTTTTGTCCGCCTTTTATTGACGTACATTTTCTTCTTCTCTCTATCTCTGCTTGTATGAGTGTGCCGTTCTTTTTCCTTCCCAGTATCTATATTTAACATCCTCTCCGTCCCCCTTATCTCCTCACTCCAGTGGACGAGGACACAGAGGGAAGTTCCAGATCAGGCCGCGAGTCGATGTCCACCAGCGGCGACCTCATCGTGGGCCACGGGCTGAACGGCAACCTGTCCAAAGATGACAAACAGAAAGACCGGGACAAGGTCGGGGGGAAGGAAAAGAAGAAACCTGAACGGGATAAAGAGAGTGAGAAAGACAAGGACAAGAACAAAGCCAAGAAAGGCGTGCTGAAGGGCCTGGGCGAGATGTTCAGGTAGGAACGAGACGCCGCTCATCTCCAAATCCAGAACAACCTCCACCTTGTTTGCCCCAAGCACCAATCTCTATCTGCTTTATTTAATTCCACTCAATACATTCACCAATGGATCATACAGAATTGGAATGAATTCTCTGGATGTTACCAGTGCTAATCAGGGACCTCTCTCCTTGAACCCTGTGAGGTGGAAGGAGTGCATGGAGGGGAGTGCGGGGGGAGATATCGACCTCAAGGGCCTCTGGTACTTTTGAGCCAGATTATTTTTAATAAGGGCAACATGTTTTATTCATAATCCCATGTGCACGTTCCTCCTATCCAAACGGGCTCCACATTTGTTAACCAGTGGACAATGTTCAGGGCTCATACGGGCACTAATGTGGTAGCTGTGGTTTGGTTCCGGGGATAAAAAAAAACCTTTGGAGATGATAACATCGTCTGCAGGTTGGATTTGTTGCCTGTGGCTGGTGTTCTCAGTGGCTGTCTCATCATGCTGCTGCAAGATTTTAGAGGCAGACTACCTCAGGAGACTATGAGAGGTGGCGTGATTGTGCTTTCAACATTCATCAATTTAATAAGACGTTCACATGCAAAACATTTTAATGCCAATGATTTCATTTAGCAATCCTCCTACCTGCTGTAGGTCCTCTGCACTGTGTTATCACCTCATGTAACCCAGGGAGCTCCAGGAGTCTGGCAAATTCGAGCCAGACTCCTCTGCTGGCACATTTTTTCTGTTTGTCTTCCAGGCTGGAAAATAATGCCGCTGCCTCTGAGGAGTAATAGGCAAAGTTCTTAACCCTGAGTAGTCACGATGGACCGTACACAGCGTACATAGACAATAGTAGGAGAAATGCAAAGAGACTGTGGATGAAAATAAACATCCTGTGGGTATCCTTTCAGTATCTCTGCCACATGGAAAATTAGTGGGGGAGTCACATTAATTATTTCAATTCCATGCACATTTGAATATGGCATAAATTAACGGTGGAGGCGGTGCGGGCCGTTATCGTGCCGTAAGTTGTTTTCATGTGGATTAGTTTAATGGGATTAGTTAGCGTATCGCGGCGCACGGCTCGGTAATGAACAATAAAGACGACAAGTGTGTTTCGAGGTCACGATTGAGGAATGCAGGGAGCTTGCTTATCTTCCATTATTTTCACTCTTGTGTTTTTTCTTTCCTTCTTTCTTCTTTTTTTTTTTTTTTTTACTCAGCTGGCTTTGCGTCGTGCGGTGTAAATGCATAATGACTCGCGCAGGCTCCCACTCTGTCGCGCACCGGGCATGAGCACATATGTGGAGACGCACACATGTTCGCAGGCGTGCGCGCAGAGAAGTGCGCCGGACTGGTAAATGAAAGAGGAAATCTGAGCCACAGGTTTGACACTGTGACACGCAGTCAGCGCCGCTGGCCAACCTTGAGTGGCTGTGTGCTCGGCCCAATAGGTGGCCGCTGGGCGAGTTTTAGCTGCGGGCCCTCGGCATGCCCTCCTCGGCCTCATCATCGTTCTTCATTATCTTTGAGTGCCACTGCCACTTAAGAGTTGGCACGCGGTAGGCCTCGCTGACACCCTCCCCCAGTGCATTCAACGCCAGGCCCTGTGCCTCCTGAACGCAAAGAGGCAGCCCCCTGAACCAGCATGTCTCTCAAGCTTTGTCTTTCCTGCTTTCTACTACTCCTACTCCTACTCCTTGTTGATACTTCAAACAATTTTCTCCTTAAAACTGTGACAGCTCTCACACCCACACATCTCCACTGTCCCTTTCTATTCTCTCCCCGTTCTCTCAAAATCCACCTAACAGTTTATAAAGTTAGAGATGGCACGGAACTGAGGTGAGAATGAATGCATCCCACTGGATACAATAACAAACTTTTTTGTACAGAACAAAATGGAGTGATGTGAAATGCCTAGCGGTCAAAAGGGAGGAGAGGGAAAGAAAGCGAAAGATCTGTTGTGTGTCTCACTTTTAGCAATTCCAGCGAAAGTTTTGACAGTGATTTCAGAATAGAGAAGTTTTGCTGTGCATGACAAAGGGTTTGGCTGACAGTAGCTCAACACTCTCAGGCTTACGAATCACGGATAGAATTTACATGAGCAAGTGTCACATGTGTCTCACCATTGCATCAAAACATCAAAAAGGCATACTGATTGGGTTAATCCTTTGTAATACTTGTCTTCGTTGTTTTCATTAGCATAAAATGGACGGGCAGGCGCTCACTTTTTCCTGCATTTCTCACACGTCTTACACTCACGTTCTCCGTCTAAGGAGATTTCAAGGAGTTTGCAGCACACTGCAATTTGAGCTCATTTGCATGCAGGCCTTTGGACGGCCTGATGAACGTGTAGTGCACGTCCGCTTAATGGACAGCCTGATTGGGAGTGCATTAACATCAGAGCCAGGGGAAAGGAGGATGGCCTAATACAGAGAGAGAGAGGGAGGATCGAGGGAGAGACTGTGAGATAAATACTATGAGTGCAAGAATGACTGAATGTGTGCGAGCACGTGATGGAAAGAAAATTGACTGCCTAAAGCCCAAAGCAAAGAAACTGCAGTGCAGAGCCCCGGCTCCCCTGCCTCTCTGGATTCATACTGTACTGCCTATAGGATGGCAGACTGCCTGGTATACGGTCCTGTACCATCCAGTAATGAATAGCTTATAATCTTTTGAATGGATACCAATGCGCATGCATGCATTGGATAAAAAAACAGCCCTAGGCAGCTTGACATCATCGTTATTTCAAGGATGTCTGCTGCATGCATGTATCCCTGTGTCCATGTCTGCATCCAGCGGGCTTTATGGGAGTGCTGGGCGATGCATTATCCCCCAAACCAATGTATGTGATTATTCATGTCATTTCGACTAGATAACATGTGATCATTACTTTCTGATCCTATCAGGTTTGTTTAGATGTTGGAAGCTTTGCCCAGGGCTCTGTTAGCATGCTAACAGACAATGATGTTTCAGCCCGGCCTGCAAGACTCCCTTCAACATGCCTAATGAGGTGTTGTTTATCTGCTCTGTGACTGACTGACCTCCTCCATTCCCATATCCATCTCTTGATGCGTTCATGTCTGCATGAGGCCGTGTTGCATTAGTATGCACATGCAAAAAAAAAAAAAAATTACCAATCTTGAGCCATTTATTAGTTATTTATTAAGGCTGAGTGTTCAGTTATTGAAAGAAAATCAAAATTCAGATTTTTTTCGGGTTAATTAGACTCTTATATGGACATTTTTGCAGTATGCATATGTATTTGTGAAGGCATGTATGAACACAACCAAGGTCTGTGTGTGCATTAATATTTCTATACCTAAGTAACTGTGTGTGTGTGTGTGTGTGTGTGTGTGTGTGTGTGTGTGTAAATGTGTTTTTAACGAAGTAGTACAGTAGCATGAAGGAGACAAGCGAATGAGGGCTGCAAAACTGGTAGGCAGGCTCGGGACGGGGAATGGGGCCCAGAGAGGTGGGGGTGGGGGCTGGATTGGGTGAGGGTGGAAGGAGAGTGGGAGCGTGTGCACTGGAGTGAACTGGGGCACCAAGGGAGAGTGAGAAAGGAGGGTGAAAAGGAAAGGGAGAGCGGGAATGAGAAAAGAAGGGAGCTTTTCACAGCGGCAGTCACGGCATCGTGCTACTGTCTGCCTGGAGGGAGGATTGAGGATCACCGGCCATTTTCTACCTTCTGTGCGTGCGTGTGTGTGTGTGTGTGTGTGTGTGTGTGTGTGTGTGTGTGGCCGTTAAACTGTGCATGAGCGGTTTCAAGGTGCATGTAAATTTGCACGTGCGTGTGTAATGCATTGTGTGTGTGCACATAGATGAAAAGACTGTGTTAATGGGCTCGGGCATCACCCTCACCCTTTCCCCCGGGTGCTTCCTCACCCACACGCACACTAGCCCTCACCCTTACTCCCCCACCTCTCACCCTCCCCACCAATCTGATAAGTGGCATGCCTCACGCCGAGCCATCAGCCGACACTGGAGCTCAGTGTGACAGCCGCATCCCGCCCCAACCCCCCCCTTCCTCACCCTCCATCACCCCAGGGACCTCGTCTGCCTTCCCCTCCCTTCAGATCCAGCCCCACTCAAGGCTACATGGAGAGAGAAGCAGTGAAAGCTGGAGTGGAGGGATGTGTTCTATCCTTCAATCTTTATTATTCTTAGGCAGTGTGGAAGCACGGAGGGAGTGATGGTGTGTGGGGGGTTGGCGTGAGTGTGTGTGTGTGTGTGCGTGCGTGTGTTTGCATGCATGCATGCGTGACTATGTCTAGAATATGGATACCATGCCACAAAAGCATGATTGCCTTATGTGCAGCATGGGAGTTGGTAGTTAGCGTGTTCCAGCGCCGCTCCGTGTCTTCCTACTATATGATTCTTTCTGCTCGTGTGGGTGTGAACAGCTGATGGCGGGTAAGCCGGTTTGATCATTAGCACACCAACATGATACATGCATTAGCCTGGCTTTTTATACACACACGGCTGAAAGCGTGACTGATGGATCAACACACAAACTTTCTCTGTGTAAGGCACCCCTCTTCCCCTCCACCTTCCCCAGCACACACACACACACACACACACACACACACAAACGCTCACATATGCTTGTAGTATTATGCCACAGTTGATTTGGAGACAGCAATTAGCCGCCTCCACATGTGGGCCCTGACATCTGCTGAATGTAATCTGAGAGAAAATGATAATTGTTCTTCTTTTCCTCTGCCTCGCTCATCATAATGTCTGTGCTGAGGTGGTAAAGGCGAGCACAGTGCACAGCATCAAGCCGGAGCTTGTACATGAGAATAACTGGCAGCTAGAGGGAAACGAAGAATATGAGTAATGCATAATAATAATAATTACATGAAAACACATCATACACTGTGGATGGTGATGTCAGAATAAACATCAGCTCAGCAGGGTGGTCAGTTTTGGGGAAATAGCTTTTCTACACACCAAGTGAGCAAGGATTCAGTCCCTTGAAAAGCCTGTGAGTGGCAAAGTAACTTCCTGTCAGCTGACCACGACCTTTGACCTCCCTGTGGAGCGGCCTAAAACAAAGTGAGCCACAGATTTCCCCTGTCATAAATAAATATTTCAGAGGGAACTCAGTAGTGAACTTTGGCAGCTTTTGGCAGCTTTGCCAGGTGCAAAGTCATCCCTCAATATCAACTTCAAATGCCTGCACAGCTAAAAGAAATATCATGTCACCGGGGGCACTATACAGAGACGGGGTCAGCTTTTTCAGCTTCTTGGGAAAAGCATCTTTTCAGAAGAACCCCCCCCCCCACCGATTCAAAGATCCCCGGACTTTAAAGGGGTCATTTTTTGAAGGGTGAACTCCAAACTCCCCCACAAAAATGTCCTCTGAGTGTGACATCCCATTACTCTCTTGCCAATCATGTACCAAAGATGCCCAGCAGGGGCCAAACAACAAGCAACACAGTCCCCCGCTGAGAAGATTAGCGCCACAGTCACAGAGTGCAGCGGCAGGAGATGGAAACAGTAAAACAACAAAACTCCGCTGTACGCCAGGTTAAGGCGAGCACAGCTTTGTGTCTGGTCTCCAGAAATTGGATGTCACTGTAAATTTCTCAAGCATTTAGACGTAGGGAGAGGCCGAGTGATAGGATTAAGGAGGGGGAGGAGAGGATGCTCTGCGACTTTAGCCACCATGCAAGAATGAGAGATGGACGTTTCAGGCCGGGGGGGGGGGGGGGGGGGGGGGGGGTGGGACCGGAACGGCCCTCTCCGCCCGCGCCCTCTCCGGCCGTGGGAGGCGAACCCGCGGGCCGGAGGAACCGTCCGCCCGAACGCCAG
>JAPZEA010000013.1:16741411-16751448 GCA_029783685.1 Heniochus monoceros | reverse complement strand
CAAAAAAGTACTCATTAATCCAGAGCTCGAGAGAATGTTCATAAGTTAAAACTATGCACGTGTGTACATGTATATGTATGTATGTCTGTATGTGCACTATAGAAACACATGAACATGCTGTATCTGTGGCTGTGGTTCTGAGGCTCAGTGCACTCGGCTGATGCAGGTCTGTGTTTCTGTAGGTAGAGGAATGCAGTGTTTTCTCTGCTCTGATCTCAGCTGCCAGCTCTCTGACTGCACTTGGCTGACATTTATGTCAACCTCTCATAAGCCCAAAGACACAATCCTTACAAATGTCAGTGTATCTTTTCATCAGCAGTGAAGGATATGTTCTTGGCTCGTGCTCCGTCTGCATGGTGCGACGCTGTTTGCCAACCATCCATTTGGAAGCCCAAATAAAAACGTCAGAGCTGCACTTCAGTGATGGAGTGTCTCTGCTGATATTAGGCTACATTTAACTGTCAGCCGGCCGCTGCTGTTCATACCACACACATTCAGACTAATGCTACAGAGCACAGCAACACACACAGCGTGAAGCAGATCCTTCCACCGGCAGCTAAACGAAGCGCCGTGTTGAAATAATGAGAAGGTTAATGGCTGAGTTTGAATATTACCACGCTGGCTTTCCTCCTCATATTCATTTATCTTTCAGGCTATGTGCTTTTCTACCTGCTCTTAATTATTCTGCAGTATAGAGCCGAAGATATTCAGGACAAATAATGAAAAACCTTCTAATCTCTAACCCTCGGGCTTATCGCCGCTCACTGAGAGCTGCTCGTCAATGAGGACGATCTGACTCCTTCCTCCAACCTCTCAGAACACTTTAACAGAAATAACTGCAATATTTCAGACAACTGATTTCCACAAAAAAGAGGAGAAGTGCTCCCAAACTGGGTGAAGACCATGTGACATGACTGAAAGCTCCAGAGGAGTCACTGAAGTGAGCTGGAGGTGAGATTATTTTATCAGCTCAGAGGCGACATTCTGAGCAGCATCATCAAATCATGATGGTTTTATTATTGATGTGTTTATTTCAGCTGGTGGTACATTTACTCAAGTACTGTATTGAAGTACAACTACTTCAATCTTCTACTTCACCATGTTGCACAGGGAAATACAGGGAAGTACCTTTTACTCCACTACATTTATTAGGTACCTGTAGTTACAAGTTATTCTGCAGATGAAGATTTTAAACACCTACAATGAGCATAAAATATATTATTATTTACTAAATTAAGTCATCAACAATATGAAAAATCTGTTGCAGCAAATACTTCTGTACTTTTATTGCATGAAGCTGAGAATACTTTTGTACTTTTACTCAGATATTATTTTGAATGAAGAGCGTTGACTTTTACACAGTCGTGCTGGTACTTTTACTTAAATACAGTATCTGAGTACTCCTTCCGGCTCTGGCGTGACGTGATCTCAGCTCACAGCGTTGACATCAGGACTTGATAAGTATTCATGTGTTCACCTCAGAGCTGCTCGCTCTGCTGGTACATGAATGTGTTATGAAGCAGAGATCAGGAGTAGTGTTTGTTTTCACCAGCAGCAGAAATCATGAACTCACCAGTTTTTAATCCAAAGAAACATGATTTTATGTGACAGGAGGTGAAACCGTGAGGTTAGATTAGAAATTATTAAACACTGAGGTGGAGGGGAACCCTTACTTTCAGTGGAGTATTTTCACAGTGTGGTATTAGTACTTTCACTGCAGTAAAAGGTCTGGGTACTTCTTCCATCACTGATTAAATGTGATTGGTTTGTTGCTCCATTTTTCTGTGTTGCATTCAGGGGCGTCAGTGATTCTGAGACGTCTGTTTCAGTCATCCTTGTGGCCGACTGACGCCTCACAAACCACCAAAATAAAAGTTCTGTCGTTGTGTTTGTGCGGCCAGTTGAGCAGCCGGCTGCACGGCGTTTGTTTTCCAAATATTCCTCATTAAACATTTCCTGTGAGTGACGACCCAGGCCGAGTCCAGGACCGGCCAGGCCTCGATGGGTTTTGCCAGGATTGACAGATGGCCGGTCCAGGCCTGGCCCGGGGTAGACTATAAGATAAAACTAACGTCCAGCTGATATCAAATCTGTTGGAGTTCCTGTGTGCGCTCCTCTGACTGCACCTTCAATGAACATAATTGAAAACTGATGTGTTAAAACTGAGAGTCCGTCTGTAGAAGAGAAACCGTTGATGTTTATTCTGTCTGCTGATCAGACTCAGAGTTCACTGCTGACCTCAAACATCAGCTGATAAAATCATCTCACAGGGTCCATTTAGTAATTCTGCAGCTTTCAGTCAAAGCTCATGATCTTCATCAGAGATCTTCTGGTCGTACATTGAGGATGTTCAAATGCTTTAAGGACTTCTGTTTGATTAGAAGTCACAATCTGATATTATGATGACGTTAATGTATCTTTAATTTTGGTTACTTTGCAGATTCAGATCAGTAATACAGAACAATACAGACCCATTAATATAATCGACAAATATATCCTGATGTATTATTATGGATACAAAATACAACTTTATTGATGCCTTGGTGACATTCGATGAACATATTAATACATCACTAATTAGAATCCAATAATATAACGTGTATATTGTTCTGAAAATGGCCACTCTGCTCAATGAGTACTTTCACTTTACGTATATAAAGTATATTTTGATGCAGGTGTTTTTGTATTCAAAGCAACATTTTGAACGCAGGACTTTTACTTGTAGCACAATATTTCTACACTGTGGCATTTCTACTTTTACTTTGTAGGTGTTTTTTTATTATCTCAAAGCAATTTAAATCATCATGGTGGATGATTTAGCTGATTATTGATGTTGCATCATTTAACAATAAAAAACTGTCCCTTTGTCCTCAGTGTTGATGTGATCAGGTGGAAAGACTGACACCAGAAGAGTGGAGGCTGTTATAGCAGCACATTAATGAGCAAGGTGTTAGAATCAGACAACTGTAATAAAAATTATAATAATAATAATAATCTTTATTTGTATAGCACCTTTCATGCAGGAATTGCAGCTCAAGGTGCTTTAAAACTAAGAAATCACATAGAATTCACATAGAAAAGACATCATATGTAATCAGATAAAATATATGACAGGTATGTTCGGGTGACCACTAACCTATGGCGAGGCAGTGGATGTTAAAAACAAAAACAGCTTTAATTTCAGAGGACTAATGTTGACAGAAACAAACAAAAAAGGTATTTTTTGGTTCTTGTTGGTAAAAAGGTGAAATAAAAATATATTATCCCAACATAAATAATAATTTGGCTTTACTGGCCCTGCATGTGTGCACATAGAAGGGATGTGACTCCGGTTTAAACACCACAGACAGAAAAGAGGACAAACAGAAGACAAAAGGAAAACAAACAGAATACTGAACAATAAGACAAATAATGCAAAAAATATGCAGTAAATAATAAACAATATATACAACGAGCATCATTTAGCTGTTGATGTGTCACTGTTGTGAAGACAGATAACATAACCTGGTAAGAGCATGTTTCCAGATATAATTAGGAACACACAGGCAGTGGGGGACATTAGGGGACTTGGACTGACATCAGTATGTCTAACATTCTGGAGACATCCAGCCAGAAAAGAATCAAAGACTGACATGAGGACAGCAGCAGCTACAGTAAAGCTACAGTCTGTGTCCATTCAGGGCGAGCAGGGCTTAGAAACTCGGAGCAGCTTGGAATGGAAAGCCACCACAGAGAAGACTTCAAGAGTTTCACCGCTGAGCCGTGAAATGAAAAGTAGCAGCTGATGTAGCAGCAGACCTGGCCGGGGTGGGGGAGGGTTTCAGCGGGCAGGCGGGCGGAGGGAGGCGGGGAGGGACTACTTTCTGTCAACGCTGCAAGCTGACTACAAACTACAACTTTACTGCACGGTTTCATGTCGAATCCGGGCCTGTATTTATGGATGCTGGCCTGGGGAATTTCTCCTCGGGTTGAAGTGTTGTATTAATGAACACAGTGGAGTGTAGGAGTGTAGCTCAAGGCTGGAGGAACCACCGACATGAATAAATGGCTCCACAGCAGCGTCGAAGGAATTGCAATGTCCGTTTCTGAGTCCCTCGAGCTGCTGCCTCTGTCCATGGTGCTACTTTCTGTTCTACCCGTCAACAAGCCGCCTGCTCTCCTCTTCGTCTTTCACTCTTTTCCAATCCTCCCGCGCTCTTTCATCATTTTTCCCCCTGTCACGTCCCATCACAGTTCGCCCCGATGCCAGTTTTGGACTAAAGTCGCATATATTCAGTATCATTAAATTTGAGATTTTGTGCCAAAACGTTCAAAAATTACAATAATTCTGTTTGCCCCAGTATCCCTGTGGTTCGTGTGGCCCTAAAACTATTTAACCACAAGTGATGAAAGTATGTTAGAGTTAGAGCACCACGCCCAATGGCAGAGAACCCCCTCAAGAAATTGCTACCCTTTAAATAAAAACATTAATTTGCAACAAAAAAAAAAAAAAAGAAACTTTCCAGTTGGCCCTGAATATTGATTAAAGTCATATATCAGTCCAATCCTCTTCAAACCACCCATATTTCAGCACACTCAGGTTCTGAGATTGTTTGAGTCTGAGCACCCATGAGTGTTCCCAATTAGCCCCGCCACTCATTTCATTCCCAGAGGCTCTTCTCCATTACACCTAATGAGATCCGTTCAGAGAAAACATCCCATGGCCAAGTCTTCCTATTAGACCTTTTTTTTTTTTTTTATGTGAGCCTTTTCAGTAAGCCGCTTTGCCATTGGTCCACAGTGGGCCGGCCATTTGAACACAGACGTTAAAGACCTGCCCGAGCTAATACACGCCGGCACCGGCCTCGCTGCCGTACCGCTATGCGTTCCGCATCCCACGCTGGCACATATGGCCGTTTACCCCGCAGAGAAGAATTCAGCTCCTGCGTTATTAAATGGGAACCATCTGAAGCTGAAAGGATTTGATTTTGTCTCTATTTGTGGACCAAAAAGAAATCTGGGACTTACTGTATAAGCCCCATGAGCCTGTAGACAGGAACAAAAGTATTCTGTCTCTGTATGTGACTGTCTTTTTTGTTAGGCTCCATCCATCCAAATCCTTTGAGTAGCCAAGAGAGGCTGAGAGAATAGAATGGTGGAACCTCATTTATTGCTCCCATCTGTTTATGTCTTTTTACTTCTGGAAGTGAATTTGAGGGGCAGGAATGACCAGCATTCTGTGGCATGCAGATGTTCCTTTCCTGCTCCTTTGCTGTGAGTAATTAAGTGTGTGCCACAGCATTTTATATAAGGTTGGCAGACAAAGCTAGCTGGCTCTCCGTGCTTGGAGCTGTATGGAGAATTCTGGAGGCACATCACCCTGGCTTTAATTTTCTAAAATATGTGCACGCTTCTGTTTCTGTCGGCTCACGCTCGCGTAAAGGATTTCACTGTTGTCGCTCTTTCTTGCACACCCTTGCACATGCACATACCGATGATCTCCTCTGCGTCGATTCAGTAATCCACTCAAGACTCTGGTCTCCATCCATCAGAACCCGAACCCATCTCACGCCAACATCAAAGGCCTCGTCTCTCATCGTGATCTGGAAACCTGCTCCGCCAACGCCCCGGCTTGCTGCATCCCTCCCGTGTTTTAGTGGCGTCTGCACGCAACGCCATTACTCCTCATTAACGTCAGCTCAGCCTGTCAAGGACGGTGTTAAAATTAAGCACGCTGAGGAGTTAGCATTCCTTTTAAAGCCCTTCGGTTGCACACTGCACACACTCTTTTCCTGTGTTGCGGATGAAGGGATGGCATTGTGGGGTTAAGTAGCCACCACAGAGGTCAAAGGGAGTCAATTTGTCATCGCTGGTGGTTGAAAATTTCCATGTGTGTCCCAGAACTAGCACTAGCTGATCTCACCTCCAGGCCCTTACAGTCCCGGTAAAGTTAGCATGCGTGAACATCATCAAAAGCCAGTTTGAGGCTATTCTTACCACAGAAACAGAAGCCAGGGTGACACATAGAAGACTGTGTCTGTGTGTGTTTTCCCCTGCCTGGCAGCGATGGCCATGCTTGTGAACAGGCATGATGGTCGGCAGCGCTCCTTTGCCAGGTCTGATGCAAACCAGCGATGTAGTCTGCCCAGCATCAGCTCCCAGTGCAGCACACACACACGTAAATATATACATGCGTCAGACTACTGAACACCCAGACGCTCGCTCACGTGCCTCTCTTACCCTCACCGCCTCTGGTTGTCTCCTTGTGAAAATATAAGAGCCCCCCCAGTAATGTACCGCAGTTCATGATTACTTTATAAAGCCCTGCATATTTTAAAGGCACAATATTTGATATTCAATCTGTATCTCTCTTTCCTCCTGGCCAGTTTTGATAATGTGATTGCAGACCCCGCTCTATTCAACATTCACTTTTATCCAATAAGCTCTTGTCTCCCATCTCAGGAAATTAAGTTGTCATCCTGTGTCTCTTTCATTAATGTGAATATCATTTCATTGCTGTTTATTAAATTCCAGGTAGCAGCTGATGAGACTATAGCCAGAGGTGATTCTAATAGTGGGGTTATATTTTTAACTCTCCAGCTTGTCAGTGCATTATTAATACCAACCATGCATTGAAAGCCTTTTCTGCGAGCATTATTCATGCATTTGAACAGGCAAAGAGCACTATATTTCAGCTCTATCAGCTCCAGTTAATTCTGTCAATCTTGTCATTCTTCCGGCTCCTGTGGAATTTTCTCATGATAAAAGCAGCCTTTTCTCACTTGCCTCCGCTCTCTTTACCCTCCACAGGTGGACCTCGGGTTCTTACGCTTCGTCTCGGCCATCGGCACCCAGGGCGCCATTTCCCAGGAGACCCGGAGGATTTACTTTGTCAAGTCCTACAAAGTGGATGTCAGCTCTAATGGAGAGGACTGGATCACTCTGAAGGAAGGCTCCAAACAAAAGGTAGAAGACTCTGTTCCTCAACTTCTGTGTGATGAAAGTCTCAATCGCCAGTAGTGGTGTAATGACATCTTCTCTGTACTTAATTTACAGTGAAAAAAAGTGAAATTATGTGGAAACTTTGTAGATGTTTTTGCAGCCCCTAACTCTACATAAAACTATCAGAGCAGACTAGATAATAAAAATAGTTTATTTTTGCATCTGCCAGTGATGCTAATAAAAGCCACCCCCACACATGGACTGCACTTGGAACGTCCCATCTTGGTAAAGCAGCCAGCTGACTTGAATTGTGGTCTCTTCCAAGTCGCCTTTGAGCTTTACAAAAGGGGGAATACCCAGCTATATGTACTTGAGCCTCTCTCTCCTAGCGTGCAATTATACTCTTTCCTCGGTATGGTAATGTACCCTGAGCCTGTGTAAGGGGATGGTATTTTGAGCGCAGACTGCGGCGCTAATACAGCACTGCAGTGATATAGGGGGGATTATGTAAGGAATGCAGCCACTGTTTTATGTCATGTAGCTGTCAACTTTCAATAAAAGAAGCAGGGATGACAAAAGACTTGACAAACAAGAGTTAAAGGGGATAGAAAGAAACGTCATGTTTGAGCAGCTGGTAGAGGTGGGGAAATGAAGAGAAAGGAAGGGAGGGGGGGCATGCTTGACCGGAGCGTGACAGGCTGTAACCATTGACCGCCGATCAGCCTGTCAAACAGACCAGGTTTTGTCCATCTGGAGGCAAACACACCCTCCGCTCTGGGTGTCTGGAGAGTCACAGAGACATGTGTGTCTGACAGCTCTGAGTGTGTGACATGTAAATACCGCAAGGCCAGGCCGCAAGTGGAGCAAAAAAGTTCTCGACAACAACAGAGCATCCAAACAAGCGTGTTTGTGCTGCAGTATACACATGGCCCCGGGCCTGACTATTTTATGGTCTCTCTGAAGTACACAGTCCCTTCTGTAAAGTGGGGGCTTTGGTGAGCCTGGCCTGTGTTTTTCCAGACTCTAAAGTGCTTTTTGTGCAGAGGGACACCATTTGCTACATGCTGAGCCTGCAGTTTGGCAGCCTAGCGAAGCTCTGGAAAAAGCCACTTTACAGTTAGCAAGTAGAGAGGAGGCTCGGCGTGACATTTAAGAGAGTGGATGACTTGGTCGCAGGGTCCCTTAGTGACGTGGTTGACAGGTATTGCTCAGGGACTGGGTTGCAGAGGGGCAGAGGCAGGCTGTATGGACTAATGGGTCAGCTTGGTGGTGTTTTAGTAGAGCTGTTATTTTTCTGTCTGTCCGTCCTGCTCTCCTCAGCTGGATTCCTTTCTGCCCCATAGCTGTTCTGTCAGGGAGGTCAGGAGGTCGCATGGTCACCGGTGTGATTCAGTTACGCAGAATGAACTGTGATGGAGTTGTTTTGCTGGGTGGCCAGGCGCTTCATATGGTGCTAGTAAACTGTCAACCGACCCCAGGGGAGAACAGTGACATCTCTGACCTTTAAACAAGACACTGCAGTAAAACCTCCACCAAACCTGGACCTAGAGGACACTAAAAAGCCACCTTGAGCAAGTCTGGTCTTGTCAGTGTTGCACATACTGCCTCAGGTTTCACAGTCACAGGCCACGGCCTGCATGTGCTGCTACATGTGGTGTTCAATGAATCCTTTCCACTCGAGCCTCTCAGTTTGAAGCTGGGTTATGACATCAGCTTTTATCTACTGATTAGTTCAACAGACATTTTTAGCGCGCTGTCACGTGCAGGACAAATGAAACCACGAAAACCTGAACTGGTCCTGGATTTCACTTGAAGGTTGTCAGATACACAATGTTTTCCCTATTAGTTTAAATGGTATTCATGAGAAGTTCTGATTTTTTAATATATACACACTTAGTATATACAGTAGAAAACATAACAGTTAAGCAGTGGCAAATGGAGTCTGATAGAAAAGTGTCTTTTTGCAGAGAGGTTCAGCTACACCTTTCTTCTGGTTGGGAGTCAGTGTTTTGCCAATGGATGCTTTGTCAGGGAGGATGCTTCCTGTCAAGGGGAATTGGACTCTGGCCTTTACGGTGAAGGACAGTCGTCCTAATTGCAACCACCACTTTGCTGCCCTTTTACACTGTGTTTGTTTGCACTGTCACCCTACAGCCACATTCTCTGCTTTGTGGGTCTTATGGTTGACTAGTCAGATGGTGTGGCAGTGGGGTCAGCCGTGCACACGACTGGAAAGTGAGAGTGACATTCCAGTCTGGGAGAGCCAGAAGTGAGAACACCATGCTAGTGGCTGTAAATAGCCACTGGACTTGGAAGTGAGGGGATCAACAGGGTATATAAACATAGAGAGGGGGTGTTTTATTGGCGATTGAGGTGGGGAGTGTCTATGCTATTTTGGGAAGCAGCTTGGTTAGATGTTCTGCTGGACCCAGTCTGTGTCTCTTGATTTTAGCTTAGCTGGACTGGGGCGCTCTCATGGAGATCAACAAGACAGAGGATAAAGGAGAAGATGACAGTGAGTGCTGGCTGGTTTTGGAAGCTTTTAGGCTCAGTGATGCCATTCCAGGCTTAGGCCTGTGTGTGTGTGTGTGTTTGTGTGTGTGTGTGTGTGTGTGTAATGCGAATGAGAGCACATACCGCTGTTGGATTGACCTGGTGCTATTTTAAGTTAGTTAACCAGTTCTGTCAAATCTGTCGTAAAAAGTGGGAGAAATGTGGAGCAACACGCTGAGCTGTATGTAGCCGGTAAAGAAAAGTCCAACATGCAGAGTCTGAAGTGAGATGAGTCAGAAAATATTCACTAATAAACATTTTCCCTCCTTAAAAGGGAAAAGCACTTGATTCGCTGAGATCTTAATAAAAGCATCATGGAGGGAATAACTAACACCTGAGCTGATAAACTGAAGTGTTCTGTGTCAGCTGACAGTCAGCACACCTGTTGGATCTGATTGGACGGTTTCAGCGCTCTGTGCCCGCCTGCTGTTTCTGCTGCTGACTCCGTCTCATTCGCTCCTCTGTGTGTACTCACCCTGCAGCCTCTTTTTTCCTCTTTTGATTGGCACTGGAGGTAGAGCCACGAGTTAAGGACTGTGGCACTGATTGCACTGAAGCTGCTT
>JAPZEA010000013.1:16678278-16689216 GCA_029783685.1 Heniochus monoceros | reverse complement strand
TGATTTGTGATTTTGGGCTTTAAAAGTACTTGATTTCACTTGATTTGACTCAAGTATTTCACCAATGCAAAATATTAGTAGCTAATTGTTAAATTTAGCATATTAAGAGATGTATTTATGGATGTTATCTGATGTGACCTGCTACACACACATAATGCTGGTGTAAAAATGGCTAGATGAATGCCCTTAGGAGCTTCAGGCAGAAATTACTACTGAGTGTTTGTGGTATTTTAGTTTAAACAACTGTATTTAGGAAGATGAACCATGTAAATTTTGAGCACCTCTAAAAAATCAGAGCAACAGGCAAGACAGGTAATACTAACCCACGCTGAAGCTCTTGTCATCTTACTTGAAATGTGTGGAAAAAAATAAAATAAAAAGCATATAAAAAACAATAGAACAATTTTACTCATGTAACATGAAACATGATGGATTCCAATTTTGTCCCACAACGAAGTGAATCACACACATTCGAGTTACTTTTATAGTCTACTCTACAACTTTACAGAAATCAGAATTTACTAAATGATGTTACTCATGAATCACATGTTAAAAAAGTGTCGGCTTAGTTGCGTAATGAGAAAAATAAGCTCGTGTACGTACACCAACCGGAAGTGCCTAACAGTCATACCGGATATGGTTGGAGTGAGGCTTCTTACCAAGACGCTGTCAAACTATCTCTGCTGCAAGCTGTAAACAGGGACGCAAGTTAGGAGCGTCGTTTTAAACAGACTCTTGTAGCTATTTATCGAGAGTAACCCAGCTCGCTGTAAAGCAAGATGGAAGAAGACATACTAACGACGCTGAAAATATTAATAATAGGAGAAAGTGGTGTTGGGAAGTCCAGGTAAGCTGACGTTATCTCCAAGAAATTGATGTCGTGGCTCACTGCTAACGTTAGCCAGCGTTAGCTTAGCAGCCAACCAAATAACGTGAGGTTCAAAGACGATGCAGCGTTTTAAAATTACATCGACGACTTAGCTGTAGTTGTCCTTCTTTGTCAATGAAAAAAACAGTCCACACCGTCTGTCTATTATAAGCTAAATATGGCTTGTGTGTGCTGGCTGTCCAGAGAACCTCAGCTAGCCGATAGTAGCTGTACATGACATCATCTTTGTTAACGTCTGACATCGCTGTTTGAAGATGTTGCAATCGAGACGAGAATCCTCGTGGCTCTGCTGGCACAGGCGCGGACAGTTACCTCAGCTATAGCGGTAACTGTGAGCACATTTAAGTGAAGACATGATGAGTAGCAACAGTCACTATTTCTATTGTAGATAATTGTGATGGCTATGCCACAACAAATCCCCGTTCCTAATTTGATTTCCTGTATTTGTAGTTCTAGCTTCTCCAAGATCGAATGGTTCACACATCGTTATGAACACAAACGCAAATATCTACATGGAATAGCTTAATTTAATAGGTTATGCTTGAGTAAGCTTGGCCTCTCTATAGAGACTCAAAGGCTGTATGGCTTTTACTACACAGTTGATTTATCCATTATGTGGAAATCAGAGGTCCCTGTTAGCAACCACAAATCAGCCTAATATTCAAAGCAGAGTATAATGTTTTTACCAACATTAGTCTGGCAGTTTGTATTGTGCAGTATGCCAACAGAGAGCTCTGTCAGATTTGCAGATCTCCATGACTGTGGTCCAGACTGCATGAAAGAATACTGATAGCCAGCCTGAGCCATCAACCAACCATCAAATTGCAAACTATGGTATCGAGTACAGCATGCGTTCCATAGTCATAGCACGGTACATAGGTAATGAGTGGCCCAAAGCTTGCTGTAAGCCTTTTCACGAGCGAACTGTCTGGCCAATAAATCATCTTTCAGCGCAGACTGATGACCGAGCCTCAGGTTCTCAAAATAACAAACCGAAACATGAACCACAAAAGTGGATAGAACTTTTTGTGTAGTACTCACAAAATCTTCAGTATGATCAACAAAGGAGTGAATGTAAAATGGATTTGAGAATGCCCCTGATTTTGGATCAGTTAAATGTTAGTCCAGAAGAACGTAAGTAATTTCAACTGTTTGTAATAATTCAAGCTCTGTACATCAGAGAATGTGAGCAGTTGTGTTTCCACAGTGTTGGTAGTAAGTGTTAGTCTGTTGTCTGTTCTTTCATCCTTTATTCACTTTTTTGGCATTATCCTATTCAGTTAATTTACTGATGACAACACACAGCTATAAATTGAATCTTGGATCGTTGACTGTTTTAGTTATTCTATTCTATTTTCTTTTTCACATTCTCTCCAGGAGTACTGGTAGTTTGCTTACTGTGATGGCAGCGCTGCATTGACCGAGCACAGAGGAGGGACTGAGTTTATACCAACACCATAACATAGACCTGGGTTTGCGTATATTTCCAGGAAGCAGACGACTTTGGTCGCCAGCTGCATGCTGCCCGCTAGTGCATCGTTGAGACCAAGGGTGGCTTCCAGAAAGCAATTTTGTATTATTATAAAGTAGGCTTTTGCTTAATACAATAAACTAATTCAGACTATGATTAGTTTCAAATGTCATTATTTAAACTATCCTGAGCCAGTTGTGCTATTGTCAAGTAGCTACAGTGACTGGACTCATTTTTGAGTCGCTTACAGATGTGTCATTTGTTTTCCTGCAATCTGTAGAGGCCCTTAAATCATCAGGGAGATGTCTGCCTGGCAAGGAATACACAAGTTTCATTTTGCCTGAACAAATGACCTACACAGAACACATTTCTAACTTGGCCGTTGCCAAGCATAGCTCATCAGCTTATTGCTCCAGCATCTTTCCTGATGGCCCATGAGGAAAAATAAGAGAATTACACTTGGTTCAGGGGAAAGGAGTGAGCTTATCCCCATCATCAGCGTTGTGATTAAGGCCTGTGCACTTGATTAGTCATTGTTAAGAAATGAACCCTGTCCTCCTGACTGCAATCTAGCAGTGATATCATTTGGAACTTGTATGTGGAATGCAAGTGAAGGAGAAAGCGATCAATAGAAAGACATTGAGGTACAGAATTCGATAAGTCTGGTGCTGCAGGACAGGATATGTGAACAGAGCAAATGGAAAACTGATCCCAGACCCAAAGCTCACTCAACTTCTGTGGAATAGAATACTGAAAAAAAAGCCATCCAGCTGTGTTTGTTAGTGAGTCATAACAAGTCTTAAACTAATTATTTTGTTCTTCCTGTCAACAGCCTCCTTTTGAGATTCACAGATGACACATTTGACCCAGAACAAGCAGCAACAATAGGTGAGTAACACATCTGAGCTCAGTTAATGAAAGAGTAAAATAAAAATAGGTTGTGCACATCTGAAGGTTGGTGGCAAGTATCCAAAAAGTACAAATGAAAAAATAGATTTTAACATAGTTATGTGTATTGTAATTTGTTTTATTTGTAAACAATAGTAGATCAGAATATTCTTGGAGCTCTATTAATATTATAGTAACTTGTCAGTGAAGTTGAAGACGCCAGTGGTCAGACTGCACACCAAATGCTTGTGCCATTAATTTTCAGAGAACACTCATTAGGTCTGTCAGAATATTTGTGCTGTCAAGTATATTGTCTGGCGTTGGAGTTTTTAAGAGCTATAAATGACTACTGCAGACAACAATGGCTACCACATTGAGTAAAGTGGACATAAATTGTTCTTCATTCTGCCTCCTTAGTCTGTAGTCCCTGCTGAGGCTGGGACTGCACATTGTACTGAACAACAGTCCACAAAATGACAGAACCCTTGTTATCTACTCCAGGACCAGATTTGGCTCAATCACCACGCTCGCGCCTTGTGTCACTTGCACACCCAGTGTTTATTGCAGAAAATTTAAAACAGAAATTAAAAGTCTTTTTATTCTGGAATCCAAAATCAAGCTGAGGTCACCATACAGAAATGTGGCCTGTTGGGACGTCTGTTGGATGAGCTGGAAGTCAAACCACAATACCACACACCCTCACAGCCACAAAGCTATTTGATTTATTTCAAACTTAATGAGGAGTTTGAAAAGCAAATCCTGCAACAGACCAGACCATCCATCTTATCTGGTGAGATGGTGAACTTAGTGGTACATTATTTTTACATGTGAAGGTTTTTCCAAATTCTGGTGGATCTGCAAATGATATCAGCTTCTTTTAACAGTCTAAATCATTTGATGCACCAAGGACACACCTGCTGTATTTTCAGGCAGCCTTGAGGCTGTAACAACCTTAATGGATTTATGCTCATTAAAGCGGTCAGCAACTCAATATTTATAATCTAATTGATGAGTATGAATGTAGATTTGTTTTCGACCCTAACTAATGTTAATTTGTGAAGAGCCTGTAGCTCACAAAGCTGTCTTTGTTGTCAAGGTCAGGGCTTGGATCTGTACTGCTTTGCTTGGCCAGCGGGGACTCTTTGCCAAACAGATGTCTTTATTGGAGTTAAGCCTCCCTCATTGACTCAAGTTTCCTCAGATTCAGACAGAAATCACTTTTAATCTGGTATTAGTTGATCTGAATTCATGTTCATCCTCAACACCTAAAGCATTATTTATCCCCTGTGACAATAGCTTTCTATGTACATTGTCATATTAGCACACAGTGTAAGCCTGAAGGTATTAAATAGTGAAGAACAAATTGCTGCAGCAGTCAGTTATCTTTTGGTCTTAGTGAGGTTCAGATGATGGGCAGCCTGCTGTCATGACACTTTCATTGATAAACTTATCACCTAGCGACTTCTGGGTACAGTTATTGTAAAACTGAAAGAGAGACAGCACAGGGTAACATTGACTCACATCCCCATGATGACAGCAACTCTTATTGCTTTAAATGTAGTGTGGTGTCTTGTGATGCTCCGTGTATTTATATCATACAATGAAGACCTGTTTGGAGGTCCACCATGAAGAGATTGGCCTGCAGAGGATCAGCCCAGCCTTGACTTACAGCAGTAGTGGCATCTTGTTGTGTTTTGATATAACAAACAGATGCTCTAGTGTTTGGGCTCTGGGAAAAGTCTGTCTGACTTTGTACTGAATTAAAGCAGGAGAGACTGGTCCAGGTTCAGGGAAATATTTAGTGTAAACTCTCCACATGCAGGCGGCAGCAGCATCTGGGCAACCCTGCTAGACTGGAGGAAGAGCTAGTTGTGATTGACTGTGTGAGCAGACTGTATGTTTGTGTGTAAGTGTGTGTGGTACACATTCTGTATGTCGTATATCCTCGGCCTGTCTTCACGTCGCTTTTTTCTTTCTCTGTTTTGGCTCCTAAACCTCCCCTGTCCCAGATGTAAAAACAAGCCCATCACAAGTGTACATTTCCCTGGTAAATCTGTCAGTGGACGTTAAAACTCCGGCAGATATGTCATCCAGACACTGCACACTGAGACACTGCACAAAGGCAATAGAGGAGATTTACTTGTTGATGGTAAGGGTGACAACATTGTTATTTTCATGTAAATGTCTGTTCCTTTGGGACCTGGCAGGATTTTCAGGGGTGAATCATGCTCTCTGAGCCATTTTACAGGTGGTGGATTTTTATTATTTCTTTTTTTTTTTTTTTTAAATACAGACCTGTATTGATTTCAGCTCAGGACATTAAACCACACCATCACTTTGTGGTGCATATGAGTACACTGTCATAACCATAATTTAAATACAGGACATGGGATGGGCGTAATGCCAGTCTGAAAAGCTGGGGTTAGGAAAAGTTCAGAGACATTGTGTGGTGTATATGTTTTTACAATTCATCATTGATAATTATGGCCTGTCATCATGATATAATATTCTTGGCAGTAATTGGCCAAACCTGTAAGAGTCGCCATACTGGGAATGAAGCGGGATGAGGTAATCATGACAGCGTGATGATGGACTGGTTTTTTATTGTCTAGGTGTTGACTTCAAGGTGAAGACCATTACTGTGGACGGTAACAAGGCAAAGCTGGCAATATGGGTAAGTGGCAAACTCTGTTCACTCTTTTCAGTAACACTCATTAAACAAATTGTGGCTCTTGTCCTTCAGTCAGAGTGGAGGGATTTACTATTAAGCTCCTCTCTGACTCCAATCTGTCTATTCTCTCATGTGGCCAGAAGATGGCGCTTAAGTAACACAAGTTCAGCCCATGTGCGCCTTGAGGGACACAGAGGAGTCAGACTTGTTGTTTATGTCCGTCTGCCCTGGTTTTCCTTCTGTTTGAGCCACCAGTTTTTCCTGTGAGTGTGTCCAGTAGTGCTGAGCTGGTTGTGTTTTGCAGGACACTGCAGGACAGGAGCGCTTCCGAACCCTGACGCCTAGTTACTACCGCGGTGCCCAGGGAGTCATCCTGGGTAAGCCAAGCTGTTGACGCCATCATTGCTCAAGCACCTGTGTGTGTCTGTGTGTGTGTGTGTGTGCCCTTTTCACTTCAGAGTCAGGCCCCTGGTTGTAAAAAAAAGTGATGGTTTTTCATCCTGTGACCCCCTCACACTCACACACTCACACTCACACACACACACACACACACACACACACACACACACACACACACCTCTCTCTCTCTCTCTCTCTCTCTCTCTCTCTCTCTCTCTGTGTGTGTGTTTCTACATTCAGCAGCTGAAACCAGTTCGTGCACCGGGTCCAGGCGTCTGACTCGGTTTGTTCAGTTGACGCACTGCTGCATCGTCTCGGTCCCGGCAGCTTGTCGCGGCTTCACTTCACAGTTTCCTGAAGGAATTTGGAACCAGATCGACGGAGAACAAAACCAGGCTGCCGACCCAGTGCAGGCATGCCGGTGTAAATCCACAACTTTCTGCACAATCTTTGCCCCGAGTGCAGGAAACACAGCGCAGAGGGTGGACACACAACAACAACAACAGTACGTAAATTTCAGTTATATTCGCATATTTTTACTTTTTTTTTTTTTTTTTTATTTCTCCTCCTGCTTTTTGTTAACTGGGCTTTTCCTGCATCCTGATGTGGGCTTCATATATAGCAACATTTCTTTGAATTGCAGCGTTTTGTAGTATACTGGAATGTCAGGCTTGCTGTAGGATGCTGGAAACATGGCACAACCTCATGAATGCACTTCAAGGCTCTGCAGGAGCATCATGGTAATTCAGGGTTGCCACTAAGGCGTTATCATGAAAACTGTGCTTAATATTTTCAGTGGCTGTCACAAACTGCACAGCCTAATCAACTGCAACAAGGTTACGATGTAGAGGGTCAGGATACAAATGTATGATGTTGGAAATTACGTTAGATCATGTGTGTGATGTGAAAGGGGGAAAAAAAGACTATTTGCTTCCTGTTTGATAAGTGAAGTGTGAGTATTTCTGCTCTTTTTTTTTATTTCTATATTTATTCCACGTTGAAAGTTGGCTGTGAATTTTCCACAGAAGCATCAACATGTTGGCATACAGATGGCGAAGACATATGATCTGATGTGGAATTAACACAGCTCTGCAGTCACCACTATATTTATCGTCTGTGTAGTGGCTCGGTTTGTGTTTCACACCGTATTTGTGCATTAACGACGTCCTGATTAATCATTTGATGAGTGTTTTAAGGAGAGGAGCACACGTTTTACCATTTCCAGGATTATAATTATAATAATTTAATGATTTTAGTGTAATTCAACTCTTTCCAACTTCACATGCTTCTCTAGTCTGTTTCCTGTCATCAATATCACATCATTAGTATCTTTACATGCACATTAATGTCCCTTTAATGTCCACATTCAGGACATGACAGGAGGAATCCAACATTAACTCTGAGTGTCTGTGCAGGAGTAGCTATGACTCACATTGCAGATAAATCTCTATCCCAAATTTTATGATCCAATATTAACTTTAACTCTAAATTTGACTATTTTTTCTTACATTAGCATTTACAGGACACACTTGGCCTACAACTGGCCTGCATTAAAATTACTGAGGTGACTTAGATACTTTTTAGCTCTGCATTAAAAAAACAAACAGCTTTCCTCAGAGGGATTCATGTAATATTTTGTATTTTTGGAGTGTCTGGTAGTATTAGAGAGAATGTCAGTTGTGGCAGGAAGGCCTGGACAGGATTCAGGGTATTTTCACATCATAGTGTGTTTGCTCTGGTCCAAATCAGTGGATGAGTGGGTGAACTTGGTTAACTCTCTCCACTCATTGGTTGGATGTGTCTGGGGTGGGAGAGACCCATTGCCACGTTTCAGCTCTATAAAAGAGACATCCCCCTTGAAACTTATGTTTATTTTTAATTAGTGCAGGACGCCCAAAGAGCTGAAAGTCCAATATTAGATATAAGATTAGAGAAGTCAAAAAGCTGAAAACAAACTTGTGTATAAGAACTTGTTATTTCTTCTTTCAAACCATTTTAATCATAAGTATCTTAAACCAGTAACTCTGTACTAGTTAAAACTAGCTCCACCTCGAGCAGCTACAACAGTAAAATGCTACCTACACATTGATGCGTCAGTGTTAATGAGAACTTTTGATACTTCTGTGTTTTTACTTGAGTAGGATTAAAGTTGGGATCCCGTTCCCAACACAAATGAACCTCTCAGAATTTGGACATGCTTCCTCCAAAGGGTCTTGGTGGAGTTGTTTTGGTCAGCATCTGGGTACGATCGCTTGGCCAAACTAATCGCACCAAGGTGGAAATGACCCAAAGTCTGATTCAATAACACAGGCAGACTCTCCTCAACCTCAACACCAACATAATACTGACATTTTCAACCAACAGCACCACTTCAAAGGTATAGATCACCGACAACCTGCCACTGAAACCCACAGCACTTCTGCTCGCATTGTTCACTTTCAGTAACTTTAATTGAAATTTCTGGCAACATGTGTAATATTTCAAATTTAGACACATCCACTACAACACTATTATGATGCTCAGAATCATATCCAAATCTTAACCTCCATACTCTATAATTATGTTCACGTTATTGCACATGAATGCTTTGATTTCTCATCAGTCAAGCCTTAAGGCATACATGTTGCTAATGACTTTCCTTTTTTTTAAAAAATAAATTTTAAAAAAAGCGCTTCAAAAATCCTTTCAGGCCTCTTTTCAATCAGTTCGTTGTCTGCCAAATGAGAGCCCCCTCTCAAAGACCCTCTGGTGAGCATTGTGGCGCTTTGTGAGGAGTTTGGCACTGTGTTTGAAAAGAAGAGCTAAATCTATAACCTGTGCAGGAGAGCAGAGGACAGAGACAGTTGACGGAGTGAAATCCTTCACATTGCTGTAATGGGTATAATTACACAAAGAAAAGGGCTGTTAGGTTAAATTACCCGTGATATTCACCATGGGTAATGACAGAAATTCAGAAGGTTAAATGACACCAGGAGCAGAATGACTTTTGACATTAAGGTACTTTTGAAAAAGGAATTAGAACAGAGCCTTTATGGGCAAATCCAATACACTACATGTTGGTCTGCAGAGATTGGTTTGAAATGACTTTAAAAAAGGCCTTTTTTGGTGAACACCTGTGTCTTTAGAAGCCATTGTGAGACAATGATTTAGTCTCAAAAGAACTGGCCGGATAGATTGTTTCCAACAGTAAAAGCTATTTGAAGCTCACTTTGAGTTGCAGTGATGTCTGGAAATTGTCCTGCTGAGTGGCGCACCTACTCACACAAGTAACCATGGCAGGGAAGGAAAAGCTGAATAGATTCAAGCAATTAGTAGTTTCACTCAAATTGCCTCTTACCTCAAGGCATTCCAGCTCCTTCCTAAGTAGGCTTGCCTAGAATGTCTTCTGTATTTTCTTCAGTGAGAACTATATTCTCTCTGGTCCAAACGTTGACCTTCGCAGACAGCAAACAGCCCAATTAGTGGATGAGAAGGTGAAGGGGGCTGGACCTCATCCCCATGCAATTACCTCCAGTCACCCCTCGAGCAGCCACCCACACAACAAACAGTGAGCATGTGGTGTTGGCCGGTAACACTGTGAATGACCATGAAGAAAGAAGAGAGCGGGCGCCGAACGTTAGGCACGATTTTCACAATACTCCAGCTGCTGTGTTTCTCAAGCGTTTCACTTCCTTTATACATCTCAAATCAAGTCTCGGCTAACTTCTTCTCCTCAGTCGACCTTACTTTGCTGGAGTTTTGCTGCCAGTCATGAGTAGTACGATGTGCCCTCTGGCGACTCAAGAAAAAGCAAAAAAAAATCCTATCATACAGCATAATACATGTCAAACGGTTGATATTTAAAGGATACTTTCTGTATATGAACTTTAATGTCTGTGAGAATAAGGCTGATCAGGAAACAAAATCTCGTATTTAGAAAAATATGTTCCAATAGATATTCCTGTGGGAAGTATACATTAATTTATATAATTTCTTGGAAAATACAAATACACATACAGTACAAAGTGTAACATAATAAGCAACATTATAATAACTAAATAGTATCGGACATTTAAATTTCATAGGTAAGTAATACTGTAGGTATTATAGAATGAGTGTAATATTGTCACAATGTAATAAATGTAATAATTAAAGCATGAATCACAGTGCTGTGCTCTTTAAGAAACCCTAACCCCTTCATACTCTTAGCCTATTCATTATGTCAATACACTGATGGTGTAATATATCTTTGCGGTGTACCCACTTTCTCGCTAAGTGCTTTTTCTGCTTCAGATTGTGGGTTGCAAACATCTGCCCAATCGACCTTTACCAGCTTGTGACTCAACAACTGGGAGTAGACTAACCATTTCACTCACTAGTGACTTATTCTCAGCATGGGTGGAGCAAGGAAACAGTATCCAGTTGTAGTTGCTGTGAATAAAATAAGTTTTTGCATGCAGTAGTAGTATGTTGTGGCTGGCTCACATTATGGTCTACTGATGCCACTGTGGATGCTACAAGTACTTAAACAACAAAATAGGTCATTTTTAAAGTCTTACAACCCAATTCAAAACAAATTCTGTCATTTTTTATGTACCACCTTTTGGATTCAAGCGTGGTTAAGGTTAGTCTACTCCCAGT
>JAPZEA010000013.1:16647340-16658087 GCA_029783685.1 Heniochus monoceros | reverse complement strand
CAGTGTCCATGATCTGAGTAGTGGCCCGCATGCATCACCTCCTCCAACATCCATGAAGTTACAGCTGATCCAAAACAGCCCCGGTCCTAAAATGATTGCAAGGCCGGACCAAGTTTTTAATCAGTCAATTCTTTCAGGAATTTAACAATTAGGCCCAGCAATTTTTCTCATATTTGCGTCCAAGCGCAGGAGTTAGCAAAAGACAAAGTCCTGGCTCTAATGAACTTGGTGCTCCATGGAGCATCCTTCACAGCAAGGTAACTAATTACTTCAGCATGCCACGGGAGTCATATTTCCTCATCAAATGGGAAATGATTTTCAGAACGTCTGCGTTCTTGGATTTCATTCCGTGTGGCTTTGCACACTGTCGGCGAAGTTGAGTTTCTGGCGGACTAAATGGCCAAGGTGAAGTCTGGAGTATGTAAAGCAAAGGGCCTCGCCAAGCGAGAATCTCCACTTGTCCGTCTCCTTCGCCGAGATAACCGTGCAGCTCCACGACTCCTTTCAAATCTGTCAGCAGCACAAAGAGGAGGCATGGATGAAAAAAATGAGGGGAGAAGCTATAGGCAGCATGGAATATCACTTAGTTTTTCAATGGAAAATGTGGATCAGAGAAGGTGGGGTTTGGCCAGCTCAGTGCAGTGAGGGATGGGAGGTCAGCTAACCTGATAGGACTATTTCAGGAAGTGTCAGGGCGAGCCATCTCACAGGGCCTCACTGTCATCCAGAGGCAGCTGATCCACAGAAAAACCAGCGGGGCATCTTGCTGGATGTTTGGCCGCTCCACAAGCAGCGTCCTGATTGGCTTTGACTGACAATGGAACCGCAGGACGTCGGCCCTTCCAACTCCAGGCATTTACAGTTTGTGGCTGCTACCAGCTTGGGGACAGCTGCTGTCAACATCTCTATTCCTGTCCCTCAAATCACTTCTTGCAGTCTTGCTTTCTCCTTCAGTATCATTGTCGTTCTGCTTTGCCTTACATAAGAGGGCTGCCGGCCCCAGCTCTGTGGCAGAGCTCGGGTTCAGGACGAGCGGTGGCATGGTAGAGCCATTAATATTCAGGAAAGAGAACGGAGACTGAGCCCCGAGGAAAAGGACACACCTAGGAAGTATGAGACATAAATTCAGTCTTCCCCTGGCCTTCGCTGCACAAAGGCTCGGTTGTCTATTGACGCTATCATACAGGATCCACAATACCACAAGTGTTCAAATTATATGCACAGGCTTCCCTCGGTATCCACATCATGACAGCTGATTATGAAATCTTTATATAAAGGCACTTATCTCTCGCTGCTGCTGCCCTCTTAAACTCCTAAGAGACAGATTTCGAAACGCCAAACGTCCTCCTAAAGGTAGCAAAAATACACAGGGGCAACAAACGCTGGGGCCCAAACCACTAATGTGTGGTGTGTGGTTGACGCAGCTCCCCGCTGTATACATTCAGCTCCTCCAATGGTTTGTCATGATTAGTTTGTTTAGCTCTTAAAAGCCACCCCGCCTTGTGTGTCATAAACAAACATGTCCTATACTGCGATCAGTGTCGAGCGGTGGTTAGAATTACCACCCGGTGACATCAACTACAGAAAAACTACAATCGCCTAAACAGGATGGAATTTATATTTGCTTTGCTTTAAAATGATAAACGCAAGATTCATGATTAAGTGAAAAGTCTTATAGTCTTTAATGTAGTGTGGAAGGGCTTGCATGTAATGACGAACTCAACTCCACTGGGTTTTTTTTTTTGACATTTTAGCTCATTTTTTTGGCGCACGACAAATATACTGTAATGTGAAATGTAACGGTTTGGTTCAGTCTCTCCACTTTCTTCTTACGATAAACAGCTGTTTTCAGTGAGCTCTGATAAACCCACTGTACCTACCCTAACCTACCTGCCCGGCACTAAACGGCAGGCACACATGGTTAACCGCTAGCTAGTGAAGCATTTAGCAGCTAAAGGAGTTGATGGAGACAATGACAAAGCTAAAAGGGGTGAATGTTGCACTTACATTCATCAGGTGAACTCAAATATGACTCCAAATAAATGCTAGTGCTGCTCTGCATCTAGGGAAAGCATACAAATGCATTTTTCTGCTAACACGTTCGCATTAATGCAGCAATAATATTTCACCGCTGTGTTTACAGCTTCTTTCGTTGCCTCCATGTGGCCAAAATAAACTGTTTATGAAAAATAAATAAACACATTAACCAGTAAAAGCTTGAGAAAATGAAGACAAACAATGAATAAAACACATGCATTCATTTCATTCAGAGGTTTATTCATTGCTTTGACCAATGAACAACTGTTTTTATAAAAGAAATTTTACATGAGAGCAACAAGGAGATATGCATTTGGTCATTGGATTGAAAATCCAGTCTCTATCAAAACAAACAAAAAAAAAATCTCAATTTATATAACTTAACAATAAAAAAACAAACTATGGTCACCACTTTCTTTGTTTTTACAAAGTCCGTAATAATTTATAGGCTTTTAAACATACCGTTGCTTTCCATTTGTCAGCATGGTTGTGATAGCAGGGCTTGTGCTGGAGAAAGGCATGTACAGTACCAAAGTCTTGGCCGTAGGAACCCCTTTGTTAGCACTCGGAGTGTCGCTGCTGGCGGGCGGCTGCAGGTATGAACAACAAAGGCTGCTCTGTTGTCTCCGAAGCCTCCTTCCCTCGCTCTTCCTCCTCCCAGCGAGCGGGTATCGTGTGAGGTGTGAAGGTTGCGAGTGGTCCAGAGGTTCAGAGGTGCGATTAAAAACACAAGGAGCCGGCCCGGCACTACCCCGCAGCTACCCTGCCTGGATCAGGTGTATAAAAAACACATGTGGGAGCCCACAACCCCCACTGCATAAGCAAATAGTGCCTGGGGATTGGCTAGTGCGATTGATTTCATTATACTTCCATAGGCACGCTAACAGGAATAATATAGGGTTGTCCTTCATTTCTTCTCCTTCTCGTCACCTCTATGTAAAAACACATCCATCCATAAGTTCTCAGTGGAGGCTGTGTGTTTTCTGATTGAAAACCAAGAACTGTAAGTGCAGCTTTTTTTATGAACAGTTTGCACATTCAAGACACATAAACAAGGTCAAAAAGTCACTTTGTGCAGCTTCACTTCCACTCAATGTCCTTGACCACAAGCACAGTCTGGGTTGTCCAAAAAAATAAAAAACTGCACATTTAGGAAGGAGTGTACATTTTGACACACATAAACAGTACCTTGAAGATATACATAAAATTAAAAAGTCAGCACAGAGAGCCAACTTCAGTTTCTCCCATAAGTCCTACTTGATTTCCCCTAGTTTGTGAACTTGGCATCGTTCACCGCAAACGTCTCTAACATATGCACCGTACATAAGCACTCTCTATGAAGCGGATTCTTTCCGTTGGATGACAAAAGAAGCTCTTAATGCAGTACGGTTAAGTGAAACCAAGATCAAAAACAAAACAACCACACATATACAGACTGACAACAACAGAAACTTTCAACACTTGCTTGGCCAACAAATAGATAATACTGAAATGTATTTTTGAAGACAAACAAACAAAAAAAAAAAACAAGGGGGAGAAAGTTAAACTTTTAAGTCTATCCTCTGCCTTCTTGTAAACAGCAATTTGAATGTAATGCGGAACAGCTGAGAGGGCTGAGGATCAAACGGCTGGGGGAGCCGGTGGCGGCTCTTCTTTCTCGTTCGCTCCGGATTATCTTGTTCTGAACACAAACGTGAGAAGGCAACACTGTCCACATATAACACTGATAATGCAAAGCGAAAACATCCCTTTTAGGTCACGGCACTCTGGTAGAGCAGATACTGCGCTGAACCTTAAAGCATGCCTGCAGATCTGCGTGCGTCTGCGTCACTGAGTGGGTGAACGTGACTTCAGCGTTTGTGCACGTTGCAGCAACTAAAAGCCCAGATAAGACGGGAATCCTTCGCTGGTTGATGAAATCCAAGGCCGAGAGGTGGACAAGGTGGAGAGCGTCGGCTGCTTATCGATCTGCTGCTCACGTTAGGGCGACTTATCTACGTACGCAACAGTTATTGTTGGCCTGCCAGCACCGAGAGGCTGACTGAGACAAAACAGTGTTCAGTTTACAGTCAAAATGAAGAGTCCAGTCAAAACGAGAACAACGTCTTCAGGGAATTTCTGCTGGGTGGTTTTTATGTTTGTGTGTGTGTGCTATTTGAGTTCATCAGTGCCTCAGATGGTGAGCTCATTCAGTCCTTAAGGCACAAGCTGTTGTTGGGAGTTTTTCATTCATAAAATAAATCCTGAATCATGACTGCGACTCTAAACTTAGTCAAATATTCTTCCGCAGAGGCACCTCAGTATCTGTACTTTGCATTGACCACAGTCAGTGAGTTATTCGTCTAAACAACAAAGGCACTTTGGCAAAAATACAAATTTCGTAGCATAAAAAAAGAAGAAATAAAAAAATCAGACTCATCAAAAATAAGTTAACATTACAAAAGTGTCTTGTTTTAGGAAATACTGCTGTGAAACTATCACCAACACTTGTCTGTCGCACCTCAACCCAGCAAAAAAAATGAGGGCCTGTTTTGAATTTTTTTAGACACCAATAACGACCAAAAAGAATGAGAGTTCTCTTTTTGTTCCAATCGCCCCTCACCTTAAACAACAGTTCTCTTTCCATCCTCTCGGGGGGGAGTTTATTTGGACTCCGGCGAGTTCGCTGAAACAGGAATGTTTGCTGGTTTGCATAGAGAGATGGGAGGATGACGTCAGGGCTAGTACTTCTGCATCAGCGGCACTTTAACAGTCTTGATCTCTGCTATATGGGAGGACTTCTGGATGATGCAGCTGGTGGTCCCGGAGGCGCTGTCCTTCCCCTGCGCCAAGTTGGTCAAGGCCATGGCGGCGTTGATCTCCCTCCAGTACGTCTCGTCTTTGCCCTTCACCTTCTCCTTCTGCGCAGCTCCGACGCCACCGCTGCCACTGATGATCGCAACCACGGCAAACATGCACAAGGAAGAACAAAACAGAGAGCGGGGGAGTTAGAGGTCAAGTTCAGCTTGTGATGAATGAAAATAGGGGATTTGGTTTGGGCTGCGAGGTAAAAGACAGTCCACTCACTTGTCACATTTACTTGATCCATGGTCTGTGGTTTCTGCAAGTACAAGAGGGAAAAAAAGGTTAATTTTACAGCGTTCTTTGGGGTCGATGAGGATTTACTGAAATCTAGCAGAACGTGCAGGCTCAGGAGTGTGTGTGTGCGAGCTTTTGTGTGAGGTCTGCATGTGTACACCCTGTCCGCTGCAAACATGTGTTGCTCTGTTTTCTCTCTTCACTCTGACGCTGGACAAAAAAGGACGTTTTTGCAAGAAGCCGTCAAGAAACAAGGTGACTAATGGGACGGAGTTGAAAGATGTGTCTTATGACTCATAAACTCCATTCTCTAATATTTTGTTCGAAAACAAATGGGCCCCGGCCAACGTAATTGAGTTGTCTGAGGAAATCAGATCGAAAATGACTGAGCGTAAAAGATTTGAGTGGGAATGAAAAGGCAGCAAGTGAGTCAGTGAGAGAAAGATGGATGTCTGCTCTCCTCTTTTTTTTTTTCTCTTCAAATGGGAGCAATCTCTGTCTCATATGTAAAACATTAGTGGGGAATAGCAGAGTCATTAAACAATGAAACCAAACTTCTCTTCAGGGCAACCAGTGTGTTTACTTCGGCGTGCCGTTCACTCGGAGAGAAAGACCGTGCGCACGTCGTGTGTGTGTGTGTGTGTGTGTGTGTGTGTGTGTGGTTGCGTTGAAAATGTCGTCTGCCTTGGGTCCAGCTTTAGGTACGTGTTTGCCCAGCGGTGAATATGATGACACAGGCTTGGCGTTTCACGAGGCATTAAAAGAGCAGAGCGTCTGGATTTCCTAGCTGCGCAGCCTCCAGGCGCTTTCTTTAAGTCAACTAAACAAACAGCCAAAGCCCTGTGAGCTTTTAAGTAGTTCAGTCGTGACCAGGTATGGATGACCGGCCGTCTTAAGACAGTTCAAAGGAAGGCAAATTCTCCTGAAGTTTCCATTCAGTCCAAAGGTACCAATCAGTTCGTCTCACCTAGGCCCTTTGCTCAACAACTTCCTGCTCTCTTCTATTGACATTTTTCTCCAACTCCCACGTGTCCCACCACAAACACATCACCCAGGGACAACCAGTCTCCTGCACCCCCCACACCACATTTCCCAGTAAAGCAAATGGCTAAACCTGAGCTGCCGTTTTAATGAGCCCTTCCTCGCGCCACCGTCGCCGCAACATAGCAGTCGACGGGCGTTCCTGAGCGTTCCCTCCTACTAATGAAAATCTGCACCCTTCATTTTTGCTGGAATTTCATTCCCATGATTGTTAGAAGGGGCTGGAAAAGGTTGAGCGAGGACACTGTGTTCGGGGTTTAGCATCGTCGCAGACAGCCGCAGAGACGGAGAGCCAAACTCCTCCGGCGTCGGAGAAAGCACACACAAGATTTTACCGTTCTGCTTTGTCACCTCTAACCTCGCCAGAGCCCTCCACAGACTTTCCAAAGATCTGGATCCAGTGTTCAGGCTTTTGAAAGTAAGTGCCTAATTACTCCCAACGCCTTTCTATGTTCCTCCCTTGTTTTCCCAAAAATGTTCCCATGTAGCGTGACCCACGCTGACAGTCCTGGGTTTGCACGGCCTCGGGCTAATATGGGCCTGATTATGAAATTTCCTGTAGTTTTCTTGTTGGTTCTGTAATAGGTGTATTCCGCGGAGAGGGATAGACTTCACTCTCCACAATTTTCCTCTGTTGATGATTCTTCGACAGAACAGAATG
This sequence comes from Heniochus monoceros, assembly GCA_029783685.1. Lineage (NCBI taxonomy): Eukaryota > Metazoa > Chordata > Actinopteri > Chaetodontiformes > Chaetodontidae > Heniochus > Heniochus monoceros. The sequence continues at coordinate 16,651,270 of JAPZEA010000013.1, read as the reverse complement.
TGTGTGCACGTGTGAGAGGGAGATGAGGACACGATAACCCAGAAGTACAAACCACAGAATGAGATTTCAGGTTTTAGTGCGTCAAAGCGTTCCAACAAAATCCTCACATTCTCGTCTGGCCACAACACCCTGCTGTGCTATCTCTCCCCGGGCCTTTATCTAGCTTCATCAGCGAGTCCCTTTTCCTTTATTGATATTCCTCATCCTCCGTCCTCCGCTCGTTCCCCCCCTTGCTGCAGCGATTTGCTGTTGTACCCCATAATCCAGGTACTCCAGGCTGACCATTCTCATGCAGCCCAGCCAAAACAAATGCAATGTTTCCCGTCTGTGTTTTAATAAAGGGTGACTCTGTGCTATGTCTTCCTCCACATTTTCAAAAGCTGTTTTTGAAAGCCCTTGATATCGTCCATCTCTTATTTTTTCAAATTCTCTATTTTTTTGCAAACTTGTGAAGGCCTCCTCTGCACTCTATCTGCAGCCACTCCCTTGATTGTTGCCAGTGCCCAAAAGCGGACTGCTCCTGATTAAAAAATATGCACCATTCTCCATAATCACAGCTCTGTAATTACAGCCCAATTACACTGTTTTCATGTGTTGTTTATGCTCCCCCAAAATACATTAGCTCAGTGTTTACTGCTGCGGTGCTCAGCATATAGATTGGTTGGTGACAGCAGCAAGAAGGTCAACAGCAAAGACAACATCAAAGACAAACAACGTGCAGAAGAAAGTGTCTCTTTGTGTGTTGTGAAGTCACGGTGGGCCGTGCAGCGCAGTGTGTGAGCCTTTCCATCCACAGCTTTAAGTGTTTCCAGTGTGTGTGAGGCAGCCACTGTCCAGATGCTCCGTTCAGAACATGCAAAACAGTGTTCTCTGCGGCCTCTGGCAGGTGGAGAAGGCGTGGATCCAAAGCTGAAGAGGGCCACCCTGACCCCCAGGACCCCTCCCTGGACTAGGCACCCGTCGCCTCCCTTTTGAGCCCTGGACCCCAGAATCTGGAAATGCACCACTGCATGCAAAAACTTTATTTCCAACACTCTGTGCCTAAAACATCTAAAACTAAGATTTTTTAAAACAAGAGCCTTGCCAAAGACTCAATAAATCGCCAATAAATCACACAGGACCTTTTATTATTTTCTTATTCTTTTTTCCTTGTTTTTTCTACTTTTTTGCTTTACTACTTTGCTACTGAACACTCAGTCCACTTTGCTGTTGCCTTTGGGCTTCACTGACAGTGGGGTTTCACGGACCGCCAAAGGGGAAAGCTAAGAAGTCTGATGGTTTCTGGCGGCATGCTGGAAGTCCAAAAATACTAGCTCACTTAACATCACCGCGGGGTAATGAAGGGAGAGCAAAAAGAGGGTAAAAAAAAAAAAAAAAAACTCGAGTAGCTTGAACAAAACTTGGTGAAAGTGAGGGAAAACAAGCGGGGGCTGACAAATTAGAGAGGGAATGAGGTTACACCTGTTAAGATGACTGCGGAGGAGAGCGGTTGGCTATCATCATTACCATCTGGTGCTGTTGTTAGCAACATACAACAATAAACAAGGCAGGCTCTGTTGCACAAACCAAGGGCTGGGCTGAATTAGGCAGACAAATAAACACAAACACACACATTTTATACGACATTTACGTTTCAGGCTTTTAGTTGGTGGTCTTATCCAAAGTGTCAATTCTAACGTCACCAAAAATCACATGTTGCCAAAAATAAGTGTTTACAGTGTTCCGAAAACAACAGAATTAAGTGTTTAAAACAACAGAACAGATAAGAAGAAGGATTTTAAAGGAATAGTTTGATGTTTTTGGGAAATGAGCTTATTTGCTTTCTTTCTGAGGGTTAGACATTGACGCTTCTGTTGTGTCTATGCATTAACTATGCTGCATGCTGGCGGTTTATTAGCTTAGCTTAGCATAAAGGCCACAAGCAAGTGGAAACAGCTAGCGTGGCTCGTGCAAAAGTAAAAAAAAAAATCTACATTTTGTAGCTCAATGCTTTTCTCAATGTGGTTTTATACATAAATATGTGCTTGGAGTTAGTGCACCTGGTTGTTAGTCAGCAAGAAATAGTTCCAGCATGTAACTTACTGGAAACCAGAAACTGTGATCGTATCAGGATACAGAGTGTTAATCAGTGATCTGCAGGGGTGCGACTCCCACCAGTAGCTTCATAGTTAATGCACAGATATGACTGCAGCATCCATCGCCTCGTTTAATTCTCAGCGAGAAAGCAATTAAGTGTATTTTTCTAAAATGTAAGCATGAAAGTTTGTTCTTGATCTTGGGAATAGTAGCTAGACAAGATTATCTCAAGGTCCACTTACTAGCTTTTTTTCTAAAGCGCTGGAACCGTACAAACAACTACAGCCTGTTATCACAAAACCAAAGTTCCATACTTGGATCACATAAAGACGACCGAGCTGAGACTTCATTTGATTTCTACATGTGGTAGAAAACTGCAGAAAAAGCCAGTTAGCGGGCCTTAAATTAAGATTATTTTGTCAAATTTCAAGAAACCTTAAAAAATCAAAGAAGAAACGGTTTAACTTATGGCTTCATGGATGTTTAATAACTCATTTTCAGTTGCTGATTGCCATTGTATTAAAGGAATAAGAGAGTTTGGAGACTTTTGCTGCTTCAATTTTCATCAGTTTTATCAAATTTATTATTATTATCAAGCGGGTTTTATTCTCTCTCTTATTCTCTTCATTTACATTAAATTTCAATCACAGTTTTATGTTCATTCTGTCTTTTTTATGGTGCATGTGATTTCTTTGTTGTAAAATTAAATTGCAATACACTGCAATTACTCAAGTCAATAAAATCTAATAAAGAGTTTCTCACCTAAGTCATAAGAAAACATTTGCAAGTCATCAACAGCTATAAATGTTACAATGTCATTGATAAAATCCAACAAGTCTGCAGTTTTAAATGCTAGTAAATACTAAATAGATGGCAGCTAAAAAGGTCAAGCACATGTCCTGGAGGATTAACACCAGTCAGAGAGTTTGTTTTAACCAGCTGGCAACTCAAAAGGTGTTCTCAAAAACAGCTTCCATAACTGATCGAGAAAGTGTGAGTAAACTATGTGTTCATAATTAATAAATCCACTAATTTGAACTAATAAACCCTTTATAAAGGAAAACTTTAGTGGTATCAAAAAGTTGTATGTCACTGGGCAGCGTTTACTTTGACTGGAATGAGAGGATTATTCCACCACTGGAGAAACAGTTGGAAACACACACTCACACACACACAAGCCCAAACTCAATTGTTGAAATGAGGAAATGAGCTAAGCTGATTTCCTCTTAAGCACCTGATGAGAACCAGAGTGGCGACAATCGGCTCGCCGCTGACCTGTGCAACCACAGTACACGTCAGGATGAGGACAGATCAGCGTGTTATTATGCAGCTCCTTTGATTTCTCAGGCAGCCAGTCAAAAGCTCCGAGGATGAGTCAGGGCTGAACTGTTACCACAGGTGAGTCATAGCTCTGCACTGGACAGTAAACGCACCATCCCGCAGCCGCACTTTACCTCCAGCAGAGCCTGTGTGATGAAGCTTACCAGATGTCAAGTCACATTCGAATTACTGCAGGCATGTGACTGCGTGGAGAGGTTACTTTTAGCTAAGACGCTTTGGTTCCAACCAAAAAGGAGGCGACAAACGCTTCAGGCGACCTATGGCGACGTCTATTGATGCTATCTTTGATTTGACACCAACCCGAGCCGCAGTCTTGAGCGTGAGGTGCGACACAGAGCGACCGCTCGAGCTCCTGGGCCTCCAGATCGATCTTTTATATATTTCTGGAATGATCTGTGCCTTTTATAATGTCAAGAAGAGTCTGTAAATGAAGTTAGAGATGCCTTGGCACTCCACTGCCTTGCGCTCTGCCAACGCTACTTTTATATTACCACTCCCAGCCATTCCTCCCGG
>JAPZEA010000013.1:16547630-16561575 GCA_029783685.1 Heniochus monoceros | reverse complement strand
TTTGCCTGACTGTGAAGCAGTCAGTGGAAAAAACTAAGTGAAGAAAGATGGAAGACTAAAAGAACCAACGGGGAGGAGAAGCAGGATGAATGAGGGTCTTAATACATCTAACCAAGGGTCTCATTAGTGAGCCTAATTGCTGTTTGTTAAAAGGGATTAAATGAAACACTCTCCCCAGTATGGGTCTTTTACTAAGTAAAACAAATACTCTCAGAGCTCAGAAGCACCTGCTCATTCTTACATGTTCTTTGACTAAAGACTTAATGCAGCATAATAAACACAACTGCTCTCTATGCTCTTTCTCCAGCGCCTGAGTTCAGTCACTGATTGAACTGCATGGAAACACGCTGATGACACGCAGAAATGCAGTGCGGCCCGGCCTCTTCGCACACGGACATCATGATTGCATCCGTCCACAGCGTGTCCAACCTCCACAACACTCCATTAACACTCAGATTAAACATACACAAAAGCAGTGCCCGAGTAACAAGAGTGATGATGAGGATGTGCGTGGACCGCTGTTCCTGCTCCTGGTTTGAAGGGAGCTGGAGTGCCTATCTCCTGTATTTTTTCCCCCCTCGCTCTCAGGCGTGGATTCACATCCTCCAAAGAGCTCTGATGTTTTTACAGGCTTCTTGTCAAATCCAGTTCCGCGCGGCTCATGGCTGTGCGGTTAAAGCAGGAAAGCGGTGACACTGGTCATTGTAATGAGCACCTGCTAGATGTGTCGCACTAATCCATGTGAGGCTCTGAAATAGAAAACAGTAAAAGGGACTCTAACAAGAGGCTGTGACCACATCCACTGGTTGTAAAAAAGCTCCAGAATTTTTCATTTCCCATACTCCTCTGTGTTTTTAGGCACGGAGAATAAGGTGCAAGTGTCTTTAAACGGGATTCAGCATGGGTGACTTGCGATAGACAGGAGGGCTGACAACCTGCCCTATAACTTTTTTCCAAGGTGCAGTTTATGGTACACATTCAGTGCTCTGTAGTGTACTGGGGGTCACTGCTACCAAGGTTATCTTTGTTTTTCCTTTTTTTAATCTGACAGACAATGATGAGATCATTCAGTCGTAATAAGTAATTGCCTGGTTTATTGACTGTTTAAATAGGCACTGGTACAAGAGGCCATTGGAAAAAATGATTAGGTCCTGCTCAACGTGTAAAGTGAGATAACGGAAGCAAAGACAGCAGTGCCAAAGAAAACTGAACATAATTATTCCTCATGCACACACAGCCTGAAGAATATCTCCACATTAACCGGTCATTGCACTATGGTAGCCATCAAAATAAGGGCAACCTCACGTTTAATAATAGCCAAAGCAAAAGGAAATGACTGCAATGTTTTGCCAATAAAGCGTGTGAAAATTTTCCAACAGTTTGGTGCATAATATTCACTACATGAAAATTAATCAAAAACGGTTCTAAATGAGTCTCAGCGAACAAAACCTGATACTGTTGAGAATATTTTTTTGCAACAATATCATTGCTCGAGCTTCTCATGGACATAAACCTGCAATTGTGGTTTCCAAATACTGCGTACAGTATGTATTTCAAGTGGCGATTGCTTAGTGCCAGTGCTTTCTTTGGAGTGGATTGACGCTTGTCAAATATAGAAGTAAGACAAGATTTATTACCGTAAGGCTTCTGCGGAAAACCATTGACAAAGTCTACATCCATATGACTTAAAACACATTTTGTTTGTTTTGGATGCAATTCTGCAAGGCGACACTTGGCTCCTGTTGTGAAATCATCGAGGCACTGTGCAAGAGCTTTTATGTATTTCCAGAAAAGCTGAATGAGCACATGCAACCACAAAACATATCTTAGAGAAAAATCATATCACCATAAACTTGAATATTCCCAGCCCCTCTGGCCAAGTGATACAGTGTTTTCTTTAAATCTGCAGGTTGTCATTTAATGTAAAAATAGAAAAATAAACATGAGGCCATGTTAACAACATGGACATGAGCAGATGGAACACAGGAGAAAAGGCTGCTTGCTGCTGCGATAAGGAACAGACCGAGTGCATTTCATGTCAGCCATGTAGTGCTTCAGTCACCTAATCTTACCCTAGATATCATGTTTTGTGTAAAGTCAGGCATGCTGGTCAGTCCTATTGGGTTAGTGCTAAATTTTCCATGGAGCGACCCCTCTATTGGCCAGCGGGAAGCTTTCCTGTGGCAGAGTTTTCTAGAGAGTGGGGAGATTTTCCATCGACTGGCCAAATACGAAATACATAATGCCAAGTAGCTGGCTGAAGCTCCGAGCATTCAAGTAAACACATTGCAGCAGAGTCCTCAGGTAACTCACTGACTCTCTACCAGCACCTGATCTTCTTGTTTCACCTGCCTCAAGGGAGAGAAACCGAGAAGATCAATTAATTATCATCTGAATTTCTAAGGTGGCGTTTGTCGATCGAGCAGCGTGACCTACTGTGATGTGATCTTTTGTGGGCAGCACTCTGTCCTTTGTTCAGTCGTGGTTGCCTCTCATGCTAATGTGGCGAGGGAAGATGAAAATGACCACCTGTACCACCTAAAGAACCAGAAACTAGGTAATAACACATGTGAATAATGTCAATAACATTCACTGTTAGAGAGGGCCAACACGTAAGACACTGCAGCTGCTCACTGATGGGCAGACACATTTTATTTGTATATAGATACTGTAAAAAGAAGAAATTAGATTAATAGTCAAAACACATATAGACAAAGCTCTGTGAAAATGTATTATTTAAATGTTTCACAGCAAAGAAGCTTTCTCTCTCTAGATTAAAGAAACCTCCATTGTTTAAGAACAAAAACATCTAATTCCCACATATTAGTGGGCTGGCAACTTAACATCAATTCTTTAAACACTACAATATTCATTTATTTATTTATCTATTTTTTGGGTACTTAAAGCAAACCCGTCCTGCCTGGGGGGACGGACCTGTTAGGGGGACCTCAGACAAAGCTTTGTTGTTGGGCCCCTCTTGGCCCCCTGACCCACACTTTGTGCTTTGTGTATGCGCCCTGTCATCGACAAGTGCAAAGACCCACAAACCAACCAGTGCTCCTGTGCTGGAATAACACTAGCTGGCCCCAGGTTTTCTGTGGGTCACTTGGCTTGAGGCAGTTTCATTAAAATAAGTTTATTTAGGAATATGTACAACATGAGCATGGTAGAAAGTAATTAAACAGCAAATAAACATCTTAAAACTAGATTTCTAGGGCCTCTCTGCAAGTGTTAGACGCTGACCATGTGTCACAATAACATTCCCAGTTCAAGCTCCGTCAGGGACCTTTGCTGTTTGTCTTTTCCCCTCACCTCTCCACTGTCCACTATCAAAATAAAGGCAGCAATGCCCGACGATGACTTAAAAAAGCAAATGTACGAGCTGTCTTTTGTGTGGTTCATGTGAGGATATGTTGGTCCCACCTTGACCTGTTTACCAGATAAAGGCTTCTAAAAACCCTTGAGCTGGCAAAATCTGTTCTGCTAGACTGATCGCGTTGCCTCCGCTCCCCCTTCCCCTCGCCCGGAGATAGCAGCTGGTTCTACTCTTTCAAGACGTTCAGCACGCTTAAATAAAAACACAGATCTTCCCTCTCTTTCTTCCCTCCTCCCGTCACCTCCTTGCTCCCCTGTCTCCCTCGCTTCATCTCTTACAGTGTAATTATTATTTTGAAAGTGCAGCCTGAGAGGCCGTCCACGTTTGGCACTGCCTCGCTCGCTAATGCTCGCGGAGCTCTAATGCAATTTGACTTTTGCTTTCTAACCTCTCCAGGAAGACATCAGGGGCCCTTTGTTCGTTCGCCCCCCCTGTCTCAGGATGAAGGGAGAGCTGAGGTAGCAGCTGAGAACAGGAGAGGAGAGAGCGGGCGAGGCGAGGAGGCAACACAGAGCGAGGAGGGAAGAGAAGGGGAGAGGAGTGAGTCGTGGGCCTGTTTTCAGAAAGGGAGTGAAGAAGAACACGTGGGTGAAAAGATGAAGATAGATGTTGAGTGGAAGATGGAAATGGAAAAGGTGGGGAAGGGAAGAGAGGGTGAGAACAGACGAGGAGGGCGACTTGTTGAGCGCAGCGAGAGGCGAATGAGAGAGGAGGCCGGTCCCCTGTCCTCCCGTCATTAGAGACGAGGTGCTGCTTGAGACTTTTATGTTGGTGCCACTCCAGCGTTGGCGCCGCCGGGCCAATCAGAGAAAGAAAGAGAGAGGAATATTGCTCCTTGGAAATAATGAGACATCCTCGTGAAAGGCATGAAAAGAAAAAAGAGACTTCCCTGTGAACAGACAAATATAATTCAGAGAGGACTTAGCCTGGAGACAACTCTGTTGTTCATCACATCATTTATTTTGTGCACAGAACAGTGCACCTCTGTCTCTGCTCTGCGTAGTCTCACTTATTCCTCTGTTATTCCTCAACATTCCCAAACTTTAACTCTCATGTCCTCCCTGCTTTAGGTAGTGGTACAATAGTAGTGATAGGATTTACACTGCGATTATTTTTTGTTCTGTAAAAAAGATATAATTTAAAGCAATGGTGCCCAAATTCAGTCTAGTTCAATCAAAGAGCTGTGCTTCATCTTTAGAGGCCTAAAAACATAAAATTATGCAGGAAAAGGAAAAAGATTTGACAAAATATACTTAAAGCAGCTGCTCAACATGCTGGGAATTGCGCTTATTCACTCTCTTGTTGATGCTGCATGTGTACGTGCACTGAATGTGGAGCTGGAGCAGTGAGCCAGGGGTTGATTATGTTGGCTTAGCATAAAGGCTGGATGCAGCTATAAGCCCGTCTTTGTCCAAAGCTCAAAAATATGCCGACTAAAACCTTTCAAGCTCACTGTCATTAAGATGTGGTGTTTACCTATTTGTTTTATTTCACGTAGAAGAATTTTTCTTGCTTTTCTTCAGTAATCATGACTTAACATTCCGTTCTGATCTTGACCTCCAGGTTTTATCTGCAGGAGAAAATAACAAAGGGAAGCGAAAAGTAAAAGATCTGCTTTTGCCATCCTGTAGCACCAGAGAGCTGCTGTGTGTGAAGTGTTCAGTTTCAGTTTTACAAGGTGGAGGAAAATTTGTGTCAGGCGTGAATGTTTAGCTTTGGGAGCCCCTGTGAAACCTGTCGGAAGCCGAGCTGAGCCGCGCCACGCTGAATTCCATAACATGCCCGACCGTCGCTCGGCCTTTCCCGTCGCGAGCCTCAGCCAACCCCACGCTGTGATTAACAGGCAGCCGCAGCAGGAGTGTGCAGCGAGTCCAGCATCAATGGCTGCCAGGGTGGCCTGCGGTGTCACTGTACACGGCTGATGGCCATCAACAGTCTTTGGTTGACCCGTGAGTCATTTATGGAGAGATAACATAGACGCTGAGCATAGATCTAAAATATCACGTTTGTTTTATTTCCATGGAGCCGAACGTGTTGCTGCGCAGGAAGGGAGTTTTACATGGAAACAAAATTTACTGGCAAACGGTGAAACACATTCGACTCTCAAACAGCTGAGGTGCTCTAGTGTAATTAAACATAGAGTCAAATATATTGATGCAAGTCCGCTGTGGGAGGCGATTGTTTAGTTTGAGCTTGTGCCAAGATTTCAAGATAAGAATAGTTTGCTCATTCACTCATTTGTAGCTTTTATTCAAGTTGTGGCCAGTATTATTAGTAGATAAAGTCTAGTTAATCCTCATAAAAATGTACACTAAAAGTCTATAAGCTATTTGAGCACTATTTATACAGAATACCATATTTTCAGGACAGTTAAATGTTGTATAACAACATTTTGGCTGACACATCCTCTTTCAGGGCTTCTCTGGGGACTTATTGCAGAAGCAGGAAGGTGTTAAAGGCAACAGGTAATCACTATCACGATAGGCAACTATTGTTCACAAACAGTAGCTTTTCCAGAGCTCCAGGAAAAAGATAGCTACACCGAGGGAGTATCCCACCGGCCACTTTGAAGCTTAAGAACTCTGGAAATACAATATGTTTCTGGGATTTTAAGATTTCAGCGAGCCAAGGAAAGGCAGTCAAAGCCTGAGCTGTTCCAATGTTAACAATGTAGTCTAATCACAAAGCTCGGAGGACTAATCAGTCTGTCTGTGGCCTGCGTGTGAGCTCCGCCGCTGCTCCGCCGCACAGAGCGGGGGGCCGGCTGGGTTCGGCCTCGCGGCAGGAGCCTCTCTGGAGGGCTGCGGAGCGGTCAGAGTGCCAGGCGGCCAGACTTTGGACTGTGGGCATTTCCTCCTTTCAGATGGCTTCAGTTAAAGGGGCGCTCCATTCTCTCAATCTCTGGCTAGCTGTACACCAGCCCCTGTGGAGCATCACTCATTAGGGCCTGTTGTCTGCAGCCAAAACCTCAACTGCTCCCCAGGCCGCCGCAGCACCACTCCCCGCCATCAACACCTGCTAACACATGACACACAGGCTCCAGCGGACTGCTGGGAAGAACTCACTTCTGCTCTCCCGCCTCTGGATTTAGACTAACAAGGCCCTAAGCATCTCTTTCTCCTCCTGACGCCTTGCTTGTCAGATTCTGCTGCCATTTATTTTTTGATCTCATGCTGCGTTTCCTCAAAAACGCCTCAGAGTTCCGAAAGCCATCACACTTGAGTGTAAAACTAACTGTTATTAGTTGGCAAAGGTGAAGGGCTTTACGGTTTGTTTGTCTTAGGGCCCTGTCACACGCTTTCTTTCATGTGAGTTACAACCGCTTTGACAGTTTAACGTGTTGTGTGGAGCAGACCTTTTCGCAGATCTGTCCTCCGTCCACCAGGTCTGGCCTGGACAGGGTCTGGTAGCCCAGACTCCTGTCTGCTCAGCACATAATATACTGGCATCCTCACTGGACCTATGGCTCTTTATTGGAAATTACGTCACCTCGTAAAGGGACATGACCCATTACAAAATCATGCTGCTTCTTGTTATTCTTCCTTTGCTAAGAAGAGAGTCGCTCTCCGTTCTCTCATTTGGCCCCTTTTAATTATTTCCGCCTTGATTTTGTTTGTTTTTTATCCTTTCCTTGGATCACGCGAGTTCCCATCATACCTCCCAGGTGGGCAGGCCGGCCATCACGGCTGGGCGAGCGCTTGATTAGAAACACAAACAGCACACGGTGAGTGTGTGTGCAGCCGCCCTGCGCTCTTCCTCATACCTAGTCATCCAAAAAAAAAAAAAAAAAGGATGACAACGTGTCAAAACATGGCGTGTGGATTGTGTAGGTTCAGGGGCCAGGCCGTGGCTTTTGGGCTCTGGGAACAAGCTGAGCGATACATCTGTGATTGTCATGATCAGGGTCGAGCCCCTGTCAGCCCCGCACGGTGTTGATCCAGAGACGCCAACAGCTCCGAACGTGTCAACGTGTTTCTCAGAACATGGCGGTAACAACGCGATGTCTACATGTCTGTTACGAGGTCTTTGCGTGCAGCGTGGACCCACATCAGCGAAAGGATCTAGATTTTATCAGCCTCTGGGGTTTCACTGGAGTGCTTGTTACGTTCATAAACACAGCTCGGTACCTATTTTCTTAAATGCAGACATTCATAATGTGATGATGTGCAGCCTTGTGGAATTACAGTATTAGAAATCAAACTTATGTCTTTGCATTTCTATTGGGAATCCAACATTTTTCTCCTATTAGCTCACAGATGTCCTCTAAACCAAGACCGCATATGTAGGCCTGTTTTTATGTTATGTTTGGCAATCAAGGCTATAGTGCAGAAGCCATAAAGGCTGCACACCTGCACAAAGGACCAGATATTTGATACAGAATAAAGAAATAAAGAAATGCAATGTATTTATATCACTAATGGGAGCCATTAGCATGGGATATAGTATATGTAGCTTACTGTAGAAGCCTCAGAGCAGCTACGCTACAATAAGCTCACCAGTCGTTACTCCGTAGACTCCTTTTTGACACTGTCAGCTGCAGGCACAGGCTGGGGTTTCTATGTCCAGGTTTTCATCTGTTTCTGCACAGACACTCAACTATTCATCCACAAAATTGTCCTCACTGATCTCTTTTGATCTCTCTGTGGTCCTTTTCAGTTTCTGTCAGCTCATCTGAGGCCCTGCGCACAGCTATGAGCTTCTCAGGTATCTTGGAGGTCCTTGGCTCAGTCCCTGTGGTGGAGCCGCTGCCACATGGAGGTAACTCTAGCGGACTCAGTATTAATGACCAGTGACCAGGGCCTCCTTGTAATCCACTTAGCGTCATTACACAGGGTCAGCATGGCTACTGCTGCTGGGCTCTCATACCCCAGCTGGACACAGTGCTACATTCCATTAGAGTGCTGTATGCTTTGGATGATGGAGGAACACTGTTTTGCTACTTACATTTGCATGTATTAGGAATTACAAAGTTGCGCGAAGTTGTTCAAGCGACAGAGCTGCTGGACAGCCACAAGGGTAGTACAGACTCTTAAAAGAACGCTTCAATGCAATGAAAACAGACACATTTGGAAAGCAGGTGATAGTTTTTGCCTTTCTCACTCACCCTAACTCGGCGAAATCATGGCAGCGTTGAGACTAATTTGTATCACACAAAGAAGGTCCTGACCTCCTGAGCGCTAACTTTAAAGATGACAGTTCAGAGTGTGTGTAATTAAAACCGCTGCGATAGAGGCCAACAAGACTCGGGGGAAGACCGCAGGGAAAGTTTAAGAAAATACAGGTGGACAGCTCCGAATTCCTCGAACATAGTCAATGCCTTTGTGCAGCCATGGCCCCAGTACCCTGCTTTAGCTCCACGTGTCAGAGGAATTCGCAGCACGGAGGACACTCCGGGTGAACTTTTACCCCTTGTCTCCTTTTCAAACACGCACACACAGAGTTGAGTTAACCTGCGCAGCACCAGCAGGCAGTGTATACATACACCACCCTGCATTAATGGCCGACTGCACTACGGTTATTAGACCCAGTGTGTTGTTATGATTTCCACACATTCTCATCAGGGTGAAAAGCCGCTCTCAGGCCGGGGAGGAATGAAGGGCATCCTCTGCTCCCCACTCTCCGCTTCCTAAAGTCCTGTAATTGAGAAATACAGCTCAAGGTAACATGCCCTGAAGACCTTTGCCTACAGACATGAGGTAATGCTAAGGCTAATTAGACTGAGGAGACAGGGTGGGCAGAAGCTCCTGGCCTGAAGCCCCATTAGTCTACAGAACAGTCTCCCTATGGTCAAGGGCATTTACCCGGGGATGAGGAAAACAGAGCGGCATCGCTGGCCAGCTCCTCCGGTAAACCGATGGTGATGGACTGAGTCACCACATGAAAGGCTGGGCAAAGGCAGGAGAGCGGAACGCCGGAGGAAGAGAAGCGAGACGGAGAAAGAAGGGCTCATTCAGGATGGGGCGCTTATGAAAAAGATGAGAAATCTCAGCAGGAGCCCCCTCCGTCTTACCCTGCCTCTGATGCTCATGATGGACAATTTGTCTTGCTACAAAGGCAGGACTTATCACACGGAGCCACGTTCAGGATATTGGCCCTGACGCTGTAATTTTAACGCAGTAAATCAAAACGACTGCAGCATATATTGTAACGCGAGACATTTCGCTCTAATGGTTTTGGAAATGCGTCAGGCGGACATCGCAGGAACCCCCGTGACCCGTCGCTGGGCCCAGGATAGAACGCGCTTTCTGACTTTTCCACAACTTAATCCCCGTTGTTCGTTTGCTCGGCCCACTTCTCCTGCTGCCTGCCTCTGCCCTGCTTGTCTGGCTCTGGCCCTCAAGCTCCTAAACAATGGGTTCAGTTAATGCACGGATTTATGGACATGAAAATAAATACATCAAACGGGCAAGAAAAGGAGCGATTCACGAGACTTTACTGCAGCGCAACATTAATCTCTGGGATCAGAGATAAAAGCTGAACTTTGCTTGCTATAAATCCTCAGATTCCTAACGTGTTCTGTTCAACTATTACGGTCGTCGGAACGAAAGGGGAATAGACGGAGAGCCGGCCTTTGATTTGGTGAGTGCCAGTGTTCGTGTCTGAGCTGGGGAAGCCATCGCTTGGCCTTTACTCACATGGCAGCTCACTTTTCAAGGGATGACGGAGAAAGATGAATAAAGAGGAAGAGGGATTTGTTATCTTAAATCAGTCAGGGGCTGCAGGAAGACTTTTATACAACTATATGAAGATTTATGAGTCTTTTTTGCTACTACTTAGTGTAGGGCAATGCCATTTACTGCTCTGTTTCTTGATCATATACACAGACCCAAATGCACACACAGTATTTTTCGGTATTACATCATCACTCATCTAAAGTACCTTGGCATATGTGGCCAATTCCTGGCCCTTCGTTATCCATGTCAGGGAAACCTAATCTGCGAACACGTGTTTCTGTCATCCTCAGTTGAAAGTGAATAAAGCGCAGCATCCGGGCTGATGCAACACTCCCATCGCCCTGACAATGGCGTGGGATCCTTAAGGCGCAGGATGATGACACGTCAAGGAGCCGGGAAGCTAAACAGGGCGTCCGGCGCTACCTTTGATGAATCAGGCGCCCATCGTTTGTCACAGGAGAACGCCCTGGGAGTCTGAGGAGTGTCCGCTCCATCCAGGGCTGTTGGAGAGCTATCAAAACATTGACGCCCTTGACGCCTCTGGTAAGACTGAGTAAAATAAACACGTGGAAAACCCTGCAGGGGATGAGATAGTAGGTGAATAAAGACATGAATGTGAGTGGAACTGTGGAGTGGAAAACAAAAGGAAAGCCTCAGAACTAAAGGGAAAAAAGGTGGCACCAGCTATACTGGCTCCTTCAAGTCTGACATGGGGACACCTTTACCCATGAGATCCTTGGTGCGTTATGACCTGAGAGGATACAGGGTCAATTTACACTCACTTAGAACCTGAGAACGTCCCCGTCCGAGCGCCCCCTAAACCGCCGAACTACCTGGGACAACGCAGGGTGCCGTTTGTCTCATGTTAAACATGGATGACTGATCTTGATGACCTTTTGAAGGGGAAAACCTCGCTCACTCACCTACTCACTCACTCAATCTGCCTCAGCTCAGAGGGCACGACTTGCCAAAGCCGCGTTCCTGTCCGTAAAGCCGGCGGCCTTCGAGTCTCTCCCGTCACTCTGCTATCCTAATTAAGAAGACAGACAGAGTGAGAGAAAGACATGAAGAGAGCGCGAGACGTGGAATAACTGGTTCCTCCGTTCAGTGCCGTTACCTCCTCCTGACCTTCCCTGCCACCACCTCCTCCTCCTCCTCCACCTCACTGCGTCCTTATCCGCCTTGGCTGTAACAACCCCCCCAGCCCCCGCCTCCTGCACACAGCCATCAAAGTGAGCACTGTGGAAAAGAGGAAATGTGAAGGTTAGGCGACCTGATTTGGACCGGTGGGGGATTTTTTTTTTTTTTTTTTGGAACTTCATCAAGCGGAGGCCTGTAGAATCCTCCAGTGGGTTGCTGGTTGGAGGCTGGACTTCTCAAGAGCCCCCTTTTTTACCACCCCCACTGACTCCCCCCATTCACAGAGCCACTGTTTTCAAAGGTCCAGTGACATCTGAGTTAGCAATTTGGCACACAGCTGTAGCAGGACACTGGGGTTTAATTGGGCTGCACTGCTCTGGTGGTTTCAGCATCAGTCATTGGATTCTGGCCACTTCCTTCAATCCTGATCCAACAAATCGCCTCTTTCAGGAGCTCATACTCCACCTATTTTTATGCGCATTTTAAAGTGCGCGTAACAAAAAAAAAGAAGCAGAAAGGTCGGAAATCTGAAGAAATATCGCAAAAGTTGGGTATTGATGAAAGCAAAATGCAACAAAGGAAACACAAATTAGTGAGAAAATAGTGATGTGACTCGTGACGTAGACCTAAACTTGAGCTGCCAGGATCCAGACAGTGACAGTTCCACCACATGGCGAACTTCCAAAACTTGTCTAGAATCAAGATGGCCTTCATGAAAACAAGCATTGCTCAGTCTCAATCAATCAGTCAATTTGATTTCACGCAGCTAGTGGAGGGACCTTCAAGGATAACTTTCTCATCTAAAACCCCCATTGATCTGGCATCCAGCAACAAACCTGAGACAGTGAAGTCATTTTTCAACATGGTTACAGGTCTCTCTGACGACAACTTAATCCTCATAGCCAAAAAGCTCACTAAAAACTGGTCCTAGTTGTCTTCTAACACAAAGCCCTGTCAATTCAGAATACCTCAGAGTGATGTGTGTGAATTTGAAAATGCAATTACTGGAGCATTTCCAATAAATTAATTCCATTCACATTTAATGGATAACAGAGATAATTAATGCCTCTATTAAAGAAGGGAAGTTCCCAACGGATTGGAAGTCAGCCATTGTGGTGCCATTTCATGTGAGTAATTAGGGGCCAATAGCTTTTTGAGCAAATTGCTTATTCTTGGAGAACATCAAACTAAAAATGGAGAAAGGTGGTGTTGTTGGAGCCATGTTTTTAGACTTGAAGAAGACATCTGATACTGCAGTCAACAAATACTCATCTCTGAGCAAGCCATTTTTAATTTCTCTTCTAACACACTGAACTGGATGACTTCCTGTCTTGCAGGAAGGGTTCAGTGTGTAAGGGTAGGTATCTCCCTTCTTACAATGAAACGGGTATGCCCCAGAGACCCAACCTGGGACCTCACCTGTTCGTCTTGAAAAAGATTTATTATCGGCCTGCTCAGGTGTGAAGTTCCAATGTATGCAGATGATAGCGTAAACTGTGTCCATGCAAAATCCAAACAGTGATAAATGTCACTAACTGGCTCGATGATGTATTTCTTAATGTTGAGAAGACTGTTTGCATCCTTTCTTTTTTTACAAAGACACAGAGCATCATTCAAGCAGCATCTCGTGTCAAACAACTGGGTATTATCATTGACTCCACCTTATCCTTCAACAAACAAGTGAAAAAAAGTAAAGCAACTAAGTAATATAACTTGGCTAATTTTAGGTGATACATTGCCTAACAGCACATGAATACAATGACCATCGCTCACTACATGATGGATTTTAAAAAGATGCAGCTGAAATGCTGTGATTTACTTCACACTGCAGCTTACGCATATATTATGAGGTGCCCCTCACCCAACACATACAAATTCATACAAAGAGCCAGATGGATAATGTAGGTGAAGTAGCTCCCTGACAAGATACGTTTGCTGACATTTGCTACTGTCCAAGCTGTGAAAACAGATTGAGATTAAAACAAATAAATTCAAAAGCCATAAAAATATAGTCAAACTGACTGAAATGAACAACATCATAACATAACATATTATCTTTCTCTGTACTACTTTCTGACAAGACACCCGTTTGGTGATAAGTTGAAACTTCTGTTTTTATTACAGGTTAATAAACCATTTATTAGTGCTTTATGTATCAGTTACAAGACATTAAGAAGAGCAATTTGTGGGTTGTTAGCTTACCAGAGTGTGTAATGTCTCTTTGGCAAGTGTTCATTAATGAAGGGTCACAAGTTTCTGATGACACTGTTTCTGTTTCCATCTAACAAGCCTTCAAGTCTGCAGTTACAAATGTTCATTAAGTCATTAATAAAGGCTCATTGGTGTGTCACTCTCTAACAAGACAACAGTAAGGGCTGGATTATGCTTGAACAGAACTGGTTCGCATGACATGCTGTTCAACCACGTTGAAAATTAAGTGTTTATAGTTGTTCCAAACAGCCACACTCGAGGGTGGAGGGACAAGTCTGCTGTCACAGAGAGAGGCAAATTACGATAACCACTTTGATATGGGAATGCATATTTTAGGTCGTCCCTCCTGGAATGCGTGTTGCACTCAGTTGTTTGCACGAAAAGTTGTAACGAATGACAAAAGAGAGAGAGAAATTCAAATTCTTTTTACTTTATCGCCTCCGCATTGATGACCGATCGATTCATGGAGAGGTTGTTGTTGTTGTTGTTGTTGTTGTTGCTGCTGCTGCTGCTGCTCTGGTTTGTTTGAAGCCAGCTTGAACCA
>JAPZEA010000013.1:16505931-16517541 GCA_029783685.1 Heniochus monoceros | reverse complement strand
GCATACAACCACATCCAACAGGCTGAAAAGCCATGCAGCAAGTACTCGCATAGAGAAGATGTTATTATAACTCACAATTTTTTTTCTTCTCCTCCTCCTGAGGTTCTCTCATTTCAGTTAAACCTCATTCTGGGCTGCTGGAGTCGAGAAATGCTGCTAACCCGCTAGAGTGCTGGATGTTGTTTTGGTACCGAGGAGGAAGAGGAGAGGCTGAGGTCATTGACCTCATGGAGGAGGCAGGGTGACAGTAAGGGCAAGCCTGAAGGGGACAGAGAGGAGTGGAAAAAACGGACTGGTGTTTGGCATAGTTTGGCCTTGGGAAGTGACCCTGATTGAGCTTGGCAGACATGGCTCAAACTCAGTATTTATAAACTCACATATGCACTGGATATCCTGTGAAATCTGGAGTCTAAATGGTGTAGTTAGCAAGGAGAGCTCTGAGGCCAGTTCACCTCTTGACCTTAACATCTGAATATAGACAGAACGGGAGACAGAGAGGGAGAGAGAGGCAGAGAAAGAAATAAAGAGACAGAAACGAAAGAAAAAGGGAGATGGGCAGACAGCGGATTTGTGTATGAGCCAGCTCGTACGGCCTGTGGTCCTCCAGAGGGACGATACCTTATGATTTGTCGGGAAAATGACAGTGGTAATAAAAACATGATGGGAAACATTTTCTGTACAAGACAGGGAATTGGAAGCAGCTCTCTGGAAAGGGCTGCAGAACCAAAGCGGGCCACGGTAATTGTCATTAAGTCTGACCGGGACCACATCAACGAGGCCGGCCCTCGGCCCGGACCTCCAGAACAAAGCGTGGAAAACAAGCCGTCCTTTTAACCCAAATCCGTCGAGAACCATTCTCAAAGATGCCTTGAGACCCACAGCAGATGCAGAACAGGATAACTACTACATTCTGCAAATCCATGACATGATCTGCCAGTGCATTCACGCTGTCAGCAAGAGAGCAGAAATAGCACACCGTAGGCTAGTGTACCACTATAGAACCACTCTTTGTGTTTTTACATGGGAATCCAAGTTGAATCAGTTGTACCAAAAACACTCTGGGCTTTAAAAGAATATGTCAAACACATTATGAAAAACTGGGAACTACTTCTCAGTGTAACATGGCCCGGACAACAAAGTGTGAGCTATGAGTGAAGGGCTGAAAGCTCGTGGAAGCATTAATGGAGGAGGGGACACACGTCAATCTAACGCAGTCTTGGCCACTGTCTTCACTGCATCGCTGAAACTGCCACATCAAGAGGGCAGAGGACAAAAGGAAGAGAAGAAGACACCATCTCTCACCTAGGTGGAATCCGCTACTATAGTCAGCGTCCTCTGGTGATGAGAAAGAAAGGAGAAAGCCAGAAGAGAGGCACAACATCATGTAAAAGAGAAAAGTCAGACATGAGAGCAACAAGCACCTACCCCTCTTAAGTCCATAGAAATACAGAAGAAAATACACACAGGTAAAGATAACAAGACAGAAATCAGATTTTTTGTTTGTGTTATTCATGTTGGTTGAGTTTCAGTTAATTATGTCAACTTTGTCCAGAGTGATAGCCTTTGATGTAGTGGTAAATAAGCAGAGAGGTTAACTACGACCTCTCGCTGATGATCATCATTAAGTGACAAAACAAAAATATTCTTATTTCTGCTTCTTGTTAAAAACAATTCAATGAATTTACAACAGCATAACTCAGGCTAGCCAAAAATCACATTCTTCAAACAATTACACTGAATTTTGGTTTACAATCCACGACATCCCTGGCCATTGCTCTGGATGTTTTCCTGGATGTCTATGAATAATTTAGTATTATGAGTGAGTTTGGCAGGCGTAGGATTACTGGAGGTGTACATGTGAAGGAATGACTCTCCAAATGATGTCCACTCGAATGAAAATGACAAGTTATCTGGTGAAATATGAGGCTTTGTACAATGCAAGAGCCAATAACCTGCAGACTCTCCGCAGTGTTTAGAGGAGAAATTGACAGTGACGTCTGATGTTTCCCTTTAAGAGCGATTAGCTTTGACATGAGAGGACAGGCCAAATGAAAACAAGAAGGATGGAGAGCAGAGGTGAGAGGTAGACCTTTCATTACACACAGAAATTATGAATGGGAATGTATTGCAACACTATCAGCGAGTGACCTATCAGTAAAGTGCTATTCAATGAGAAACGTCAGACAAGCAGTACCTTCGATCTCCTCGGCTGTGAGTGCAATAGAAGCAAGGGATGGAAATGACTCACAGTTAGGGAAACGTTTGGATTACAAAAAAAGTAAGTGGAGGGATGACATGGGAGAATAAGAAGAGGGAACCTACCAAACTCTACAGCCACATCATCTTAGAAAAGCAAAACAAAACACAAACAAATGACAGAAAGAAGAGTTAACATAATGAATTCAGACTTTCATTTGAAAAATTCTAATTTGAGTGACAGTCACGTTGGTTTGTGGCTCTTGTGCTATAAAGGACACGAGTACACAAGACCGTGACAAATCCATATTGTTTTTAGTTGAGTCATTTCTAATACAAAATTAAAATAGCTCATACTTCTATTTAATTTTGTAATGGTTGTGAAAAATGCTCAGCTCTACTGCTATGCAATTACATCAAGTACTCTGCAGTTAGTGCTACTGTGTCGAAGAGTAAAAAAAAAAAAAAAAAATCTAAATCAAGGTCCACTTAGTAGCTTTCTCAGAAGCTTTCAACTGCCGGTCTGAAAGTCCATACTAACATACTACTGAGTATGCTAAAATATTATGTCCCAAACCATCGTATGAACTAAATAGTGTGTGAGGTGTGTTCTATTTCCAGTGAACGTCAGTATGCAAACGCTTGACACTATGCCAGCACAAATATCCCACAAAACAACGCAGCACTGACGACAACAACAACAGCGGACAGCTCTGGCGTAACGTCCATTACGCTTCAATCAATGCATGCATATCTAGGATCTGTTATACGATTTGCATTATTATTATGATTAAAGCTAGATAAGGGATTATTGCAAATGCTGCGAGAGCCGAGGTTGGCTGGCACCGGTTACCACAGTCACGCGTCTCCAAGGAGTCACTTCCGCGCTGACCGGTACGTTTGAGAAGATACGTACTACTATTTATTTACACAAAAGAATGTTGAATGATAGGGCACATATTGAGTATGTGGTGCGTAGTATGGAGTTTCAGACAGGCTCAGTGTCTTCAGCTGTGGGTGAAGCATGCTTAGCTGTCGTGGTGACGGCTCAGTTGTTCTCACGTGAACAAAGTGTGGAACTTCAGAGGGAAAACAAACAGTTGAAAGCTTGGAAAAAAGCTAGTGAACGGACCTTGAGATCAGACTTTTTGTTAGCAAACTATTCTATTTAACTCTAAAAATCGACTTTCACGTTCTGCTAAATGACATTTCTACTGTTTCTATTTTGATAGAAGACATTTGTATCTGTTGTTACCTAGTGAGACACAGTCTGTGGTACAAGTCTGTGGAGCATTCACTGTGACTTCACAGAGAGAAACACATTTAGACACACATTTAGATTAAAAAGGCTCCAAATGGTTAAATACTCTTAAACTGCTCTGGAGTTCAGACCAAAATATTAAAGGGAGCATTCTTACCAAGCATTTTTAAACAGGGGTGTGCTACACAGTAAGGTAGCTTTGGAAATGACTCCAGATGTTTAAGGGTGCCATCCAAACAGCTAGAAGATGGTGGTTTCAAAATGGTAGCCAGTCTGTGCGTGTGTGTTTGCTTTAAGATGCCGTGAACATTTGGAGGCACTTATAGATGCTTCCTCCCCTCCCCGTGTTCCCATTTTGGCCAAACATGGTTAAATCAAAACATACATAACACCATCTACCACAGTACCGGGCTCGCCTTACAGCACTACGTTCATTTCCCAGAGCGCACCGCAGCTCAGGGAGATGTTGCGTCACAGCCGGAGTTAATGACTAGCCAAAACAGCAGTCAGGACTGATCACTGCAAAGGTTGTTTCGTGCTGGAAACATCAGGCCCGAGAGCGGTGACTGTTTTGAAGTGTGGAGCCAAATGTGTCTTGCCTTTATCTGACATCTTGTTTCACATGTTAGTCTTCACGGCAATGTTCCTACTGATGGTGCCCTCCTCCCATCGTAATGTGACATTTTAAGTTGAACCAGCTCCTAAACCACATTTTGAGGAGGATGAGAGGTAATTGTAGAAGGGAAGACAGACGGAAACTTGAAAGAGGAAACGAGGACAATATGAGAATGATAAAGATATCTAAAATCCTTCCAAGTGTTGCCCCTTATTACGCTCTGGAAGGCTTTCATCTGGTGCCTATCTGCCACAGGAATGGTTTGCATTGCCTAATGGCCTCGTAGCCTTGTGCACCAGCATTCCTCGTCAAATGAAACACCATGCGATAACGCTGCAGAATGTAAATTGACAGGGCATGGCCTATCTGAGAGCGCTTAAATGGTGGAAGCAAAACCGTGTCCTTTGCCTTTTCTGAGAGTGCGTTTCACCCTCCTGCCCTTAGAAACATTTTGAGAGCGGTGAGAACGAGCTGAAGTCATGGTACAACGTGAGTGTATGTGGACGGCCAGGCCTGCAGCGATGGTGGCAGCCAAGCCTATCATTTACTGAGCACAGGGAGCCATGGCCGCCCTGACTGCGGCGGCCGACTTTCGCAGACATTCTCAGCATGCAGTCATCCAGTCTACCACCAGTAAGCTAACCAGCCTCACTGGATGCTTCATGTCCAAGTCGCCCCATGGAAAGGGACGCACGCTTAGGGGTATATCACATGTCGCCCACATACCAAAGCCTCACCACAGAGGATGACAGCAGGGGTGAGATGAGGGTAGTGTTGGAATGAAGGGAAAGGATGGACGGCAAAAAGAGAGACATGAGTGGATTTACTGTTTGTTGAAGGATAATTCCAGTTTACTATAACTTGGGTTGTATTTTTGTAGTTCTGGTCTCTTTTATTGTTTGAGACGACATCGTGCTCGTCACAGTAACTGCTAAGATCTGGAAACATGACGACATCGCAGCTAGAAACACCAATGGTCAGACAGGTTCAGTCAGATCATCTAAACCAATTTATTTGAAAGCAAAACCAAAAGAGAGGACAACCATGATCGAAATCCTTTTTGTCCTTCACTGCACAAGACAACTGCGCATGTAAAAATGTGGTAAGTCTGGTGGGTCCAAGTTAAACAAGGATAATTTTACCATTTGTCTTTGATTTATTGACACTAATTAGCTTAATTAGCTGGATTTTGCAGAGACTAGAGTGATCTTGGGAAAATGTTAACAGCAGCTCATCATCAAACCCATCTTTGTTATTGGTCTCGTCATCAACACCCCAAAAGTGTAAACGATCATCCAATTAGGCAACTCAAGGCAGCTAAGTCATAAATTAGAGTCACATAAAATCGTCTATTAGATTATAGTTATCTTTGGATCTGTATGGATTATATCTGGCACAGCCAATCTACACGGCTGCAAGGAGATCTTTCAGCTATCTCCTTACGAGAGAGGAAGAGACAAAGGACTGACCCCTAGTCAGCACCCTGTAAATGGCCCTGAGTTACGAGCTGATGTCACCCTCACAGCCAGCCAGCGTACAGATGGCCTTCTCCTTGAACAAACTGGACGCTGTCACTTTCTCTCTTGCTCACCATACCTCTCTCTGTTTTAAACAACCAACGTGAGACCGGTGGAATTTTCCATGTGACACAGAATGAGATCTTTGTCGTGCATCTCTTGGCCGTCAAACGTACAGCTGATTATTCAAAATCAGGATAAGGAAGTGAATGAAAGACAGAATAGAGCTGCTCTGCATTAAAAAGCCGACTTTATATAGATAACAAAACGCTACAAGTAACTCAGAATTGGGATTCTGACAACGAGGGAGGGAGGGATTTTAATGTGAGGGGAAAAAATAACAACTTGATCTATAAAACTTTAAGGGTGGTCTCAGTGGGGTTATCTGGCGCTAACCTTTGAGAATAAAATGGAACTTTTCTCTTGCACCCATTGCGCTTCTAAATCTACTCCTGTGTCTGTAAGCGTTTAAGTTGAAAAATGAAATGGACGGATAAATTGAACACAGGGCCAGGTTCAGGGCCACTTAAGACCAATCCCAGGCGCCATTTCAGAACGGTTCAGTCGCTCAGGAGAGAGAGGGAGCAAGAGTAAGGGGGACAGCGCTGTAATGTATGGAGAGAGATGTAGAGAGACCCCAAGGTGAGCAATAAGTGTGTCCACGTGTTTGGCAGCCTGCAAACCAAACCAAACAATCAGACAGTGGAGAGGTTTGCATGTCAGACAGAGGAACAGACATGCTGTAAGAAAGCCCAGAGAGACGTTAGTACGCTCAGAGAGAACAGATGGGGAAGCTGGAGGGGAGCCAGGTATCGATGGAGGGGATCTGGGGGGTAGAAAGGGAGGAGAGAGGTGGGCCAGGTTGACAACTATTGATGTAAAATAGTTGATCTAACCCCTGTACCCGAATAATAATTGGCTTAAACGGGGCAACTGATGGCACTTTAAACATCAGTTTCATAACCGAGGAATGCATCTACAGAAGCGCAGAGAGCAACAGCGAGGAAAGGGATTATTTATATCTCGCGAATGTTAGGCGTAAATGGACACGGTTAAGCAATGCTCGCCGCAGCCCCTCGCCAAGACCAATATTGTTCCAGCCGACGGAGCTCCCGGGCTGGAAAGAGAGAGAGAGAGAGAGAGAGAAAGGGACCCCCTCCTCAATCACCACCTCCGTCCTCGGCTTGGTAACAGCGGGGTCTCCACAGTATCCTTCAATTAGGTTGTAGTTTATGGCCTCGGGGCCCAGCCGGTCCGGTGTGCGCAGGGCCAGTATCCAAGCTTTGTCTCCCTCCATCTCTCTCGACCCGGCCACCTCCGCTCCGCGGGGCCACATCTGCTACCGAATGTGACCCCGCGGCTGCTTCTCTCTCTCCGAACACTCCATCTTTACTGCATCCCCTCTTTTCGGTTTCTTTTATATCCTTCACTTTTATTCCAACTGGATCCAACATTTTTCTCTAATTGGCTTTTCTGTATGGTGAACACCCTGAAGTGAATGTGTGTGTGCGTCTCTGTAAGAACAGAGATTGAACTGTTATCATTCCCCAGTTATTCATCTAGACCTAATGGGGCCATGTCAAGGGACTTCCTACTACTGCTGCTGCTGCACACACAACTAATCCTTACAGCATGCATGACATTAGGAAGAAAGTATTACTACAGTCAAACAGAGACTTATGATCCTTTGGTAGAGGCCACAGTGAACTCTACTACATTTTACACCTGCCCTCTGAGCACAGGGTGGGGGTGGGGGGTTACAAATCCCATAACTCATAAGAGGAACTGGGCCATTAAAATGAAATAGTGAAGGAACAGTACAGCACTGTCTGTCTTTAACTTTTTAGCAGGCTATTTTTGGCCATCCTGCACCATGTATGCCAGTATGCGGTTGAACATAACTAGGAAATGACAACATCCATAATTCACCCCAGGGCTTGAATCTGAGGTAAAAAAGCCTAAAGCTAAGTTTAGAGGTGGTCAGCGTAGCTCTGCTGGTTATTCCAGAGCTACATATTGAAAGAGTCACGTTACATTAAGGGCTCACCGCCATGTCGAGGACAACAAATAGTCAAATGGACTTTTTAGTTCAATGGGGTCATTGTGAGACCGGAGCAGGCCTAGAGAGCAAAGCACAAGTGTAGTGCGTTTTTCTGAGGGTTCATATGTTTTGGAAATGCAGAATGAAAGGTGAGACATAAGCTGTACATTGCAGAGGACAACCTATGTGCTCTTATTCAGCCTAAATACATGCATATGAATATGAAGATATAGGCAAAGCAAGGATGCAAGGAGGGAGGACAGGAGAGGTGTGTAGGAAGACGTCATGTAGAGTTTTTTGCAAATAAACTCAAACATGACATAAAGCATGGTGTCGTAACATTTAGGGAACGCTTTCTCTGTTGAGGAGTGGTATACATGTGGCATAATAAACACTATGACATCCGGACTTTGTTTTTTCTTTGGTACTGAAGCTGCACTAAAAATGTTCTGGCAGCCCTTAATTGCACGAGATATAATTTTTGAATGAATTTTTTCAGTTTTGAGGGTTGCAAACATCAAGTAAAGTGCACAGTGTTGATGCAGTGAGTCTGTGTGGGGTAGGCTGGCCCACAAGCTTTGCAAGACCCACAGCAGATATTGGCAGCATGTTTTCCTCCGTGGCTACAGACAGGCACATGCAGTCATATTGTAATGCGCCGTCACGATGCCAGCTGGACAGCCTTCCATTCATGCACTGTAGCTAGCCATATACAAACCAAATTGCTGTTTGGCGACTGTTTGTAAATCATAGCTAATGTCTTTGCCATTTTGAGACCGCATGTCAGGGAATCTCTAATAGAGCTTTGCAGTCAGGTGTGGCAGAAAAGTCCTGCTGTGGGTGCAAACGGTTGTGCATAAACGGCAGCTGGAGCAGGAGGGGACTGGTCATAAAAAGTCAGACCTCTACTACACACTCCTTGGTGGGGTTGGGTGAATGGACGAATTTATCGGCTATCAGCGATTGACTTAGACTATCACCAGTTGTTTTCTCGGGTGATTTTTCATCATCTTACTCTGCTAATTTAATGATCTGCCTCCGAAGAATGAGTGAGAGCCGCTGTTCGGTGACAGACTGTGTTCAGAAGCACAGAGAGGCCAGCAACAGCAGAGATAGGCCAGCAACAGCAGATAGAGGCAGCGCTGGGGTCACAGTGTCTACACTCATAGCACCAGAATATTTTCACATCTAACTCTGGGAATTAAGGGTTTATTTCCACCAAACATTTTGATGAGTTTTGTTTCTGTCTAGTTTGATGAAGTGTGTTTTACAATGAGTTAACAAGGCAATTAAGCTCCTCTTAGTTTGGTAAAAGGGAGAAAGTCTCAAAGGAGGAAAATAGGTGGAAGAATATTTCTCTTCTTGACATTTTGTAGGTTTCGTTTCTGTATTCATTAGACTAAAAAGCTAAGAAACGTAGTAAGTGGGTGGGTGCTGGGTGGGAGACTGTGTAAATATAATGACAATCGCTGGTTGTTGGGCTGACTACCCAGCCCTACATTTCTTTCTGGTGGCTGGCAAGAGTGTCAAAATTCTTGTTGACGGAGCAGCTGCGGGCTTCTTTTTTGGACACAGTTATTGATTTTGATTTGGCGGATTAGCCGCTTCCTAAATGTTGGCAAGATTTTACACTAAATAAGCCACAAGGAAATCCACAGTCTGCAGCAAAAGAGGACAATTTTATAACACTCTGATCTGCATTTTAATTAAATCTTTTAAAATTGAATCTGTTTCCAGTGGTACCATGAACCTTAAAACAGTGGCCGTGGTGATTCTAAACCTGACAAAGTTCATTCACACCATTGCTATCAAAGCTGTTTGTAATTGCTCTTTATTCAGAGATCAGCTGATTAAAAGTTACTAGACTACAGTGTTTCTATGTTCTCCTTTTAATGCAGTGATGATTCTCTTCCCCACCGTATTGGAGTATGAACTTCTTTTCTACTCTTAACCTGAAAAGCAGGGTCCGTAGGCCGTACCTAATTGTTTCTGCTGCCGTCATTTCCTTGTGTAACATGGTTTATGTCGTCTGTCTTCATTATGAAGCAATCAACAATCTTTGATTTATAAGGGTAATTTAGCTATAATCCGTCCATTTCCTGATTCCCTACATCCAGGCTTGTTATAGCACATTTCTGAAAAGTCCTCCTGCTGATGTGTTCTTTCTCAACTTTGCTGCACTGACTCGCCAAGGTTAGGTTTACTGTACAGGCTCACATCAGAAGGTACGTTAATGCTCTCCAGAGAGCAACGCTGAGCCTCCATCCCATCTGTGGGTCTAGTATCAGATCATTAATCCATCATTAGGTTCTCTGAGATGTGGAGAGGTGAGCTGGATGGGTAGGCTGGCTGGTGTTTTGGCTGTAAGGTGTAAAGGCTCAGAGAGGTTTTCCAGAGGGCAAACCTCCTCCTTCTTCGCATTAAAGCTCCTGCATGACTTAGACCACATCAACACATGGAAAGGCAGAGGGGGACAGAGGCAAGACAGTCTGGCAAGAAGCCGAAGAGAGACTGAGAGATTGAAACATGGAGCAGACAGGAAAATAAGAGGGGGGGGGGTAAACCCAGACACAACACTTCCTCTGATGACAGGCGTGAAGCAGTGCAACTGTACAGGAGGCTTCAGCAGTGGCCTCAGAGTGCAGAGATGAGCATCTGTAACATAACTGTAACTGCACTGTTAGTTAGTTGGTTAGTTCCTACCCCTTCCTCTGCAGTGCCTCTCCTACGCCCACCCACCTGTTGCAGTGTGTCATGTTCTGGTTTGTTAGGAGGGGCTGTCACAGCAGATGATATATGCTTACATGATCGTCGGCTAGAGGTCTTCTGGAACGGCAGAGTTGCACCAGGTCGCGGCAATGCAAATCTCCTGGAATAGAAGAGAGGAGGATAAAGAAAAGGGAAAGAAAAGGAACAATAAAACCATCAGTTTTCATGACCGCATAGGGAATAATAAACACTCCCTGCTACGCTACAGAGAACCCAGTCTTCAATATCCACCGGTTTCATTCTGTCAGCTGAGACTGGTGAAAGAAAAGAAGGGAGCTTAAGGAGTGAGGAGGTGAAGGAAAAACACACTTGCTGTTGACAAAACTGCTGGGTTAAATCTGAATGTTTGTGAAATGTTCTCTCGTCTTGTGCTCTTCTCCCTCCCTCTTTTTTGCGTGTTTTTTTTTCCTCCTCTGGTGCTCTAGGACGGTTCTAAGAAACTGCCCCGGCCTCCTTAGCTCTGTGTTGCACATCAAGTGCGGCCGTCCGAGCGCACACTGATGTGCTATTTTCCATCCACTTGCCGTCCAAAGTGGATCGGTACCAGCGCTATCATTTTCTGTCATTACTCATTTCGGGCCAGACATTGTGCGGAAATCCAGACTATTTTGGCAGCGTGAGGCAAGAAAAAAAAAAAAAAAGAGAGAAAAGGGGGAGAGAAAGAGAGTGAAACTTGTGTGACTGTGACAGCGGCAGAGACAGTTTGGACCAGCCTTGTCAAGAGGCAGCGGTAGACAGGACAGGCTGATCTAGCAGGCACTGTTTCTTACCTCTCCTGGAACTGTTTGGACGGGATTAGGCCGGCACGGGGATTGGCGTCCCCCTCGTGTTTGGCCTGCCACCAGGTTGCATCATCTTGGCTCATTATCTGAAGGATGGAGCCCTTCTTGAAGGCCAGACCAGCCTCCTTACATGGGATGGCTTTGTCCTCCTTAGGATCGTAGTCAAAGAGTGCCCTCATAAACACCTGCACATACAGCAGAGGGAAGAAAACAAAGAGCTAGACTGAGGGCACAACAGGAAAAAACAAGGATTCACTGTAAGATTACCTTTCCCTCCATTAGATAGTGTGAACTCTAAACGAAAGCCATCGCAGAAAACACAGAAGACACTTCACCAACACTCAGGGTTATCTTTCTAGAAAGGTCTTTGCAATCAAAGGTTGAAACCTGCAACTGCTGGCCAAGCTGGTCTCTCCATGTCATTCCAT
>JAPZEA010000013.1:16392200-16406796 GCA_029783685.1 Heniochus monoceros | reverse complement strand
GTCAACACTGCGCACAGCTATACTGCTACGTTTTCTCGGCAGAGAGAGACACGGTTGTGTGTGTCTGAGTGGGAGATGGACTGAGTGAGGGCGCTCTTTCGACCAGAGCTGCTGATAGCATTGAAATACCCACAAGCTAGGTTGAAATAATTGACGGTTTCAGGTCGCTAAATCAACAAGAAAAATATAGTACCGATATCAGTCTTTCACATCCCACTCCAAACACACTAACACGGCATTGATGGTAATGTATGCAAGGAAACAACCGAGACTCGGCGATGGGTAAACATCTTTTTAACGTTACTTATTCAGATTTTCCTTTTCCTAGTAGCTACGCTTTGACAATCCGCCATTTTTATTGAAACCAAAATAAGTGTCTGGAAACTTGCACGTTCAGCTGTTGCAGCACTTTCAACTGTTTCTCAGTATTGACATTTGAAGCTTCATATTTACAACAGTTTTCTTTATATTTGCAGGTGCGACCGAAGAGATTCTCAGCCCTATCAGGTACTTGTTAGCTAACCGTAGCCTGCTAGCTTGCTAGCAGCAAATAAGATTAAAATGGACACTCTAGTTCAGGCTTCTGGAGAGCACAACAGGCCCCAGTCAGTGCGGAAAATAACGTGAAAAGTAAATCATTTTGTTTGAAATTGCAGTGTTAGCGCTGCAAAGATTTCGGAACGTTAATATTGTCAGGTAAAGACAACATAGACTGAATATATTCGTCGAATTCAGCTGTTTAAAAAAAAGGTGTAAGCGAGTTTTATTACAGCTCAGAGCTAATGATAGCCCGTTACTGTTAGCTTGCTTGCTAGCCAGTCCGATTAGGGCCTGACCGCAATCTGTCATTTTAAGTATATAGCTAGCTAAACTCTCGAAACATTAAAGTGCTCGAAATATATACCGCAAATCAACGTATTAACAATTTTAATTTAAATACAGGTAATAAGCCACGACGAAGGCTAACACAAGTTTGTTAAATGTTGTTTACTTCGTCATTATCAGAAATTATAAATGTGTCATAATATTAGTGTCATACTGTTCATATACTCGTTGTTACTAAGTGAGAAACTACCAAATAGCCCTTCTACCACAGGTAATATGGATACTTTTTAATGTTGCACTAGAAAGAATTGACAGATAAACCTGCTGCTTTCAAATCCTAAATAATTAGCTGTATGAATAGATATTAGCTCTGCACTCATCATTCATGTAATATTAAAACTTTGGTGCATAAGTACGCTGATTTTGTGCTAGTAACACTGGTTT
Organism: Heniochus monoceros; assembly: GCA_029783685.1. Classification (NCBI taxonomy): domain Eukaryota; kingdom Metazoa; phylum Chordata; class Actinopteri; order Chaetodontiformes; family Chaetodontidae; genus Heniochus; species Heniochus monoceros. Next base: position 16,405,527 of record JAPZEA010000013.1, on the reverse strand, counting down.
GAGAGACCCTCAGATGATAACATGATTAAATTGTTGTTTACACAAGGTAATAGATTGTAGTGAGGTGTTTGATTTGTGTCTACAGACTCTCAAATACTCATCCAAGAGCCATCCAGGAGGGGATCACCGACATGAAAAGATGCGAGACTCCTCAGATGTCACTCCTCCCTGCAAAATGCTCAGGAGGTCTGACAGCCCTGAAAACAAACACATCGACAGCACAGGGCACAGCAGAGCAAAGGCTGTCCACACACACCGGGCCAGAGACAGGGATGGAGGTGAGACACTGTAGTTATTGAGAATAAAATGGGTTTAGAATGGGTTTTATTTTTCAGATATAACTACAATGTGCTCTATGTTTATTTCTGTGAATAAGTAGGTATTCCACCTGTTGTAGTCTTGGATTATTCAAGCATAAAATAGATCTGAATGCTGTGCTACATTTTAGTAGCAACCAACCAAGTTTCTTTTTGATTAAGACACATTTTGCATTAACCAGTTGAGTAACCCTCAGATGTTTGAAGTTGGTTGAATTTTGTGGTTTCTATTGTGGTAACCACAAACCTAGATGTTTTCTGAGTTTATTTGAATTGTAATGCAGTGGAGCGAAAAATAACTCACACATATGCGGTCAAAACATTCAGGTGTTAGCGGAAATATCTCTTTGCCGTGTTTAAGGTTTATATCTGAATTTGTTTTGGAGCTGACCAGTTTTGGTGACAATATGTCAGAAGTCCATTTGTTTGAGGTTTGCAAAGTAGATTTTATTGATGGCGCGTGGGAACTCATATACAGGTTTTGACTGTTTCAAATCTTGTAGATTTACAGTATTTGTAGTATGTTTTCTTTCCAAGTTAACACAAATCTAAGGAAACAAAACATTCTCCCATTTTTCTAAGTTTGATTAACTGGCAGTCAAGCAGTTTGATCCATGCAGTCAGGATAATGGTGTATGAGAAAGCTTTATTGCTATGTGGAGCTGAATCCTAGCAAACCGTGAGAGTACTGTGTTGAGTTTCTAGAGTTGAATTTGCCAGCATAATGTTTTGTGTTGCTGTTTTTTCAAGATGATGACAAAACAACTGAGGATAAAAAGTATTACAGACTTTCCCTTGCTGACAGAAAGGGCCGGTAGAGATGGTGCCATTGGGGGATTACTTTGTAGATCAAGAACACAAAGTTACTGGAATTTGTGTACAGATTTTTAAGAGATGCCATGTTACATTTTATCTTGAGATATTTGAGATTGAAGTGGTGCCTAAGCCTTTAAAGCTGACAGTTTAAAAACCAATACCAAAATCTTTCATTTCATTATTTCAGTAATCTTCTGCTATTGCTACATGTAGCCAATAAAGGGTAGTCTATAGCCATTTACAGCACCCTTAACCTGAGTGCTTTTTGCTTTGGACAGCATCATACTCAATGTCTTAAGTCTGCTCGATGTGTCGTAGCATTGCAGTTCCAGTGGTTATTATGCAAAAAGTAATAATTGGTAAAGTACAGCAAAATGGATTTCTACAAAATTTCAAGATGAATCAAGATGAATATAAATCATGGCGGGTTCTGAAGAAGACAAGAATATAGGTATTAAGGATGTCAGTTTTGATTAATTTTGCTTTTGATAGGCCTATAACCATTAACTGCTAACTAACCAGTTAATTTTGCGCTGGTGAGTGCGCTGGGCTACGTCACCCAGTCAGTCATGTCCTGGAAGATTTCTAACAACTGTGAGAAATTCTGCTCAAACATCTGTGTTTATGGGCCCTATTTTCCCATGTTTTTGTGTCTAAGTGACTAAGGCAGACAGTTTTTGAAATTGATGCAGTATTGAGCGAGAGCGCTGCAGCTGTCAGCCAACAGGCTGTAATCTAATTCCACCGTGCGTTTGTGCACTGTTAATGTACATCCACTGAAAGTGATTGTTTTTGCCACTGACGGGCTCAGATTATTATTCTGCGTTTTTGACAAGCATTGTGGAACGTATAACCACAGAGATAAAGCTGCTATATCGCTCTAAAGCCACCAGTCTCCATTTACAGAAACAGTCATTTTATCATCGTAAAACACACTTCATTCAAACTCAACAGAAACAAAATAAAACTCACCAAAACCGTCTTGGTTCATCCTTACACTGTTCCAACAATCACCTCCAGCTCTGGTTTGGTCAAAATGAATCCGTAATTCATCGAATCAGGAGAGGAGTGAGAGACAGAGGGTGAACATTAGAGAAACAGCAGGGGAAAATGGCACGTAAGGCAAAATATTTTTGCATCTTACTTGGCATTTATTTTCACTTGACATTATGACTTGAGAGACTTAAATATGTTGGACTTGACCACGTTTTCCTGGTAAAAAAAAACAGCAATTACCAGATATCAGAAACCCTTCTTTCAATCAGCATTGATGAAGTGAAGATAGTTGTGAAGTAGCTTTTGTTTGTGAGAGCTTGCCAGCAGTCGGTAGTCAGAGCTAGCCTCTCTGTCCTGGCTAGTTTGACTTTTAGCTCATCCTTCTTCTCCATAAAATTTTTTTCAGCGTGTGTAGTCACAGTAGCTCTCGATGGCACAACATTCTGGGGTTTGAGGTAGAGAACAAGCTCTTTCTATCCCTCACGCTCAACCACACTGACTGGCAGCATATGGGTCTCATCATATGGTACACCAACTGGGTGAAGGCCTCGGACCACAGTGCATCACGCTGTGTGTGTGTGTGTGTGTGTTTATGCAAATTAACCTATAGGCCAACATGCATAACTGATCAAAAATATTCTTGGTGGTTAACTGACGGTTAACCATCCCTAACAAGTATAAACAATGTTGATTTGGTAATTGTATGTACTCAAACACACAGAGACCACATTGGATGACTTTGCCAAAGTTAACTTAAAGAAAGATTTCCCATATAATTTCAAAGTTGAGCAAAGTCAAAAATCTTAACAGCTGACTGACTGAGTCAGATCAGTATTAGTACTCCTATTTGCAACTTGTAGTTTCAAAAGCTTGTAAAAGGAAATGGATATTAGATTTTTAAGTGAGAGAGGATTGTTTTGTAATTTAGAACTGCACTAATTAATACTTGTCTAGGTACAATGGACAAATGACTGTAATATGAATAGGTGAGAATTATCACCCAACTCTTCAGTCCCCCCAGCATTTCGGAGTGTCTTTACATTATCCATCTGATTGTTTTGACTTTTGGCCCACGACTTTATTGTTTTGGTTCAGTCTCACTTCTGTCATCAGCAGTGTTGCCAGCCACAGTAGGCTGCTGTTATCACCATCCACATTCTGATAAACCCCTGCACACTACCTACTGTTTAGCAGCTGAGGACCCAGCTAATCTATCTCCACCAACTCCTTAAAGGAGAGTGAGTATTGAACTTAAACATTTATCAAGTTGCCAGAAACATGACTCCAAGTGAATGCTAATGTTGCTCTGTCTGCTAGATGTGTAAACAAACATAACATGTTTGTCATCGCGTGTGATATTGAGCTTGTTGAGGATTTCTGCCATATTACAGCTTGAAACGATTCAGCTGCTCACCTCGTTTTCAGATTGTAGCTCCATGAGAATGTTATAAGCTGCCACTCAAAGAACATTTTATTAGAATTTTAGTTATTTACAGATGTTGACAGCTAAACTTATATTTGATAAGGGATGGTAAAGAGTTTGTTAAATGCTATCAAATCACAACCCGATCAAGCTGGGAGCCAGGAGAGGCTATGAAGGAGGCCTGCCATACCAGCAGGCTCAGCATGGGAGTTGCACAAGTTGGTAATATGGTCAACAACAGTGCTGAGCAGTGAGAGTGATTTTCCTCTCCCTGCACTAGTATTAGTTACAGCCTCAAATACTAGACATTTTGAGAGGTGTCAGTGTTGCTTTGCTCAGAGTCCTGTTAGAAACATTGAAGTACTTAAAACACACAAGGTGTCAAAAGGTGAATCTTTGAGATATAAGGATATGAGAAACTTAATTCTACTGTGCCGTGCAGCACACATCTGCAGTGTTGTGTAGCCTTGTATCATTTCACTTGTCAGTTGATGGCCAGAGCACACGCTAGACTTGTCATAAGGACGTTAGTATTTTTGGGTACATGAACTGCAGTGTGCTGATCCATGGAGCGAATGTTTAAAAAATTGTTTCTTTTCTTGAGGGTTGACATGCATTGAAGATAGGACTGTAGCATATTCTGATACATTGGTGTGTGTGAAGATGCCACCAGTGCGCAGGCTTACATAGAAAACAATGGATGTGGGTCTTTTGATAAACATCAGAGACTGCCAATGTGTGTGTCTCTTTAGAACTGTTCCCTGTCATCAGCTATGTACATACTAACTTCTGTGGAATTTAAAAAGGATGAATCAAAAGATGTTAGAAATGCTAAACCACGCAAGCTCATTAGACAGTTGGAATTTCAGCTACAGGTGAGAGTTCTTTATAAGTGGTCGGCTTCCTTCCTGGAACAAATTTTTAATTGCAGGCTGGGGAATGTGTAGTCTACTGTAAAACATCTCAAGAATACCATGTGTGTCAGGGCTAATCATTATGTATTCTTCATGATTCTGCAACAGCTGTTGCATTTAAGTGGTGACATTGTTCTGCAGGGGGCTGTGAATGGATGATTGATAATTTATTTACTGCTAGTCCTACCTGATTGACCGTGTGAGAATAGTTGTAAATTGAGTTCCAAAATTGAGCTGCAGTTTTTTCCTCTCTTTTTCATACATGTATGCCTAATACTCAAATTACTCAAGTTCCCCTAGGCATTGGAACTAATTAGTTACTAAGGATTTCCCATTGGTGTCCCAAAGTAGTTGTTGGATCAAAATAGTTCCTCTGTAAAGCCATTTGAATGTGTTGGAGTGTTTGCCATAGTGGTTCATTGTGGAGATGCCCTACCTCACCTGAAATATAGAGCACCAGTAACATCAGAAGGAATTGCTACGTTTTAAAATTAAAATATTTAGACTGTCATCTAACAGCTACAGTTATAGGGTGGGCTGTAATGGCTGGTTTAATTTTGAATCCAGTCACTGGTTGGTAAGTACCTGGATTCTTCAAGCTCAGGGGCTAATGAATCTCTTGTGATTGATCTCTTCTTGCTCTTTAGTATTAGCAAAGGGCAATATAGAAAACAGTCAGATTAGCAGGCCTCCCATTTTAAGATGGCCCTCACTGTCACTTTCGCCAGTTAAAATGACAGACTTCACCGGCACTAGATTAATATCATGTTAAAGTTAATTCTGTAATGGCTACTATGAGGCTTTTGGCAGCGGTCAGGTTGATGTGCTCTGCAAGCTGAAGTCTGTACTCAGCCAAAGATTAAAAGTGTGTGATAAGACCCATCACTCTCTAAAACCACTGTGTGATTGCAAGTTGACTGTGTTTTTGTAATTCAACAAAGCCAATGGAGTGGTGACTCTTGTCTTGAGAAATTATTTAGCTAATCATGTCACATTAATTTCAGAAGAATCTTCAGGTTAAACCCTGAAGCATATCATGTCGGTACAAATGTACTGTACATCAGCTTAATAGTTTTATATCTGGAACTCCGGTATTTTGAGCAGTGCTTACCACCTCCACAAAACAATTTCCCTGGGCGGACATTGGGTTACATACTCATTGGAAAGAGGAATGTCATTGTGGATCAGTTTTGGATGTGGTTTGAACAGCCTCACAAATTTTTGCACTTAAAATGTAATTTTCTACCAACAGCAGCACCTCATAGGTCTGGTACACCTGCAAAATGTTGCTGAAATAGAAGCATTTCTTACTCAGTGATGTTATCTTTGCATCTCTTGACACACACTGACATCAGTAATTGACTGACTGGCTGCTGTTGGTTTTGCATGCACTGTGGTTCTTTTTTTGCATTTTTGACAGATGGCACACACAGAAAAACATTAGAAGAAATGCACTGGGTTTGATTTGGCTTATAACAAAACCGAGTCGTGTTGTGGGTCAACACCCATTTATGCGTGTGCCACCCCAGCATACCCTGTGTTAATAACAAAGGTCAGTAGGATTACATGTAAGAAAGAGGTGACGAGATGAATGAGAATGATAGTCTAAAAGATAGCTGGAGCACACCAACATGATCTGAGCAATGACTTTCACAGTCTGGAAATGTGCAGCAAGGAAACACATATTTGGGCTGTAACAGCTCCTCAATGTCTGGATGTTGGATTGTGCTGTTGCAGTTCTGGTTTTGGATGATGAGAACAACTTAAGTTATCTGTGCCTGCCCTTCAATGCACAGTTGTGAGAATCGTGCACCTGGAAAAAAGGTTTTGTGGCACAAATGTTGGATAGCTGTGTTGTTGAACCGATTTATTCCACAGTAATTGTTGCAAGGTTCCTGATCATTATTTTCATCATCCTCAGTTATCTTTTTTGTACTATTAACTAGGAATGTCAGTGGTTAGTCAGTAGTCACTTAACCATCAAGAATATTTTAGCTCAGTTATGCGTGACGTCTGTGAGGCTAACTTGCATTTACACAGACAGTGTGATGCACTCTGGTGTGAGGCCATCACCTGGTTGGTATACCGTACGGTTGACACCCATATGCTGCTAGTCAGTGTGGTAGAGGGCGAGGGATTCAAAGAGTTAGTTTCGTACCTGAGCGTGTCTGCGTTATGCCATCAAGAGCTACTGTGACTAAACACTTTGAGGAGAAGAAGGATGAGCTGAAAGTCAACTACCCAGGACAGACAGGCTAGGTCTGACCACCAGCTGCTGGAAAGCTGCTTCACAACTACCTGTCACTTCGTCAACGATTACTCATGTTCCCTTATCTGTCGATTACCATTTTTTATCCGGAAAATATGTTGAAGTCCAGCATATTTTAATCTCTCCGGTCATAATGTCAAGAGAAAAGAATTCCCGAGTTAGGTGTGAAAATATTTTGGCCAGTTAGTTACTGATTAATGGCTAAATTACTCTCTCAAGCAGAATTAACCAAATCTGACACCCCTAGTATTAACTAGGAATTTTATAAAGAATTGTTTTTTCTACTACAGTGATACCAATATTTTTATGAGTTGAGTGTTCCTTTTATTTGCCAGCTGCAGGTAAAATTAGACTAAAATTCTCTTTTAAAGACCACTGTTTACAAGATGAAGCATTTCTTTGACACAAATAGACATGCCACAGAAAGTTACTGACCCTGTTTGCCATAGACTGTTCCGTATGAGCACAAGAATATTTGTTACTAGAGGCCTTCATTTTGAGTGTGTCTTCCCTTCTGTGGTTTGCCTCACTTATATATAATTATACCCCCAAAGCAATTTTAAAAATGTTACAAATGTCAAAATATCCTGTAGCGTTTACACTTGTAGCGTCTAATAATGGTTAGGTAGAGCTGAGAAGATGGGATGAGCAAAAGCAAGTTCAGTCTTGCTATCTGATTGCTGCGCTTGTTCTATTACATGTAGTGATGTTGGCGGTGTTTCAGATCAGAATCATCAGGAAGCAGCTTAATACTGTGGTAACTGAAGATGCTTTGTTCGATAAACTGGTTATAGCAAAAAGTTTAGGTAATGGTATTGAAGTAATGGACTTGTCAAGATACATCTTGATGGTTTAGCTACGGGTAAGCCAGACATATTACACTGCAGAGTTTTCAGTTAAAGAAAGGAATGATGTGGCAACACTGTGCTCTTTAGTAGCACTTCCAAAATAGTGTCCATTATTATGGATTCCATACATATGGAAAAATGTTGACAACATAGATGTAGAGTCCTGTAAGAACATGGTGAAATCTTTGGTAATCAATCTAAAACAGATGGCTGATTCAGAGCTTTGCAGACCCCAAACAGATTGTGTCAAAATTATAACTCATAAAACATCAAATAAATAAACTTAAAACCGAAATCCCACCTTGTGACTCCTGCTACTGCGCACATTAACAAACCAACGAATTTAAGTACGACATAAAATTAACCAGAATAAACTGGCAATCTAGTATAATGCTACTGCTAAAAAAATATATTTACCTTAAACCCACTTTGCAGAAACAGCATTCCACGTTACCCTCTTCTACAATGACAGGTCTCACTGAGTATCTCTTCCTCCTCCTCATCCTCTTTGAGGTTTTTCGATGCACAACAGTGCCAATACTGTGACCAAAGCTTGTTTATTGTTTTGCTGTATTTACAAAACATGAGAGTGATGCAGATGGACGACTTGAGTCGATGACATGTTTTTGCTTGCATCCCTCCTCCTCCTCCCTCCTGTTTACATCGTAGGGCAACTAGTCGTCAGGCATGGCACCGTCTGACAGGCCTCAAAACTGATATTGGATGGTCAGACATAGCTTGCAACAAAGAGTTTATTAGGCCTTGCAAGATGATTATCAGACTGTCTATACACCATGAGAAAGTTTTGCATTGCTGGAAAATTATGTTTAATGTATATATTTGTTGTCTTGCCACTTTTTACCCACAGGAATATTTATTGCTACTAAGCATGTGTCTCTTAAAGACATTCAACATTTGACCACCTTGTTTCTTTCATTTCTCTGAGGCACCAGTAAGCGTTGATGGCCTCATGCTGGTGTGTGCATTTTGTTGTAGTTCTCAGCCAGGCTTTTCACAGTTAAGTCTATGAACTTGGCACAGGATTGTTACTGGCAGTTACTGATGGTGTCTTTCCCTCTCCTTGTGTTTTGTTGCAGGGACCAGTTATTCTCCACAAGAAAATTCTCACAACCACAGTTCCCTTCATAGTTCCAACTCACATTCTAACCCCAGCAAGACCTCAGAAACAGTAAGTGTTGCCTTTACCTTAGCTATGGACTACACATCATTTTTCCAGCACAACAGCCTGATTGTTTGTTGGTAGTAGTTGCTGTTTTGTGTTTCACTACTTTTGATATTAGGTTTTGTTGTGTGCTCTTGATGTAAAGATGAAAAACATTAAACACACCACTACGTTGATAACAACTCGGAAAATTATATTTTACATTGTCAAAGGAAAACTGCAAATACCTTTTAATGGCAGAAAGTCAGTCAGCTTACATCTTTGCCTTTTCATTTCCTCTTCAATTAACCAATATGTTTCCATTATTAACATAGATTGGAGGACCATTCTAGCATGACTGAAGTTTGTTTTCCATTGTTGAATGTTAGTTCTGTCCTTGCATGCTTAAGCCAAAATTCACAATTGCTTTTTTGTTCTCCTCTTACCTTCATCTGCTAAATTTTAATTGGCACAGAAAGAGGTTACGAAGCAATCCATTTCAGTCAAAAAATTTGATGTCATCACATTGTTGTTAAGCACTGCACCACCAAGGAGAAAAGCCTGATGCAGTATGAGTGTATGGCACAGTCATTTCATTAGTTGCAATCTCATGTGCACTCATTGAACAGTATCAATAATCTGTTTATTGCCATAGAGAAGGCTCAGAGGCATTGTGTTTATGCAAAGTTATTTTCAGTTTGCCCTTGCTTCAGTAATGGATAAGCTCTAATTGTCTGTTTTGTTGTCTGTGTTTGCCTTACAATATTGACCTAAACACCACAGTGAAAGTGGAACATTATAATGTGATGGAGGCACTGGATTACAGTTAATATGGTATCACAATGCAGGAAATTAACACAAATCACCAGTCGCAAAATACTGGACCTTATTAAATAGCAAACTAGTTCACTTTGGCCACCTTAACAACTTGAGCCATTTCTGAAATAAGCCGTCCCTCCCACTTAAAAAGCTTCTGTGAAAACCGCCCAGCTGTAGCTATCTGCCATCCCCAATATCTCTTGTACATTTCAGGTTACATTACAAGCTCTTGCATCAGATCTCCTCAACACACACACACACACACACACACACACACACACACACACACGACTTGTAAAGCTGTAATTGCTGTGCGTCTATTGAAGTAATAAGAAGAGTATGATACAAGAATGGCGTGAATCTCAGAACTTTTTAGGATGTCTTCATGCATTTAGATTTCAGCTGGACATAGCCGATGTGATGTTAACTAGAATTTTGCATCATGAAACCTGGCGGGCTTGTTATGTAAAATAAATTAGGTTTAGTTTACTAATGATATCTTTCACAGAGAATAAACAGTGTGTAACTGTGAGGGACCAAGATCATCACTCTCATTCCTGCATTTCTTTATTGCCTATTGCTGTAAGAACCTCATGTTCAGTATTGTGCATTCTTCTTTGTGGTAGAAATGTTATTCTGTGCGATCCGCGACCAGCAATGTAATCTAATCGAACGATGTTAGCAAATGGCGGTGCTCTACTCAGTTCCACAGCACGGAAACACAGGCTTCCTGGGGAGCTAAACCTTTTACTGCTTGTAAATTCTGTTGTCTTTCAGGCCTGATGGTATTGGCACAGTGACCGTGGAAGAGAAAGAGCGCTTTGAGGAGATCAAGGAGAGGCTACGGGTGCTTCTGGAAAACCAGATTACGCACTTCAGGTGTGAAACATTATAACAACCATGTGCTAAACTCATATTAAACTGGACAGGTAAGGGCTCAAATGTCGATCTTTTGCTTCCACAGGTACTGTTTTCCATTTGGAAGGCCAGAGGGAGCACTGAAAGCAACTCTGTCCTTACTCGAAAGGGTAAGTCATTTTTGCTGTTGGACAGATGCAAACTTTTTTTTAGCTTTAAGTACACCAGCTCAGTTCAAACAGTTGTGTGTGTTCTGTGTGTGTGTGTGTGTGCGTGAAGAAGACAATTTTCTGTCAACTTTTACCACCCATCATCATTTGTCTTGTCACGATGAGGTGTGCTGTACACAGAAAATACTGCCACTGTTGCCACCTTTCCTTTCAGGTTCTGATGAAAGATATCGTTACTCCGGTTCCACAAGAGGAAGTCAAGGCTGTGATCCGTAAGTGTCTGGAGCAGGCAGCTCTGGTCAATTATCAACGCCTGTCAGAATATGCCAAAATGGAAGGTAAGCTGCTGCTTCATCACTGCTCCTCAGTCAAAATACAGCATGGGAATTCTGTCTTGATATTTTCTGTTAACGTGACAACTCTTAACCTGCTGAGTCAGTCAGAATAACTATAGTTGTTATTGGAAAGCTTGTCAAACATTGTGGGATGGCAAGTCAAAAATTGTAATCATGTTGTCCAGATTTGACCAAGCAAGGATATTATTAAATTACATTGTCAAACATTGATAGTGGTGTTTTTTAACCATATAAACATCATTGTCTTCCAGTTGTTGGAATGAACACTTAAAATTAGCCACGCTCAGGTGGAAGTTTATCCTTACATATATGCAGTAAAAATTTGATGCTTCCAGCACTATTGTGCATGACATTTTAGAAAAACTAAACAAAATTTTCAATAAGCCGCTGGAAAAACTGACATTAGCACGTTTAACAAAGTCTCTAGTTTCCTGCTTTGGGACTGACTTCTGTAAGTTAAAACTACCATATAGTACATAAAGCTAGTTGCCATAGATGTGTGTTGTCAATGGGGATCCTTCGAATGAAGCAGCTGTACAGTAATACAGTATATTTTATTGCAATTATGAATTTCAAAACAACTTCTACATTGTTCTTCACAGCCACAGAAAAGGTCTCTCTAGTCTTCTTTCATAATGTACTTAATGGCATGATGGTTGTTTTCAATGATAAATGCTATATTTATTTTGCCTTATCCTCCGCCTATTTTAGTAGCAAATGTACAGTAAGTAAAAATGCATTCAATTCAGTGTTTATGCTGACTTTGTCCACCATGCCTCAGCTTCTTTTTCAGCCGAGTCCTACTGCCTCTGCCTCCCACTTTGGCCTGCCCGGTAGCTGAAGCGATGCTCCTTCTTTTCCCTTTCTCTGCCCTCCTCTTCCTTGTTCTCTGATGGTTGCCATGCTCACTCCTCTCTTTTCCTTGTCTATTGGCTTTTGCTGCTTCTCATTAGCTGCCGGTTGAAAACAGGAAGGCCAATAAACAAGACATGATGCGACTGTCCCTTGTGGCAGTTCAGTGTTTTTTTCCTGTTGCATGATCCAGGTTTTCTTTAGGAGGCATCATGGATAATTTTGCAGACCTTTGAAACCTTTTATCTAAAACAGTCAGAACACATGTCTGGTACCTACTTTAGGCCAGATTTGTTTGTTGTTGTTTCTTGCATAAATGTGATAGTTCTTCAAATTTTACTTTTACTTAACCAACTGTATCTGTGACTCTAAACTTATACTGGAACGCTGACATTTGGGAAATATGCTTATTTGCTGTCTCAGCCAGAATGACATGAACAGACTGACGTCAGTTTCATCCTCGTGTGTCCAGTACAGAGATACAGCCAGAATGTGTTTAACCTAGCTTAGCACAAAACTCGGTTGAAAGTGAAAAATACACCACCGCTGTCCATTTTTACATGTTGCATTTCGCTAATTTGCAAGCTAGTCACTAGCAGCTTGAAGGCTAACTGTTCCTCAACCTAAATATGTCTAGTTCTATATGTCACAATTATGCAAGATAAAACATATAATTACGACAGGTCAGAAGTTATTTTGTCCATTTGACAGAGGTTAGCTGTTTTCACCACTGCTTGCATTCTCTGTGCTAAGCTAGGCTAAACATGTACAGGACCTGTCTCTGTATGAGACACATGGAGGTGAAACTGATGTCACTAGTCTCTGGATAATATTCCTTTCATACACGAGACACGTGTCACACTACCAAACATGTTGTTGATTGCATTTACATGAGATGGCTGTCACAGGTTAATCACTAAGAGTTATAGAATTACAAAGCATCAAAGTTTAATTTCTATACTGGACTCGTCCACTTATGCACTCTCTTTCTGTCCCTAACTGTCTTCTTTATCAATTATCAGAAAGTGTTGTCGATCAAATCCTATTAGTGTTTGGCTTGCATTCAAGCCCGATCAAGAGGAGGTTGCCTTGCTACATCAGAGAATGCACATTGAAAGGAGTGCAAGCCTGCAAACAAGCACATTTCCCAAAATGTTGTTGTTCAGTTGCTTAGCTGCTTTAAACGGCCAATTAAAGACGATGTCTGTAAAGAAACCACCACCTCCCTGAATACACTAAGGAAGATGAACCTTAGTATCTTAGTTGTGGTTGTTGATTATCCCCAAAACCCTTGTCCTTCATACTGGTGTGCTTTGTGACCTTAGGGAAAAACTGATATTTCAGATTTTACCTTTGCTTGCCGGAACGAATGGTTAATCCAAAGTAGACAGCCAATAATATTTGAACCCCAGACACACACGCATGGATACAGTGTGCTTGTACCATGGTGCCTATCTCTTCCTCACTCTGTCACCTAGCAAAATCTTAGCTACCTGTCCTCACGCCGCTAAAGACAAGGGTTTTGGG
>JAPZEA010000013.1:16346455-16357307 GCA_029783685.1 Heniochus monoceros | reverse complement strand
ACCAAACCTGTCCTGGCAAGACAGCAACTTTACTGGGATTTCCCAAGTGAGGATCATATTCAGTAAAATGGGCTGATTATGAGGTGAAATTGCACCAGGTCAACTTTCTAAAAAGAGTGATCTTGTTATTGGATTCTGTGGAGGTCAGGATGTGACAGAACAAGAAAGGTTACCAGTGCATAAATGAAACTGTTGGATCGCCGCTGGATTATGGGTTGTAGAAACAATTTGTCAGTCATAAGCATCTGCACCATCAGCACCAGTCCAAGAGCTTTTCCTCCTCCTGCATTCATTTGCACTGAACCAGAGCATCAGCAAATGGCCCAACATTAAACATGAATTCATGACCACATTCTGGATACATTTCCACATTTTCTCTCAGTTCCCATGGCCTCGCTGTGCTGAGGTTTCTGTTCTCCTACTGAACGGTGCAGCAGTTGCACAATGAGTGTAGCTGTAGTGTGGTCCAAGACACAGGGCCCCGGGCTGTACTGACAGCAAGGGCTCCCTAACAGCTAGTGTCTAATTAATTAGATTTAAGAGGGAGACACTGACACGACCTGGATAGGACGGTTCTCACGACCTGCGATAACTCCTCTGTGACACGATCTGCTGATGTATAATCAAATTTGGGATGTTATTACCCCATCAAGAAGAAGGATGTGATTGGCATCAGGAGCTGCAGTGGGTTTTCACTCCCAAGTATAACAGGATTAGAAGTGAAGCTCAGCGAAAGCTGGAAAGAAACTCCTTGGCTCTTTCGTCAGGATATCTTGATTTGCTATTATACAGGCCATGGTAGGGATTTAAAGCATTGCACACATTATACCTGTTCTTTATTTAGGTAATAGAATAAGGCTTTTACCTATGCTAGCGGCAGAGCTATAGCTATGGCGATTATCTGATGTACTGTAAGTGCACTTGGGTAGTTGTTTGTCCACAACCTTCAAGACAACATCTAAACTCCAGCACCACTTTTCCTCATTACCTGATAGAAAACCCTGGGGTTGATTTTCTGTATTCAGTTATTCTTTATCCATGTGTTGCATGCTGTTGATTAGACCCCCTCGCTGTAAGCAGTTCAGTGTTGCTCTGCTCCAGTAGCAGAGTGAGTGACAGGAGCCCGCTGAGTGCTCTGCTAATGAAACTCATTCCCCAGCATGTCTGTCTCCACGGTAGCTTTACCCCCCACCCCCCAGCAAACCAGTTCACAGCCATGTCTGCTGGCTTCAACACACATCACAGCTCCAATCAGCTCCTACCTGCTTCTCATAAAGCGGAGGAGCACTTATAGCCCCATTCTTTTCTCTGCAGCGTGCAGGAAAAGCAGCAGTAGGAGAGGAGGGTGTCGTCCATGTCGACAAGCAGTAAAGTCTGCAGGGTGGGTGGGCCCCACGTGGAAGGTCACTGGAAATAACAACATTACACAGTCACTGAAAAAATACAGATCCTGACAAGTTGTTTGATCCACTGTTGTGCATGAAATTCTTACATTTCCTAAAACCAGTTAAACAAAATTCCAATTAACTGGTGTCAAGCTTTTATTTTGCTAAGTGTCATTTTCTTACTGCGTGTTGTTGGAATATTTTTCCTTCTACTGCCAAGCTAAAGATTATTCAGCCACGATAGCTAGTTATTTCATTTGTTTTTGTGATCTCATAAGTTTTGAATCACAAAATGATTAATTCATGATCACAAGAAAGCAGTTTTTCTTATTACTCCATGACCTCAGTGTAGCAAGCTGTCACACCATTTTCTCATGATTGTTGAATAAATATTCAGTTAGCGCAACATGCTGGAACATTTTCTGGTGATCATTATCAAAGTACTTATGTCATAACAGTAAAACAAAGCTTGTTATGTCGGTATCATATTGTAATTACTGTGTGATTTTGCCAAAGTAATTATTTTGTGATCACAGGGAAACCTTTGAGAAATAATTACCAGCATGTCTTCTATAACTCACTGCAATTTTTCTTTTCATTTGCTGTGGGCAGAGAAGCAATTATAACAAACGTGTGAATCTACGCTGTCTCAGTTAGTCAGAGGAAGGCCGAGCTCTGATTGTATCCATAACCGCTGCCTGTGACCACAATGCTTACATGGCTACTCCTGTGGTTGTGGATGTAGCTGTTTTGGCTGTAAAGTTAGCTGTGGCTGTGATCGTGACCAGCAGGCAACTCGGTACAGCACACAAGATAAAGTCAGTCACTCCTGCCAGGATGTGAACCCGGGTCTTCTATCAGATACGACAGATTTGTTACCAGTACAACCCAGGAGTTCACTATAGTATATATTATATTGATTTAAGGTGCTGGAGCTGTAAATAATCCACTGGAGTGGCATACCGGCGTGTACACAATTTCATTGACTATTCAAAGCATCAGTCATCTTCAACATCAGCTGTGATTGGCTCGATCTTCACACTGAAGCTAGCTGTGCGAGTAGTCACTATATCGCCAAGCTTCCAACCCCACCTGTCACAAAATCAACACTTTTCCAATGTGGCCTTGAGAGCACGTATGAAGTTATTTATAACACTCAGAAGGAACAAATGTTCACTGGAAAAGAAAAAGGCAAAGATTGTCTGAAAAAGAATGAATGAAAAAAGACAAAAAAGAAGAAAACAAGCACATGTAAAGGAAGTGGGAGGAAGGTCAGCAGTGTGCTTGCTTCAGGTAGACGGTCTCAGGCAGAGCAGAGACAGGAAGAAATTCCCAGCAGGAGGGCCAGCTCATTATGATATCCTGTTACAGCCTGGAGCAGCCCCCCAGCTACAGTTTAGTAGACGTTACAGACTCTCTCCCTCGGTCTGTCTTGACAGTTGTAGGAACACAAACATTTGTGTAAATTAAAATGAGAAAGATGCAGAGGTCTCTCTTTGCCTCTTTTTCAAGACACTTTTGCCTCTTTTTTTGTCCTTTTGTCCATTGCCCCTCTGCTTCAAGCCCCCTCCCTTCCTGACTAGTGTTCCTTCTCAGTTTTTACTGCACACAGTGATTATACATCATTGAGACTGCCTTACCTTTTCATTTCCATGGAACCAACTTCCAATTACACTCATCAAAGATGGGGAGTGGAGGAGGGGGGATACAGGTTTGGTTACAGTTTCAAACGGCACTAGACTTCCTGTTGCTGAGAAAGAGAGCCTTAGGAAAGCAGGAGGGATGTTTTTTTTTTCTTTCTCCTGAATGATAAAAGGCAACATTTTCCAGACATGACACGCATCTCCAAAATGGCCGTTCAAAGAATGCAGTAAAAGTCTGAAACAGATGCATCGCCGTATGGTGAATGCTTGGTTTCTCAGACATAGACCCATCAAGGCCTGCTAAAAACAGACGACATCTCCTTTAGCATCTCCGAGAAAGATCGCCGGAGGTTTAAAGTCGGAAAAAACACTTAACACCTTTATCCCTATAAATTTCATCCAAATACAATATTGAAATGTAGCTTTTAATTATGACGGTTGACTCTTTTCTCACTCCTCCTTCATCTTTGACTCATAATCCCATTGGCAGCTACTTGTGCTCCACCAGAAACAGTTGCAGTTTTATGTTAGCCATTAGCAGAGGTGCTGAGAGGCCAGAAAATCTAACAAGTTTTTTCGACGAAGCCGCAACTTTATGAGTTTTCAGGAGAACACGTACCACACAGTGAGATGCTGGGGGATGCAGAGATGGTAGTTGGAAGTTTGTTTGTTTTTTTCTGTGTGTGTGTGTGTGTATGCGTAGCTCTGTGCATTTAGTGAATTCATATAAATTCCATGCCCTGATTTGTTACCACAGACGCCAAACCAAAGTGTAATTGCATGCAAGTTTATGAGATCCATTTGACATAGTGGGTGATTTGGCAAAATGTGTGTGTGTGTGTGTGTGTGTGTGCGTGTGCGTGTCTGGGGGTGGGCATGGTATGGAGATCCTCGTTTCCACAAACATACACCCACTCTCTCACAAGTACACACACCCACAGACATATAGACATCAAATGAAAGGCTTGCATTGTCTGTTGTTCATCATGGTAATTCAGTAAAGGTTATGTGGGAGGCGTCAGAGCAGAGCAAGATTATGTCTGCCCTGTCTGCGTTTTCCTCCATTTACTACCAAATTACAGTATGTGTAATAGTTCAGGGCTTCATTGAATCAAGTCATTATTTGGGTTTCAGTAATGCCATCCAACAGTCAGCAGGGAGAGAGCAGGGGAACCAGTCCAATAGCTAAGCAGCAATATGCATTTAGCTTGTGAAATCAGAAAATCTGTTCATGTAAATAAATACTGAATCGCTGTGTGAACTCAGCTTGCAGAGGATGGAAGTGATCTACTGGTCGGTGGTGCAGTGTTCTGACCGCAATATGCTGTGACATCATGTGGATGAGGGTGGGGTCAGTAATCCCATCTGAAGGAGTCATACAGCACCTCGTATGTCCCGAGCCTGTTTGTGTAACTGTAGACACGAGTTGTCAGTTTGGGTTTGAAGGGTCAGTTCGCCTGAGATACAAGAAAACCCACGTATGCTAGCTCTGGTGTTATCCAGCCATACAGGCCTTTTTGGACCTGTTTGTCCACCTCCAACACGATACATCAGAGGTGAATGGAACTTAGTTTGTGGTGATCAAAGCAGTTTAGAAAAATTTTGAATACACATGTCTTTCCAGAAACAATGTTTTAATTGCTTGGATAGGTTACGAGCATGATCTGCAGATGTTCCTGTGGTAAATTTTCACAGGGGCTGTTCTTAAGGAGAAGGAATATAAGGGGAGTGCAGACCAGAATGGAATGAAGCAGCATAAGGAAATTTGGACAGGATATGTATTTTGTAAAATCAGGAACTTTATGATTTTTTTTTTTTACCATGCCATGTTGTGAAAATGATATGCTTGTCTGGTTGGATGTTGATTTTTGCCACCTCCTTCCTCTCATCACTGTCTGCCAGATGCATATCCACAGTAATGCTCCTTTCCATCGAGTAGCTCCTGGTGCTAAAAGGAGCCCCAAAAACTAAACTTAGGGACTTGAAATTTCTTTTGCATCTTCCTGATGATGTTTCCACCACATCTCTTGTACACACACACAAGTTCACATCAGGTACTAAAAGTCTCTCTGTTTGCATTTTGCATCTACAAAAAACATCAAGATGAGGTAAACTTGTCTGATAATGGTTTAACTACAGTTTTATAAGAGACAATAATATACAAAACTCAGGAAACAACAGCACATTGTCACCATGTCGTTGTGTCGTTGTTGGACTATGTGGCACCACACAAGATAATGTGTTGATTAGTGAGCTACAGAGGTGCTTTTAAATGGATTTTAAATGGATTTTTTAGCTATTTCTCCCCTACTTCCACTCCAGGATATCATAATGAAGCAGCTAACCATGCTTCATATTAACTGTACATACGTAACTCTCTGCCAGAAAGCAAATTTACCAAATATCGAACTATTCCTTGAAGAAGAGCTGGTGCAGCTGATGCTGGAACTGTAGAGGAACTAAGTTTTAGACCCTGGTTTGAAACAAAGGTAAGGTTGCTGAGCCCCTGAAATGGCCCTTTAAGTGTGGTCTACTTGCTCATTTTGAATAGCAAAAAACTGGAATCAGTTCATTGCAGGCTCATTTATGATTCGTATCACTGGCGCTTGTAGAGTTCCAACGTCTTGCTCAGACACCTCAGGAGGTTGGATGCTTGAGACCTGATCCTCAGCCCACCACCCTGCCTCTTGTTTCCTTTGTGTCATTACTCCAACATCTTCCTTCCTGATTTGCTCATTGACTATCTGGGAACATTACAGGGTGCTCTGCTATATTATGAGCTTGTAAAAGGCACAATCAGACATCTTGTAGTTTCTCACACCTCTCTTGGACACATTTCTCTGCCTGGTGTTGTTTTCTGTGGTACACTGCCAGAGGCACTTGTCGTCACGATAATGTGTACCTCGCTCTGGCCTGGGAATGGTTTACCACGGTAATTAGTGTTTGTAAGCAGCACTGAAGAAATAAGAAGAAGCACCTGGTGACAAGCCTACATTCACACACTTGCACACACACAAACGCACACACACACACACACACCTGGAAAGCCGAGGGATGAACAACTGGTTTTCAGTGCTGAGTTCAAAGTTTCAGCTGCATATTTCCCTCTCTTCACAAACACACAGGCGTGAGAACGCGAACACGGGCGACCACTGCCTTGTTAGGGATGTTCCCTCAGGATAGTAAACCAGGGATGAGAAAGACCTTGGGAAGTGCTCGCTCTGCACCTCGCCACGCCTTGCAAAACATGAAGGCGTTTGAACAATGACAGTTCATTTCTGCCATAATTTTCCAAGAACAGAAGCTTTCTACCAAACTGTAATTCCAGCAGCTACAGACCTGTCATTTATCCCCGAAACTGGTTTCAGCCAGCTCGCTGGGACTTTCTGACTACTCTGAGAAACAACGAAGAACTGCTGATTTCAAGCAGAAGCTCTGCCTTTTCAGAACTATTGTGGTTTCAGGGTTCAATTGGATTTGTCAATGGGACACATCTATGAATATCTCAGACCTACTAATACTGTAAGGAGGTTGACATCAAAGCCTTGAATGTCTATAACCTGATGTTTGAATTCGTATCACTCTTCGTGTAATGAATTATAAGGTATGATTATAACGCAGCTATTGAGTACATTGTACCTGTTAAAAGGGGATAATACACTCTTTGGAAAGAAATTGTGGAAAGGGGCATCTAAGCAAGCTGTCTAAGCTTCATGGTGCACTCCTGACATGTCATACTGTACTGTATATCCCACAAACATTGATAGAAGAAGTATTTTTCCCCTTTCCAACAGGCCCACATAGCATTGATTATCAGCCATTAGCAATTTATGATATGTGTTACTGTATAACATATTCAAGCAAAATTAGCCTCAAAGCTACTCTTGAGCCATTTGGAGTACATAGGATGGTTTTGGTCTCTTTTGAAATGTAGCTTTTTGAAGTTTTAGCCCCAGCCTGCAGATGACGATATCTTGGCCTTATTAGCCGTAAAACACAACGGTACCACAGCATGACGTTCAACAAGAAATGATACCAATACCACAGAATGTGAATATTTTACATGATTTTTCTAACAATATGTCAAGATGTTCTCCAAAAAAAGGCTATTTACTATAATTATCTATATTTACATTCATGCAATCTGTATTTAGGCTATATAGTGTCATATTGAAGCCATTTACTATATTTATCATTTAAAACCCTGTGTAATATCCCTATTTACGCTGAATTACATGATTTGGCTGTAAATTACCACTGAAGCAGCATATCCTCATTTTCAGAATTACATGGGCTATATGAAACACCAGACATCTGCACAATTGGTTGCAACTGCCTCAATCTTTACTCAAAAGAAGAGAGCAAGACACTTTTGTTGCATTACTTTTTGTTCATGTTATTTCAAAACCTGCTCAGTCATTGGCAGATCCTGCACATTCAATGCAGACCTGTCAACCATCCTGTATTTCCTGGGGTGCTCTCGTTTTTTTTTTACCCCTCTCTCATGCTGCCCTCACATTTGAATAGTTTCCTGTTAATGTCCTGTATTTTTAACCTTTCTAAAAAATAAAAATAGATTATAAATAAATGGCTGGCTGCAACATCAGAGACAAAACTGGTGGGCCTATTTGATGTGTTTGCTACATTTCCTCAAAATCACAGCTGAAGCACAATGTGTAAGTGATGTGTACATATCCTTCAATTAATACATAAACAAACTAAGTGCTAAATTTATATTCCCTTTCGTGTTTTCATTTAGATAGATAGATAGATAGATAGATAGATAGATATACTTTATTGATCCCAAGCTGGGAAATTATTTGATGTAGGGATGTTCACAGCATTTCACTTTCAACCAGGTATTCTGACCACCTAATTGTGGTCACTTTCTTAATGTTTGTGTAACGATTGTGAGCCCGATCGTTGCTCTGATATTTTAAAGCAAGTGGTAGCCCAGCAGATCCCCAGCTGCTTAACTGCCTTTGTGGCCATGAAATCGATGTAATGAACTATTTTAAGACCTTCACAACTGTAGCAAAAAAAGTTGATGCAAACAAACATCAAGGATATATTTATACACGCCATCAAGCAAAAATTAATTTGACTTTTAATTTGAATTTAAGACAGAGAGAGGAACGACAACAGTCCACATAACAGCGAGAGATTCCCCTCTCTGCTGAAAACGCAAACTCTCATCAAGTATGCAGTGTTACCACACGGACAGTGACATTTCTTAAATCATTACACACTAACTGTGGGCAAACTTGTTTCCTCTGCCACCGCTCACAGACTTTTTGAGCGTCTGGGGCAGCTTTTGTAGGTCCCATCACCCTGTCATTTGAGCTGCTCTAACCTCGAGAAACCTCTCATCTTCCCTTGGTTTCTCCGTTCATTTTATCCTCAGGGCTCTGTTCCAGCGCCAACTCATAATGGCTGTGCCACTAAACATAGATCCGTGACGTTTACGCAGACAGAGACAGAGGTGAACATTTGCATGTGCTGCAGAGTGAATGGTATAAGGAGGTAAAGTCTGTGATAGCCTGCAGACTGTGATGTTTAAGGAAAAATGTCCTGGACCATTACATTTGTTGAGGCCTTACTTAAGGTTTCAGAAGTGTCATTACTTGACATTATAAATCATTATGGGATTCGGGGCTCCTTGTAGGCCAAGATCCACAGAAAGAGCTTTGTTCATCTTGTGCTGTACAGTTGGCGCTGTCTACTCTCTGATTTCTACAGACATCAGTTTTTGCTATTAACCAAGCCACGATCCAAGTTTGGCATGTACTGTGTAAGCATTAACAGCGTTTTAGAGAATGACATACTATACATGCCAGTTATTCGGCCCATAGGAAGCTGTAGGATGTAGGGCAGTGACGTCGGTGCTCATAAGCTCACTGTTTCCATTCCAGCAGGGCAGGATGATGTCACAGAAAACACTGTTAAGGCTCAAGTGTAGCTGCATTTCCTAGCAGAAGTCAGAGGTAATGGGTTTTCACAATCAAACTGTCAACCAAATAATTATTAAAAAAAAAGAAAAAAGAAAAAGAAAAAAGAAATAAAAAAATAATAAAATGTGTCACTCAAAGCCTCCCTTCATGATTTATTGCAATGTGTTAATAAGATAACATTTAATTACAACAATGAGAGACTTCAACACACTGAGTGTAGTCCTTCAGTGTCTCATCCTCTGAACACGACAAGATGGCAGCTGCAACAAACAAGCTGCAAGAATTACGCTCCCTCACACCCTCTGAACTTACCAATATTTTGTATCGCTTTAGTGATCATCTCACATCCCATTCACTATTTCACTATTCACTACTGCGGGCACCAGCCAACAGTACACTTGGCCGACCATTTGTGTGTAAAAATCTTGATATTGATTTGCGGACAATGACGTGACTGGATAGCTAGCTAGTCCTGTTAAACATACAGGCAAATTGCTGCTTGTCAACCATACGCAACGTTAATGACTTTTGATCTTGCTATCATAACATTAGCTTTCTGGCTCAGAGCCAGAGCTGAGAGAACTAGAAACATCTCCTGTTGCCAAACCTGTATCTAAGGATCATCCTACTTGCTGAAATAGTGAGGATTTCCATTGCATAAGAACCTTAGAGGATAGCAATAATTGTTCCAGGTATTGTTAAAAATGGCGTCACGGCTGAAAAAAATTTGATTTTTGTGAAACGCATGAAAATATAACTTAATGGTCTTAATTTTTTTTCCTTGGCAAATGACCTTGGTGTAATGGGGATAATGAACTACACGGGGGAAACTGCCATCCGATGCACGTCAGACAGTTCTGGCCTGACTGTCGATTCATTGCTGATAATGGACTCCTCGTCGGGAATCGTCCTTTACATAATCACTGTTATAATGTGTTATAATGTGCTTAGAAATTGTCACTGGGACAGAATGTAAAGCAATTTATGTGTATTAATCACTTTGTATTGGCAAATGTGTGAACATAACTTAAAAGATAACTTTTCCAACTTCCTCAGTTGCCTAGCAGCCTGTGGACTTATTTCTATGTCAAGAACTCTGGACGGTTTTTGCACTGAAATCCCAAGATAAAATAAGATAAAACTTTATTAATCCCCCGCCAGGGAAATTAAATTGTTACAGCCAGAAAAGTATAAAAAGAGAGACACAGAAAGATCGAGATAAAAAAGGATACAGAATAAAAAATAAAAATCAAATATATATACACACACACACACACATTATATACATTATAAACAAGATTATGAGAACATTGTTGCTAATATTGAATGACATTGTGTGTGCTCCTGAGTGCCTCTCTTCTGCTCCCTTTCAATGCCAACAGTGTGCAGCACTCTTCCATTCAATTCAATTCAATTTTATTTATGTAGCACCAAATCACAACAGAAGTTGTCTCAGGACACTTTCCATATAGAGCTAGTACAGACCAAACTATTCATCTACAGAGATCCAACAATTCCCTCACCAACAAGCACTTGATGACAGTGGTGAGGAAAAACTACCGTCTAACAGGCAGAAACCTCACACAGAACCAGAGAGATAGATAGAGAGAGAGAAGGCAAGAGAGGGAGGGGTCGGGGAGTGGATCAAAATGCAATCACAGTAACAGTGACAGCTCTAATAACAGACTTTTAACTATGTGTAGTATATATAGCATAGTATATACATATACACTACCAGTCAAAAGTTTGGACACACCTTCTCACTCAATGGTTTTTCTTTATTTTTATTAATTTCTACATTGTAGATTCATACTGAAGACATCAAAACTATGGAGGAACACATATGGAATTATGTAGTAAACAAAAAAGGGTT
>JAPZEA010000013.1:15915830-15927331 GCA_029783685.1 Heniochus monoceros | reverse complement strand
CATGTACTGGCTGCTGTCGCTGACCCTAACCTCCCTATGAAGTGGAAAGAAAAAGAAGATGTGCCCACAGGAACTTGCACATCCTGTGGTATATGTAGAAACATCCTACAAAAACCAATTTCATATACAACCTGTTTCTACATATAACAATTTCATTTATCATGAAGATTTTTTTATATTCTGTACCATTACTAAGTTTTAACAAATCAAAACTTCTGTCAGAAACTTTTATTAAGTCCAAAAGAGAGTGCAATACACCATCCCTCTTTGTAGACACAAATGTGTAACATGTTTTTTTTTTTTTAATGGACTGTTAATAGATTTTTAATATTAAAAATGAAGGGAAAAAATGGATCTTTGGCAAAGTATCAGAAGTAGTTTAATGTGCTGCTGCTAAATTAGCTGCCTAGCCTGCAAACTGACATTGGCATCATAAAACCAAAAAATATAAAATGGGCATTTCCCCCTTTTGGTTTTGGTTTTTTTTACTAAAATGAGAACACAGAACAAGTGATTTACAAGACAAACAACTATGTCGTAGTAGTCAAATGTTAAGCTTTTGAGTTGATAGCTTTGCAAGAACAGCATAATGTACAATGCATCTGCTTTTATGGGTTAATGTTAGTAATGGGTGTTTCATGATATTTAGTCCATGCTGAGGCACCATGCCTGCAAGACTAAGATATCATTTTATGATAATGCATTTCCAGGATAGCCAAATAAACTCCATAACCAATTTAACTTGACTAAAAATTTAACCCTGAGGTGAGATCATCATGGATGGTGTGGAAATTCAATATGAAGTGCAATCACCCGCCGTTGTTTTTGGCTTACTCTCAGCCTCGATCACACATGGTTGCACAGTCCACACTCTTATCAACAAGGTCAAAAACTCGTGATAAAGGCAACAAGGAGGGCAGGCAGTGACTCAGCAAAAATGTTATCAGTGGCCTAGCGTTTGCTATTGCTTTAAATGCAACCATTAATAATGCATATGTTTTACTAACTAGGTTTTCAGCGAAACAGCTACAAACAGAAGCTCTTCCTGACTTGCTGGTGTTCAGCTAACCACACCAAACTGGAAATGCTAGAAACTGACACACCAAACATTCATCTTATGCAACAGGCGTTTCCGATACACATGGTGTAGATCATTAACGGATGGCAGGCCTGGCACAGGCAAAGGTTATTTAAGGCCAAGCCACTGTTTTTTGGGTTTTTTTGGCTGTTATATTAGCTAGCTAGTTAGTTCATAAAGCGGAGTAATTTGAGTAAAGTGACCGTATGCACATTTGACGTTAACGTTCATGGGTGTTTTGCAACGTGCAGCTTAACGGTTCCAATTATTTGCATTCAATAAATCTGCACACTGTTAGGTAGCATATGCAAAATCATTAAGTGTTTGCTAAATGTGACCAAGTTTGATGGCTTACCATTCAATTGTAGCATGTAAAATCAGCTAGCTAGCTAGGTTTCTCCTGAAAACCGACCAAACTTAACTACTGGCTTGTGCACGGGGAATCTAGCTAGCCAACTTAGCATTTGAGCGCTAACGCTCCCATGAGGATGCATGTCAAATCTCCGGGTAGGTTCATTAAAATTACTGACTGATTTTTCCTCTGAAAGCAACGTGGCACGTCGTACCTCTTGCTCAAAATGAACGACAACGCTGGTATCTCCAGCTCCTTTCAACACGCAGACAGCCTTCAACACCATCTTCGCAGTAGTTTCAAAGGACGACCAAGTTTCTGTCGTTGTCGCTCTTGTGACAACCAACTTACGTACCTGCACGGGGGGGTGGGCGTTTAGTGCAGACAGCCAATCAGAGTCAAATACAATCACTTATACAAAATATGATTGGTCATTACGTTGAAGAGCAGCCCGTGAAGCATGTGAACAAATCCTCACCAATCACTTCATCAATTAATATGTAAAATAATAATAAAAAAAAAACTTGAGGTCCCAAAACAACGTTTAATTCCGACAATATTAAAATATTTCTAGCAATTAGACATATTAATCAGTATGGTCTTATATTGTAGTCCAGAATTTTTACAAAATGCCTTGCTTAGTTTACTCGCTTTGTTTATCACTATCAATCAATAAGAAAACATTTGTATTATCTCATCTATACTGCCGGCTATATTGCTGGTAGTTATGCCATTTAATATTAATTCATTTATCAGAATGTCAGATGTCCCTGCACAACCCATGATTTATCCAATACCAATATTCAAATATGGCATGTAAAATAACTGAACTGGGGGGCAAGACTGTCAACAGGTCTCTTACATTCATAGGTGAAGTAGCACAACTAAATTATACTGATACAAAGATAAATTCAAGCCATGACTGGTCTTTCATATGAAGATGACCATTTGAGGGGAAGAACTGTGTGGGCTGCAAAGTCAGCTGTCTGAGACCTAAGCTTCACAAATAAATAAATAAATACATAAATAAATAAATAATAATAATAATAATAACTTACCTGTTTTACTAGTAGTAAAGTGTTAGCTTCTAAGCATTAGCTGAATTACTCCTAAATCATAGTAAAAATCAGGCCTGTGGAATGTAAAGAAGCCATTACATCAAGTGTGCCAGATAATTTTGACCATCTTTATCTTTCAACAGCTAACAGCATGGCTTAAGCACAGAATATAAAGTGAATAAGGAAAATTATTTGGTACAAAAATAGTTTATTAAAAACAATTTCCTATGGCTGAAATATTGAAGATTTTATGTCCATGTCTTTTGTATTTTTAACAAATCATAGAAACATCTGTCAACTTTCAAACAATTAGGAGTTAAAAAACGTTAAAGCAAACAACCTCTCTTGTTCCTTCCATGTCTGTGTCTCTCTGGGAAACGACTCTCAGATCATAAACAACAATTACCATTACACCTTTGAATCGTCAGTGATACAAGCATATTTACAGCAGTGTGTCCCAAGCAACATTCTTCATTTCCTCACTTTAGTTTTGCCCTTGGTGTCTCTGTGTTAAAATTATGGGCTTGCAGAATCTGGGCTTCAAATGTTAGCAATGTTAACAACTCAGACACAGTACGTTTTCAGAGAAAAAGACACTAAGTTTGAAAGGTGAGTTTATCACAGACGAAAAAGAATTCAGCTGCAGGGTTACATTTTGTGTTTTCATGTGGCAAAAACAAATTTAAATCTGAGTTTGACTGATGTACATGAGGCAAATGGAAATGCTTTTTTGTCTGATCCGAGAGATTGCCCTCTTCCTTCCCTACACACGACAAAAACAAAAGACCACTATAAACATAAAGCTTATTGAGTCTGCCTGCTAACTTGTGTTTATACAAAATGCTCCAAAATCCAAGCTGGCACCTTTTTTTTTCCTTTTTTTGTGTGGAGTACATTACTTTTAAAATAAACTTGTGTTTGATATCACTCTGTTGGATCTACAAAAGGTTCTACTTTCATTATCTTAACTGAAAAATAAAAATATACATATTTACGAAAGGGTGTGAAATTTAGACAGCAGAAAAGAAATTACTAAGTATACACGTCCTAGAATTTCCAATGGAATTTTACTTCCAACTTTTATGATGCAGATGTTAGTTTTGAAAAACTGACTGTCAAAACATTCTAAACCAAGATGAAAATCCACTTTGCCAAAGAAAAAAGTTTTGTTTTCTATCGCTCACCTGGGCGCAAGTCAATTTCTTTGCAAATGGATGTACAGTACTCCTCTTTATATGTGCATAACATTACCTGTGTAAATAACCACCTTCTGAAACAAAGCCAACTTATACGCATGACATCATCAAATTTCTTTACTGCCTAAATATTCCAAGGGGAGCTATACCCCGACACACCTGGATGTACTTTTCCTTTTGTTAATTTTCTGCATGTTTCGTTACTTTTGTGCATTTAAGACTCGCCTCGTCTAAAATCCTTCTAGGCTCATCAGTCACGATGTCTGTTAAGCAAAGAAATTTGATGATGCCACTGTTTAAGTTAATGTCCTTGTTTTAGAGTCCTGACAATAGTTTGTGTGTAGAATTTTGAGGGGAGATTTTATATGGCGCTCCCCTCCATCGGCGATTTACATACGCTTACAAAAGAAATCGAATAGCATTGTTTTTTACCATTGTCTTTAATTTATAAGATAACATGTCACCCAGTTTACATCCTTAACAAATTACAAATAAATACCAAAAAAATCTGAAATACAATTTACATGCCCTTACCACAAAATAAAAATCCTGTAAATAAGTGAATAAATAATAATAGTAATAAATTATAAATACAGATTTGCAAATTTAAATAAACACAGAAATATAAAAACTGGTTATTTACTGATTAGCACACCATGTTGAGGCTAATCGCTCAGAAGCAACTTAACAGTACACTGTGCTCAATAACTGACACAATACAACTGATGCTTCATTTCATTACTGTACCTTTACCTCTTTCTTTCTCCCGTTTTTCCTCCTCTTCTTTTCTTTTTTTTTCTTCTTTGTGTCCGGACAGTTTAGGTCGTTTTGACATGTTGACAAAGTTCTCTGGGGTCACATCAATAAATTCGCCCCTCCTCCCACAGAGAGCGAGCAGGTACCAATCAGCCGGAGGAGGAGGAGGAGGAGGAGGTGGGGTGGGGGCTGTGAAGTGGGTTTGGATGGTGGACAAAGCCTCCGTATGCACGCTTCTCGGTGCCCGTGCGTGTGTGCGCATACGTCTGCCTGACAAACATGAATCCTTGAAGCTCATTTACAAGTCCGTTGGAAACTGCAGACTGATAAATAAACAGAGAAAGTCTGGGCGGCCATATTGGTTCAGGGAGCGACAAGTCCACGGCGAGTGGCTCCTTCCTGCCTGCTGTGAAGGATTATGAGAGTCATTTTCTAGGGTCTCGAGAAGAGGTCTATATGAAACTCAGCGATCCTTGTTTTAACTCCATTATACATCTCCTCGTGGGGTGCAAAGAAGGACCATCCATCATGTTTTGGAGGAAGGAAGGGAATGAGGAATGGCCATAGCAGTGTCCTTGAATATTTTTCCTGCTTTCAGTTGTTTTTTTAATCATATTCATATGTTTTTTACAGTCCTACAGTTAGATGTATGTTGTTATCTATAATGTAAATACTTTCAAATGAGCTGTGGAATTATTACTATTTGCTTCCTTAAAATTTTTTACATCAACATGCTCCATATCCTTTCTTTCTCCCTCCCAATGCATCATGTCTGTCACGTGATAGATACTATTGTTATCTGCTCATACCAGTGGAAAATGGAGTGACAGATAAGAATAAATACACACGGATGGATTTGTTTTCACAAGGGAAATAATTTATGACAAATATCTTTGGTTTCGTACAGATAAACTGCTTATTTTCTTATGTCGGATTAGGATTATTGAGGTTAGCAAGCTACATACAAGGCAAACTCTAGAGTCTAACACTGCCCTGGAGCGAAGAGGACAAAAAAAGAGGCTCTTTTTACCATTTTGTTTTTTAACAGGGGCAGGCTGGAAATACTTTCTGACTCCGGATAATGGGGAGACTCATTTGACATGGCACTGCATGTTCAATAAGATTTCTTTCCCCCCTCTACACCACTTTTTACACCACTTGTGTTGATAATTGAATTAGACGTTTAAGACTATTATGATACTGCAATTAGAGATTATTTAATTCCCTTTTATCGGAGGGCTCTTTAATTTAAGCAGCCCACTGTCATTATGATCCAAACAGAGAGAGAATGCCATTAGTGGGGCCCGCATCTCTTAATCCATAATATTTTTGTAGCCACTAATTGCACCATAAATTGTATTTTTATCCAAGCTATATGTTATGTTTTCCACATTATATGATTGTTATAATTAATGTGTCTCTTTATCTCATTTTAAAATGATCTGAATATAACTAGATGGGGTGCAAAAAGAGGCACTTTTTTAAGATGATACACATAAAACAATACTAAATTGAAACCCTCAAGCAATAGTTTGCCATATTTTTCCTAAAATATTAATATTATTTTTGAAAATATTACTATTATTCACTTTCTTTCTAAGATTTAGATAAGAGTGATAATAGACTCTTGAACTGAACAGTGAATATGAAGTTACCTCCATCAAATGCTTAGTTTGCCTTAGATTAGAGGAGAAATAATCTGGAAATAAGAAATAGTCAAGTAACCCCCCGCAAAATCACAATGTGTAATTTTACACTTACACTTGCACCTGAGACCGGTTTCTGTCTCGAGACCTGACTTCTTATAGAAACCGTTCACACTCTCTGCACCTCGCTAAGTTCTATAAGTCTTTCTTCACACACATACCAACACACTTTCTTTTTATTTTGTTCCTCCTTGTCCTCCCCGTCTTCCTCTCTCCTTCCCTCCCTGGCCCGCCACGCAGCTTCTCCCGCAGTGGGTAATGTGAATGGACTCAGTCTCCTGGGTGTCGTGGCCCCCTCTCTAGCCTCGCAGGCAAATCCGCGGCAGCGGCTCAGATGGGGGCAGCACACACGGAGTCTGCAGCAGTCTGTAGGGGCAAAGAACAGAACGATGTGAAAGGATGATGATGGGTTTCGTCTTGGACTTGGAGGATTGTATCGCCTGCCGCATGCAGAGCACAGCAGAGCAGGGAGCAGGCTGCCCGGCCAAGGCAGAGCGTTCTTGACAGTGCTTTGTTTTGAATCCACAAGGACTTGACATATGCCTCAAATCGTTTGCTCTCACCACGCTGCAGATCCATGCTCCGTCGTGATTGGAGACAGGGCCCTGCTGTCTGCTGCTGAGGATGTGTGTGTGCATGTGTGTGTCAAGAAGATGTGCATTGCATTCACGTGTGTGTTGGCGTGTTTGCCATGCATGTGTGTGTTTGGTGTGTGTGTGATGGGGAGCATAAACAGCAACATCCGACAGTGCTGTTGCCTGCTTCACTGCCTGTCTTTGTTTAGTTTGTCTTCATAGGCCAGACTCCGCTCTCTAAAGTGAAACACAGTAAACATCCACTTGACAAATAAAAACATCCAAATCAATAACCCCTGACCTTTTTCAGTCTAGCTGTTCCCCTTTAGAGCATTTGGAGTCTTTTCCAATTCATTTCACCATGAGTTCTTACATATGAACGAGACAGTTTATCCCCTGAATCGATTTACCAGATGTAGTCTGTTCCAACAATATAGTAAAGCCGCAAAGATATCTTGTCTACTAACTGATTGATACATTGCCCTTGTTGACCTCTATATGGGAACTGTTATCCATACTCATAAAAAACTATGTGACCCAGGTCATGTGACAATTTGAGATGTTTTTTTGCCATTTCTTGTAATTGTACATTTAAATGGAATATTGTACAAAGAAAGTGTAACGATGTGTCAAACTTATATCAAATATTGTACAATCTCCAAATGAATAATCATCTCCTCTTTTGTCACATTCATAAAATTGCAAAAACCCTATCTTTTGATGTCTATTAGATTGTTGTGTGCATGTGTGTCTGCAAATGTGTGTGTATGTATATGTCTGAGCCTGCTCATGTAAAGGACATATAAGATACTGTGTATTCCTGCTTGTGCATGTGAATATGTGTTTGTGTGTTGCATCAAAAACCAAGAGATTTCAGATGCAGCCGGTAAAAAATAGGTCACTTCTCGGAGCTTCTGATCGCTAGAGCATGGCCGCAACATTTCATGCTACATTAGTCTGGTTTTAAAACCTAATCTGCCTCTATTAATGTTTTATGCTTAATTTCATGGAGGTTAGGACTGGCTGATGCTGCTTGGGCACCAGAGCTATTACCTGGTAGCAGTGGGTGGCATTGGGTGGCATGGGTGAGTGAGCATGCTGCAGGTTTAAACCTGCATGCACGTTGTTATTCTGCAGAGACATCACACTGCAGTACAAGAGTGACATAGTATTTTCACAGTTTTTTTTAAAGTGTTGTTCATGACACAGCATATTACTGTAATTAAAATGGTAAAGGAATAATATCACTGTGAAAAGAAGGTGCTTCTTGTTTAGTCTTCTTTGACTGCAAACTTAAATTGACTGAATTTTCAAGGTAACAGTGAAAACTGAAGCTCATGACGAGGCTCAGGATCTGAGGAAAAAGACGTGGGTGAAAGAGTTCACTTTATTGAAACAAAGGTACAATGATAGCTGAGGTTGGTCATAATTGATGGCAAAATTGCCAGAGTTGCTTTGCTTTTCATATTGCCTGAAACGATCGCATGACCCAGACGTTTCAGGTTAAATTTTGGGTTGTTTGCTTTTGCAGCATCAAACTGACAGCTCCACCATAAACACACTATGGTTAAAAACCAAGTATGCTCAGTAAGAAGAGCAGAACAGCTACACTACGAGATGACAGAATAAATCCTAGGCTTTGAAGGGAAAAAAAAATGAAGTTCCCTCGAAGTTCTTAAAGTAATCTAATCACTTAAATAAAACACATTTAACCTGCATACCGTGAAGTTGAAGTTGCTGCTGTCGCTGTGTACGAAGGTGGTGTGGTGCAGCGTTGCATAATAAATGACTTGCACTGCCCTTGAGCGAAGTGCTAATCAAGGCTGTCCCCTAACTCCAATCTAATTGTCCACATCCAGCTTATCATGCATAGGAGGCCTTTTTACCAAGCACTTACTGAGATCATTGATTTGAGAAATGATCCAGTGGACTGTACTAACTCAGATATGATTGGGTGGGCATTTAATAGCATTCGGGGGATGGTCTTGTCGATGTCTGCTGCAGCGCTAATTGTAGCTAATTTACTGTGAAGCTTATCCCAAGCTGCATTTGTTGGGGGAGCAGCCGTAATGGTTTTTATGCTTGCTATTTATTGACGTAAGTAGGGGAGAGAGCAGAGGAAAGAGGGGGAAGATCTAGATAAGTGACTTTACGTGCAAAGGTCCATGTTTACAGTTTATGGGAAAACTGAAATTGCAATTAATTTGGGTTGTCAGTTTCTAGCTATATTTAAAGTTATGCAAAAGACGCCATGTCCCAACTCCCAGCTTACCACTGCTGCAAAAAACCTGCAAGAAAATGAAACAATCAGATATAACATATATACGGACACATTCATTCAGTCATTGCATGGTATGGTGGTGCTCGTCTTTATGTTTATCACCATATTTCACTACACTGTATGCATAATAACTTTCTTATGTTTTCAAATATTCATGCAGCCATCCGAGTACATATAACAGTTTGTGCAGTCAGGTGATATTCAGCTGATTGTTTGGTCAAGTATACAGCATAACGCATGCAAATGTTGCACAAACATCCTGCAAATGGCCTTCTTCTTTGATACTTATTAATCTTCTCCCTACCCATGCCATCAGCTCTAAGGCTGTCTAATGACTCGTAACGAAGGCAGTGCTCTGTTCTTAATGTGGGCCTACTGGGATCACCCCCATACTCGAACACCAGGCTGTCCACTCATCAGTTCCAAAGGACAAGCTTTCCTTCCCCTTTCAAAACATGTTAGTTATTACTGCAATTACTTTTCTTTGTCCCTCTCTCTTCTCATGTATGTCATCTATATAGCGAGCCCTGTACAATAAACCTGAGGAATATAGAAGAAAACTGTCAAATGCACCAGGTTCAGTTGTTTGCTGGAACTAAACCAACATTCCTCATCTGCACTCCTGACTGTGCCATTGTACCGTATTCTAACTTCGTCTCAAACACCTCTTTCTTCTCCCTTCCATCCATTCAAAAAAAGTCTTATTATTGCTTCAGTCGCTCTCCAGGCGAACTCGTCACCTCTATGTTACCTCTGGGTTTGCCCCCACTCTGGGTCCCAGCTCTTTTCCAGGCCGCATTATTCCATTTAAACTTCAATCCTATTTACGGCCTATCCTTTCCCCTCGCCCGCCCGGGGCTATCAAACTATTCATCCAGCGGACTTCATGTCACCCGGCCCTGTCATAAAAGCCTCTGTTAGGATATGTGTGCGGACGAGAGGTGCGCATGTGTGTGTTTGTGATAGAGAGGTATGAGTGCACATGTTTTCGAGTGTGTGTAGTTGCACACACCCATTGTGAGTTTGTGTGTGGCAGAAACAAAGGCTTTGCATGCACATGTGTGCATTTGTGCCATGAGAAACGAAGAAGATAAGTTAGTTTGCATGTGTTTGCTGTGCATGTCTATAACTTTGCGTACCTGCTCATTCGGGCGAAAACAGACTTGCTCTGCTTCCTATTGAACTGTGCAACATTTGGCCTCCTCCATTTTGACAGACACAAACAATGCTAACATTGCACTAAAGAAAAGCCAAACATGCTTACGTGGCAATATTTGGATACATGTGTCATAACTGCATGTGTTTTCAGA
Source organism: Heniochus monoceros (assembly GCA_029783685.1). Taxonomy (NCBI): domain Eukaryota; kingdom Metazoa; phylum Chordata; class Actinopteri; order Chaetodontiformes; family Chaetodontidae; genus Heniochus; species Heniochus monoceros. The sequence continues at coordinate 15,917,019 of JAPZEA010000013.1, read as the reverse complement.
CAGTCCTTTAAAAAAAAATCACCAATTATCGTCCCGTTTTAAGGAAAGCTACCCCGCTGTCAGCTGACTTCTCTCTGTGTTGCATCAAGTAAAAGGTAGATATGAGGCAACAGACAGAGAGCAGACACCTTAGAGGGATGTGAGGAAGAAATGGCGGGAGACAGAGGAGTCCAAGGCAGATAGATAGATAGATAGATAGATAGATAGATAGATAGAGAGAGGTTAAGACAAAGTGTTAGGGTACAGAGGAGATTGACAAGGACAGATACAGTGCATTGACAGAAAGAGAGAGAAAGAGAAAGCTACAGAGAGAGTTTGAGCATGAGCTGTCAACTTACGAAGAACAGATTTTCCCCTTTGACTCCCTCCCTCATCCCAATTTGTGCCCTGGTGGAACCTCCCGGATCAGCAGAAAAGGGAAGTTTGGGAAGAAGCAGGATAAAAGATATGCCCATCACCGTCCTCTTCCCCCCTGTTTTTGTTGTTGCTTGTTGTTGTTTCCTCCTTGTCTTTTACGTGGCGTCTCCCACCAATTAGTCTGGAGGATGCTCCTAATGGGCCGCTGCAGCGACGTTTCAGGCGAGGCTCTTTGCTCTTTGGTGTGCTGGAGTCAAGGGGTGCGGGTGATACAGCAAGACAGGCGAGATGAGGGATAATGTGAGATAGATTGACAACCACAAGAAGGCATTAGGCAAATGGCATCATTAAAAAGTGCAGTTACCTGCGCCAGGCTTCATGTGGCGTCAGATGAGAGGGGAAGAGTGAGAGGGAGAAAGGGGGAAACGCATCGGGGCTTTGCGCCCCCAGCTTTGCTGCTGCTCTGGTAATTTTGATCTTCTCGCTCTTCTTCTCCTGGTTTAATATCCTCCATCACTTGACTCTCAGGCTTGCTCATGACACAGAGACCAAAGGAGAGGTGTTGCGTTAGGGGCGCCCCTCTTTGATGCCTTGTGTGCACGCGTGTCTGTGTGTGCATGTGTGTCTGTGTGTGCATGTGTGTGTGCTGTGGTGAAATGCGGAGATCCTAATGAAAGAGATTAAACAATTTAAGCAAACAGCTAAATGTGTTGCAAAGAGATATAAAGTTTTATAGGCTCACATATTGAATGCACTCGTTGGATAAGGAAGCCATTACCTTTGACAGATGATTATTAATTATGATAAAAGTTATCATTTTTAAGATTTTGTG
>JAPZEA010000013.1:15866788-15881101 GCA_029783685.1 Heniochus monoceros | reverse complement strand
AAAATTATTGACTTTATTCAAATAGCACCTTTCTGTTAAATCCGTCCTACGAAATCAAGCTGGACCAAGTGCTTGATTATTATTTCCAGCAGAGAAACATGATTAAACTCAGGTCCACCGTGTCTCAGATGGAAATGATAATCCACACTTTTATCCGGCCCTGTCTCAGTTTTGTGAAGCACTTCGTGACGTTCTGCTCTTGAAAGGTGCTATTTGAATAAAGTCAATAATTTTAGTGACGACCACTGTGGCCTCACAACAAGAGGACTATGACCCCTCGAAGACCAGCTGTTCTTTTCTGTGTGGACTTCTGTGCGTTTGCGTTACTTCCTCCCACACTCCACCGACAGCTGAAACAGTGTTTTCTCATGCGGGCGTCTTCTAACCGAGCAGCAGACGACTGATCATCAGTATGTGTTGTTGGCTTTAAGCTGCACAGTTTTACAAGTCTAGTCTTGTCTTGAAGATGGCATAAAGGTGTGAAAGTCTACATTTCGGATGCACTTGAAGAATCAGATCAATAAATCATTTTTCAAAACTGTTTTAAAAGTTGAATAAGACTTGAACTTTTCCTGTCGTAGCGTTCGTGGCTTCGTTATCATCTGTAGCAGCAAGAGACAAACTGATGGTGTTGTTGTCACAAAGCTTGCAGAAATTCAGGAAAAAAAACAGTTTAATAGCTGTTGTGGAGCTTTCGATCATATCGTGTGATCTTCACCAGCAGATGGAGTTTGGAAGTGAAGATGTCCAAGTTTCCATTTTTTTCTGAGCACTTCAAGAACTTCCTGTCTACTCAAACTCCATCTGCTGATGAACAGCTGCTAAATGGACCTTGAGTTGGGTTTGTTTTATCTGTTTGGTTTATTTAGTTTGACATCTCCTGTGACTCCACTGCAACAACCTGTGTGTGTGTGTGTGTGTGTGTGTGTGTGTGTGTGTGTGTTGAAATCCTACCTGCCTCCTCTCTCTCCGCCAGTAACGATGCCCAGTTCCAGGTGGCCTACTACAGTAACGTACTGGTGGATTCGACTGGTCTCTGCTACTGGTTACCTCCCGCCATCTTCCGCTCCTCCTGCTCCATCAGCGTCCAATACTTCCACTTCGACTGGCAGAACTGCACGCTCAAATTCACGTAAGGTGCTTAAACCAGACAGCATCATGTTGCCTGGTGTACAGCTTTACATAAAGACTGTGGTACGTTTAAATGCTTTTAAACACAGAAATCACAAATCATCACACAGGCTCACGTTAGACACTTTGTCATGCAAACATGTTGTGTTTATGTGAACCTGAAAGAGTTTTTTAACAAATGTATGTGGCTGAAGTTTTCCTCTAAATGGTGGAAACTACATTTCCCATGTTGCTTTGCAGCTCTCTGACCTACAATGCAAGAGAGATCAGGATGCTGCTGAAGGAAGAAGCGGACGAAACCAGCAAATGGACGGTGGAGTGGATCATCATTGACACTGCTAGCTTTACGGGTAATCACACACACACACACACACACACTCTCTACATATAACAAATTACAGGTTGATTCATTTGGCCCTTTCATACTGCAGTCTTATTCTACTCTTCCTAAAATATTGCTCCTCTTTAATATTGTGTTCAGGTTTCTTTTCGGCTCAGTTGTGAAAGTTCTGTCACTATGAACGTCCACTAAGTCATTCTGCTGATCCAGGGTCAGATCCAATATTTAGAGTTTCCCTCAGAATGTACCGACACACTTGGTATATTTAAGTAAATAAAGTAACTTCAATCTTGACCTTGAAAATTCTCAAACTGCTTAAAAAGTTTTCATGAAATGTTTCCAACAAAATAACAAAGTGGAGAAAAATGATGAAAGCTGTGAACAGTGATTCCAGGCTGAAGCGTCGTGGAATTTTAAAGGTAAAATTCTGTCCACTGGGTTTGAGGTACATGTTCTTGGTGTTCAGAGCGCCCCCTGTAGGTCAGGCTCTAAACACTTCAGCAGGCCTGTTCCTGTAAGATATGTACCCAGATTTATGACGATTGGACAAATTGTTAGCGAGTTATGGTCATTTTCCTGCTAAGCCCCGCCCCTTGTACAGTTTATTGGTTGTTTCTCCACCAATCGAGCTCATTCATGATAGAAGTGTGTGTCTCAGAGCCGTGATGCTGTAAACCCATTCTAGTGCTGATGCAGCAAAAATCCATCATGGCGGACTTTTATATAGCAGAGCGCATTGAGCTGACGTGTGTGTTCAGCCAATCACAGTCACTGTGTGAGGGGCGTGGCCTCTCCAAAACTGCATTTTTGGGCTGTAATTATAGCGCCACCATCTGGCTGATTGGGCTCATATTCCTTGAGAATCACTTGCAGATTATTTCCAGTTGTTGGACCAGTTTTCATGTTTCTCGCTCACAGCAACTTTATTCACTGCAGCAGACAAACAAACACAATAACAACAACAACAGTTTTACTCTGAGCCCTAAAAATACCCAAAGATATTTCAAGTTTTAAAACATTCAAAAACCTGAATCATCCTGGACTCGTCGTGTGTGTGTGTGTGTGTGTGTGTGTGTGTGTGTGTGTGTGTGTGTGTGTTGGCTCTGATCTGACTCATACAACTTCTGACAGACTGAGAGCGCCCATCTGCCAAATTGGAGGAGAGAGAGGTCTGTCTGTTGGTTGGTAAACACACACAAGCCTCTCTATGTGTGTGTGTGTGTGTGTGTGTGTGTGTGTGTGTGCGCAGCAGAGGACCTACCTAACTCTCACCCTGATCACGTTTAGGCAACACTGTGAAAGTGGCAGACAGAGTTTGTTTAGTTTCCCCTGGAGGACATCGCAGTTCTCTGCCAACAGACCTACCCACGTGCTGTGACATCAGGCCTGACTGTGTGTGCATGAATATCAGGTACGCTTGATTTATTTTGCCAGACACTCACAGGACCACGAGGGCATGTATCCCGATCTTAAATCAGCGCTGTTCGCATGACGGCGGGCCGCACACACGGGCAGAATCATATATTTTGAATACTTAAGTGGATCAAAATATATATGTTGGAGGCACCTGGTGCAGCTTGTCTCGAAGTTGATAGTTTCACTTGAGGATCCGTGAATGTCTTGGAGGATAAATGAAGTACACCTCGAGCAGTTCAAATATTCAAAACCTTATTCAAATAGATGTTTTCACCCAGGTTTGACACGGCTCTTAGGATGGCGTGTTGGCTCCTCAGACCCCCCATGGCACGGGGCATGTAATCATCCTGAAAGTCTCTTTGGGTGTCTGCACTCTCATAAAGCAGGAAAATGGATCGTGTGGCCCAGGAAGGGAAAATGAAAGAAAAGGAGAATGAAATTACAGACCTGGCTGACTGCACAAATCATGCATATCATGTTTTATGGCTTGCCAGAAGAATTCAACACCTGTGGATCACCGTAGCTATAATTGTACATGAACGCACCGGGATGGGGGTGGGAGGAGAGCTGTGGTTTGTGTGTCACTGAATATGTGAGTGAGAGTGTGTGCGCCTGGTAGGTGTCTGTGCGTATGCGAGTATGTTTTTCTTGGCTCGGCCGGGTTTTCGAGACAGAGGGAAGATGATAAAAGAAAGTTACGGGAACGCCTGTTGTTCACTTCTTCAGTACATCCTGGGTGAGCCGCCCACAGCCCACAGGGCTTGCTCACAGAGGCTTCATTTACCATTGTAATTACCCTGTTTATTTATCCTACCTGCTTTTGGTGGTAAAACGAGGGCCAATTCATCAGATCAGGACAATCTGGCCTAGCTTTGGCTTTGCCATTTACTTTAATTAAATGAGGCAATCAGTGAATCATAAATCACGACCCGTGTGACCACTGGCTCTGTTTGAACCTGGTCCCTCGCTTTAAAGCCGACACACATTGTGCTAAAAACGTACAATAGACGCAAGCTACTGTAGCTGAGAATTCACCTTTCAACCAGATGCATGTGGGATTTTCTCCTCAGTAGCTCTTTCCATCAGCATGTTTTGAAGCATCGCATCAGAAAAGGCATCAAAATGGCAAAATTTGAAAAAGGAAAAAAAAAAAACGTCCTCAATTTCGCATCAGAGTTTTTACGCTCACTGGAGTGTTTTTTGCCTTGTTCGAAAAGAAGTTAATGCGCTTAATCGGAGATGGAAACAGCTTCTCCGAATATGTTCTGGCTTAGCGAACATGACCAACTGTTTCCGCTCCAGTAGAAGAAGAGGAGGAAGTTTCCACTATGGAAAAGTTCCTGAAGATCTCTCTCTATTTTCCCCTCGTAGATCGGCCAAGGGTACTGACTTTGTCTCGTCTTCCACTTCTTCTTTGAGGTTTTTTTTTAGAATTAGCAAACAGCTGGTCTTGTTTCTGGTTCGCGACCTGTACTTCATCTACTCTATCTTACAGCCATGCGTACCATAGCCCATATTGGCAAATTCTGCTGAAACTTTGCTTGGTGTAGCCCAATTTCTTTGCTGCAAACCAGTTGATGGAAAGCATCTACTTGCATTTTCTTTTTTTCTTTTCTGCAACACTTCAAAAGTTCGCCTCAAATTCTCTTGGTAATTAGAATCATGCAAAAACTGCAGGTTTTTAAAGTATAGACGGCTGTATAGTGTGTATGAATGAAGGCTAAAACCTAAATCAGATGACAACATCGCAGATCGAAGAGTCTTCCCTCGTCTCCCCCCGCCCTCTCCCTCCTCTCTGCCGTGGATGCTGATGCTTGAGTCAAATTGATTACACCACTCCATCTGCATCATGACCGGCCTCCTCCTGTGTTTGCCGCCTCTGCCTACAGCACAGAGTTAGTGTACAATTACATATAGTTTAATATATCTGCCTGAGCACCTTTAAATAAGCATCACAAGTCCACAAGGTGATTTGTCTTCCAGCCCCATTACTCCATTGTACATCTTGATAGCCAGGGATCGCTCCTAGCTATGTTTAAGCATTAAATAGTGTATTATTATTTCACATAAATCAAGCTGAGATGTGAGGGGGGTATTCATAAATTTTGCATTTCTCACAGACAGTATTTTAAAGCCTCTCTCTCTCTCTCCCTCTCCCTCCGCCGCTCTGAATTTTGAGACTAAAGCAATTGTGCTCCCTGCACTTGATAGTACATTAAAGATAGGCATATCAGGGAGGTATATTCAAAACAACATGTAATGCAGTTTAGATTAAGTTTGAGTTGCTCTAACACATTCATCACAGCACTGTTTCCATAATAAGTACCCTTGCCTTTCTCGGCGATGCATCCACACACATGCACCATTACCGTCGGAGAACATTGTATTGTTATTGTCATGAATAATGGGGGAAAATACTAATAAAAGCCCATTTATCATAATATTTTCCCAGTCAACCGTGGCTACTGGCTCTTATCTGTGCGAGACGATGAAGGGGTGAAATTAAATTTAAAAGGTGAGTGTTTGCTGTCAGCCCTTCTCTTCAAGACCGGTACCCCCGAACCCCCCCACCCCCCCCACCCCCTTCCGATATTAGGCCTGTGTTTGTGCAAAACGTCGGCTGAGGAAATGACTTCACTCAGGAAGCTGGATGTCAGCTTTACACACGGGCAGGAGAGCTGCCAATGTTTTAGTCAGGCCGACAACACGTTCTTTTCTCAGCTCGCTCTCCGGTTGAGTTTAAAGCTACAAAACGTGACAAAGGAGGAAATTGGACTCGCGGTTGTTTTGGTTACTCCAAAACACCTCGCACGTTCGTTTCTATTTCCTGTCTCTGGCCTGGTGTTCTGATTGGCACTGAAGGGACTACGGGGTTTGAGGTGAAACCTGGAGCATTGTCGGGGGCTAGTGGAAGTCTGAGGCTATCTTTGTGTGTCACGAGTTTCTGTGTGGCAGCTTGGTCCAGGATCAGCACTTAGTTTGTATTACCACTAGAGATGGCGCCTGAATTAGCCAATCAAATGACAGCCCTTTGTTGAGAGTGTGCCTCTCATTTTCCCTCCACCTGACACATGTAATAATGTAAAAGGATACAGAGGACTTAACAAATGTTCCTTAGAAAAAAATAAAAGAATGGCCCAGAAGTTAAGCCAGTCATATTCTAAAATATGTCCAGAATATTACCTCAACCATCCCATAATACTGAAAGTCCTTGACGATTGTACCAAACGTAAATCAGCCAGCCCAAATTGTTTAAATAATGCAAAAGTCTCATAAGTTTGACTTTTGTGATTTCATGCTCACATTGCAACCGTACACCACAATTAAACCTAATTTTCGCTTTTAAAACATGCTTATCATTTCCTGCACATAATAATTATATGACCCACTGGCCCGGGGGCTTCAGCGTTGCGGCAAAGTCAGTAAAAAATCTTGTAAAAGTCACTGCAAATTGGAAATTGACTAGATGCCAGGACAGTAAGTTGAGGATTGGGGGGGAGTGGGGAAAAAAAAATGTCTTTGAACTAGTTTTTGCTTGCAGAAAATATCGCTTCTGGGTTGATATTCTTTCTGAAGTGTTTCATGGCAGTGAGAATTAAGAAATAAAGCGCAGCGCCAAATGATTCAGTGAAAAGATGGCACACACCCACAGGTATTCTGTTCACATGACATCACCCTGTGTAAAATTGACAACTTCATGTTTTTTTAACCTTTTTTTTTTTTTTTTAAACTACTGTAGGTGGGTTCTTTGAGTTTATAAAAATCTCTTTGAAAGAGAGACCGTGGCGAGAAAGCAGAATCACATGAAATCAAAGTTATGGACAATATCAAAAAAATACAGGTTTTATACGTGCGGCAACATCAGTACAAATTTAGTTTCATACGTTACGTATGTGCTGATAAAATGCTTTAACTGACTGGTGGGTGTTTTTGTGACTTAGATCTTTGACATCCTTTGTTGTAAGGCACTTCAGAGCCGCATCAAGGTACATGTGAGCGAGATCTCTATCTGTCTCTACCTCGCCCTTCATTCCTTGGAAGAATGTGTCTTCTGACCTTGACATGTGCAGGCTGGCTGCATGTTTCCCTCTCAGTGCACTCTCACCTCAGCTCATGAACTGGAAACTTTGCTCCTGTCATCTCTCTCTCTCTCTCTCTCTCTCTCTCTCTCTCTCTCTCTCTCGATAACTCTGCTTCCTTGTGGCTTACACACAGCGCACACACTGGCAGCAAATACCTGGGAGGATAAATGCTCAGTTAAATTGAATAAACATAATCCAGACATGCTCCATTCCAGCCTGTCTGTCATGGAGAACTTCCACAGGAATCCCTGATTCCATCAGTGAAGACGGCGCACAAACAAATGCAAAGATTAGATGTCAGCTGAAAGGCCAGCGCCAGATAAAGGATTATTCACAGCTCTCGTGATAAACATAATTTTAATCAAACATCAGATAATCGGTGATTTTACTGAACCGGTTTCATCGCTTCCTCTGTTATCTTTTGATGACAGATAGCAGTATGTATTGCATACATTCACACAAGTGTTTTTCACACATGCGTGCTGTCTACTCAAGCTTCCGAGGATGGTAAACATTAAATGCACTTTTCTCTTTTTTATATCTGCACTTTGTCACCCAGTTGCAGGTTAGGAAACCTGTGTGTATCTCTGCAGCGTAAATCAAAATACTGTATATCACCTCACTGCTTTTTTGGCAGCGCCACAACTTGCAACGGTGTTTCACCAACGTCTGAAAATTGCACAAACACAACAGTAAAGATCCCTGTCTGCGCGCCCTGCGCTCCGATGTCCTCTCATGTTAAAACAAAGCATCTGCCTGTCTGTCATCCAACCATAGGCGCTCTGGGTGGGGCAGGATTCCAGTCTTTTGAAGTGAACTTGTCATGGGAAATCTGCATCACTGGAGCTCAGTACAATCAGAGGCTCAAAATTAATTGTTTGTGGTTCGCCACTTCAAACGTGTTTCAGGCGCTGCGTTACGGGATGAACTTGTGCAATGCCTGTCGTCACCTATATACAGACCTGCACACACAACCACACACACGCACACGCCCAGTAAAAATGGTGAATACTATGTTCACATTCCTGCGTGGCTGTAAAAAACACACACACATGCTCAGATGCAGACGACACATCCTTGATCTCAAAAAAACATTGTATTTACTTAAAAATACATTTCCACATGCAGTTACTCATATATACATTCACAGATGTATGAAATGACACTTTAATGTGTATTGACAAGTAACACCCCCTCTCCACTCCAAATGCACACACACACACAAGCATGCACAACTCCAAACAGACTGCAGTAACACAACATTAAGCGGTTTTCTCTTCTCTGTTATCTCCAGCTTCCTTTTTGCCCTTTGGTTAAACATTCTCTTGGCATGCATGATCTCATTTAACTTTGATTTCCTCTTTTTCCAGGACGGCATCCTCGGTGGTTCCAATTTCCAGCCCATTCCCCAATTTTCAACCCCAATGACAGACAACGCACGCTTGAATGGATGTTCAGCTAAAGAAGGGAATTGGTAAGTGATGATTTTAAATGCTGTTTAAGATAAAAAGAAGAGTTTGTAGCAGATAAGGATTTCCCGGGCAGTGAGCAGGAAGCTCGGAGATACTGGTTTGAGTGTGCTGTTGCAGCCGCTGCACACCACAAATGTGATTTATGTTACTGAGCTTCAGGAAACATCACTGTAGATTGCTGTTAATTTGACAGAAATGATGTTTTTATCTCCGTGGAAGCTGTTATATTGAGACAGTTGTTTCCTTCATCCTGTATGTGTTTGACAATGTTGTTTGTTGGTATTTAACACAAAAAACAAATAAAAAAACACATTATTTAATGTTATTTTTTTTACTGAATGAAAACTAATATATTTTTATACAAAAGCAGTTACTTTAAATATGATATAAAATGTTTGTACAATATTGTAAAATAAAATAAAAAATCCTTTTGACTTTAATGTTTTCCCAAAACAACATAATTGACATGATATGATCAGATGTCCCTGGTTTGCAAACTTTGTAAATTATAATTTTGTCATAATAAAGTTTGAAGAAATCCCAAAACAAAGTTGTGTCTGAACCATAATCTCAGTTATGGTACATTGTAATAGTTTAGATAGGGCTGTAAATAAATGCAGAAGTTGTGAAACATTTTCAGGTCATGTTGCTTTGCTTGCTTTGATAAATTAAAACGTTTGCATTTATAATTTTGATTGCCACACACCCAGTTTAGTATTTCTCTATTTCCATCTATGCCTCTAAATAAGAACTATAACTGTTCCCCTATGAAATAATATTAAAATAAAAAGTTTCTGTCAAGAACTTAAAACAGAACAGCTCGGTAAGTACAAATCAGACATTTTAGCATCATTATATTTAATCTTCTTTGCCGGCGCAATCACAGTATTGACTTAATTTGTTCCTGATTAACCTCCGGAGTGTGGAGAATGTGTCCAGCATGAAGGACTTTTTTGTTGGTTGAAAAGAGCAGCTCATTGTCGAGCTTTAAGTGGTTTGTGTAATCCCCTATAACCAATACCATGAAGCCAAAGGATTCTGAAAATCTGTTTTCAGCACATTTTGAGTATGAGCGAACCTGGGAATTCTCTCTCTCTCTCTGTTTCTCCCTCTCCGTGTGTCTCTCTCACTCTCTCCCCAACTCTGTCATGAAACAGAGCACCCCATTTCCATATCAATCGGATTAGTTCCAAGACCAGGGAAGTAGGAGTAATGTAAGTAACCGTACAAATTTAAATATAGGACATCAAAAACATTGTTAGGCATTCATTTATTTTTGAAGCAGCCCTGGCTCACTGTGACTCTGTGAAGATGAGATGAAAATGCATCTCTTCATTTTTATTTTCATTTTATTTTGAAAGGTGCTGAACGCGGCAGTATTTTAAACATATCATGTGCTCCACGGCGTCCCGCTGTTCTTGTGTGCTTAACCTCCTTTGTGAAAGGAATATGTCACATCAAGCAATACACTTGTTCAGAATGCAACATCAAAACAATTTCAGGTGGGCAGCGTTCACACAAGCTGATTGTTTTTGAACATTTGTGCGGAAACTGTAAAACCGGTGGCTCCTGTGGTGTTGGTGCCAGCTGGCGCCACACAGTTATGCTTTAACGTACACTTCGTAATGTGCTGGGACATACATAGTTTCAAACTGAAATGCTGCTGGAGTTTGGTGTATAGAGGGAAAACAAAATATGCAAAACTTCGTGAGCCTGTTATCACTCATATTCCAGCTCTCTGTCTCTGTTCACAGGGATGTAGAGATAAGAGGCTAATAAATGACTGCAGATATAAAGAGTTTAAATATTTTGATCACAGGTTTACCTTTTAGGTTAAACTCTGTTAAAACCGTGACGTGTATAATCTTCTTTCATAGTTCAAACTTTTCATGATCTTTGGTAATTTGTTGAAATCCACAAATCTAAAAGCCTTGGAAGCAATAAAATTGAATGTTCATCACTACTTTATCAAACATATCAAATATTGTGTGTCTTATATTTGAAGCAGAAATGAGGAGAAACAACTTAGTTGGTAAAGTCACACATATAGATGTACAAATTAAATATTAAATATTACAGTTAGTATAAAAAACAGTGACAGTGAGGTCCGTGCATGTCTGCGTGTATTCACACGTGTACAACGCCGATTCCAAATAAGTTGGGACGCTGTTTAAAACATGAATAAAAACAGAATGTGATAATTTGATAATCCTTTTTAACATATGAAAACAGCACAAAGACAATATATTTAATGTTTGGCCTCATCAGCTTCACTGATTTTTGTAAATATCTGCTTATTCTGAATTTGATGCGGCAACATGTTTCAAACAAGCTGGGACAGGAGCAACAAAAGACTGGGAAAGTTGTGGAATGCTCCAAAAACACCTGTTTGGAACATTGTCCTGTTTTACATGTACCTTTAACCTTTCAAAATACAACATGGTCAAACTGATATGTAAGGCTCAGAAAAAACAGAAATTGCCTAAATAAATTAACAGACATATAGTACTGCTGCTCACTGAATCTACCTTTGTGCTGGTGGTAGCACAAAACTCTACTTGAACACACAAAGACATGGAATAAGGCGTACCTTCACTGGGTGTGCTGCTGGCCTTGACAGGGTGGCTGTTGTTCAGCTGAGGGTTGTCTGCCACTGGACCAGCGTTGCTGGGCCGAGGCTCTGGGAACGGAGGGGTACAGTGGACTGGAGGAGAGGAGGAGGGTGATGCTGGCTTTGTCTCACCATCCCCTACAGCAGAGCCACTTTCTTTACTCTCTGTGAGGCGAGAGTGGAGGAAAGGAAGGAAATCATTTAGTAGCATGCCACAATCATTGGTAGTCAACTCCTCCTGGGCCTGTGATCAACTAGGAAAAAAATGTATGGACAAAGTGCAAACAACATGCTGTGTTGGACATTTAGGGTGCAAAAGGCTCACATACGGCAGTTCATTTTATCAGGGTTTGTTAACAGTTAAATTTTGCTTCATAGTCAATTTGTCACTGCACAAGCTTAACAATAAGGCTGGCATAGGACAGCAGACACATTACATGACACCTCTAGGTGATCAGATTGTAAAACTGTACTATTTGACAGTTATATGAGGCCAAGAGCAATGTAATGTAATCTTTCTTTTAATCTAGTGACCGAAATTTTTTTTCGTGCTCTGGGAAATGTCACTATAACCTGACAGAAAAAAGCCGACTAAAATCATCAAATAAAGAAAAAATTAAGTCTTTCTTTACCCTTCTCTTTGTCTCCTTCAGCACTGTTCCTCTCAGTGTCAGCGAGGCTCTCCTCTTCTTCCTCTTCTTCTATCCCCTTAAACTCCAACTCCTCCTCCAGGATTGTCTCCTTGCCACCCTTCTGATAAAGGAGGACCCAGAGAAACAGACGAAATGAAAGAGTGTAACAATGCTAATGAACAGTCATGAGGACTGACAGTAAAAGAAATATCATACAGTTGAAATACAACATGAGCCAGTTTTCAACATCATTTCCTTTTAAAGACTTGACTTAACAAGAACAGAATCAAACACACCTTAATAGGCATGAAAGCTCCAGAGGAGTCAAAAGTGCCCATCTACCCGTCCTCCTCGTCCGTACACCACTAAATGATAGAGAGAGATTCATTCCAACTCCCACTCGGGTCAAAAGCCTTGTTTTGCTTCCGGATACAGTTTAATAATGCCCATAACGAGGGCTGACAGAGAATTAATATAAATTAAAATGGACCAAAGAGTGCCTGCAAACTTGTCTTCATTAATAGGTAAGTGACAATATAATTTTTGTGGGGTACTCTTGCCAAGAGGCTCATACAATAAGCTCTGTACAGGTTGCCATCCTATGAGTTATTTCATTGTTTTTGAGCATAATTAGCTTTTGATAAAGCTTTATGAGGGGGTGTAGACGAAGGCGGGGAAGAGGAAGGGTAAAATAAAACTTCTCTAACAGGGTATTAGCCTCTGGGGGGTCTGGGCTCTTCGCATTGTGTATTAGGTTATATTAATTTGCAGAGTGGTATCTCTTGCAGGGAAGGGGGGGGGGCTTTCTTTGATGTGCTCTCCTCTGCGGTTTCCCCGTGAACCATTCTTCATGTAGGTGCTCCACTCTGTATTGATTATGCCTCATAAATTGTGAAAGAGTATAGGGGCGATGGCGAGGCCTAAAAGCTGCCCTAAATAGGTTAATGCTGGGCAGCGAGAGCCGGCAGGGAGTAGAGCAGCAGCTCATCTCGGAGCGGCTCATTTGAAGGCACTGCTGAGACCATGTATAATCCCCTTATGAAATTAACTAAACGTACAAGGAGCTCTTTATCCATGTCTGCCTTTGTCTCACACAAAAACAGATATGTGTTACGTGCACGCTGCCACGGAAAGTCTGCAGAGATTTAGACCCTCAGATTTGCTGCAGATGGGATGTTTTATCGTCAGCGTGAAAGGAGTTCCACGTTAGAACAAGCGAATGTGGGATCCAAGTCGGATCCCAACACATTGACACATTTAGCCCAACCCTTAGGCTGTGTCCTAAATCACTCTCTTGTTCACTGTTTCCTATTTAAAAGACGCTCAGTAGTTTGCTCTACATTAAGTTGAGATTTTGGACTTTTATTGGCTGCTCTCATTTTGCATCATCCATTAAATGTGACGCTTTGCATTGTTAGCAGAAAATGCTGTGTGTGTAATACAGTGAGCTATGTAGTAAGTGCGTGCAAGTGTGAACGCGCGGAAGTGTATTCGTTAACTCAAACTGACATCCGGCAGCGTACCATAGCAGCAAGCAAATACGTGTGTCTTTTAGTTGCAGATTGTGATTGTTAAAACTACAAACATTTTGGGTTTTCCTGGCAGGATTTGCTGCAGCTCCATCTGTCCTCCTCTTGCTACGTTCATGTTAACCGTTTTTCAAACTTGAAGCTGCGAGGAGACGTCATTTGATAAAGCGCTTCCATCGTAGCGCAGCTCGCCTCGCTGCGGGAGAAATACTAGCAGGATCTGTAAGCGTTCGGAGTCAAATTAATAGTTACGCTGTTATCGAAACAGTTTTGAGAATATTATCTTCATCAGTCTTTATAGAGGTGGTTTCTCCGTTTCGTGTTGGAGCAGTCAAATTATTTTTGCTACAGTTTTTGGCTCATGCAACTCACGAGTTCTGTTCAAACACATTCTTTCCATACCTTCCTCAAAACGATTGTGCAGCGCAGACAGCCAAATGACATATTTTAACAAGTGCTGCACTTCTTTGTTGTTAAATTCTATTCACCAGAGACAGTCGTCATTGTGCTGGTGTGGCATTTGCCTGTACCCGTGTCAGCACATGTCAGTGGAAAGAAAAACTTCCAGTGCTTGAATTAAGTAAAAGCCTGTAATATCTACCGCACACCTCCTTTCAACATCATATAAAGTAGGTTAGGTTGTTGAATAGGGCAGCACAGTCATTCAGAGCTGTCAGACACGAGCCGCAGTCTGGGGTTGAGCTGTGAATGAATACGTACAGTATGTGTATGCTAACACACAATCAGTCATGTGCACCGCTGTATATCTTTCCCGCTGTTTATCTCGCGTGTCAGAATGAATATATGCTTACAGTCGTGTGTTGTGATCCCGCGGATGTTGACGTATTTAGATTAAAACCACATCTCTGTGCTTCCCTTTATCACACTCGACTGCAGGCTGTCACTGCTGTGTTAGAGTGGAGAGGACAGAAAGATGGATGTCTGTGTTACTGTGTTTTCTTTGCTACGGTATATCAGAGTGTTTGCTGTATGTGTTTTCCATGTGTTTGTGGTGAATGTCCCGTGTGTGTGTGTGTGTGTGTGTGTGTGTGTGTGTGTGTGTGCGTCCTCAGCCCCGTCTCATGCATGGAAAGAAGGTA
>JAPZEA010000013.1:15679383-15690551 GCA_029783685.1 Heniochus monoceros | reverse complement strand
CAACAACACAAACATCAACACAAACAACACAAACATCAACACAAACACAAACAACACAAACATCAACACAAACAACACAAACACAAACAACACAAACAACACAAACATCAACACAAACACAACACAAACATCAACACAAACATCAACACAAACACAAACAACAACACAAACACAAACAACACAAACAACAACACAAACATCAACACAAACAACAACACAAACATCAACACAAACAACAACACAAACATCAACACAAACACAAACATCAACACAAACATCAGCATGTTCTGTTCTGGCTGACGTGAATGTTCGACTCTCGGGCGTCACTTTGATCTTCGTCTCTGCTCGTCAGTATTTTCTGTTTCACTTCATATTCAACACAAACTAAACACTAATGAAATATGAGTTTAAAAGTGTTTTGGGCAGTTTGGGGTTTCACCCATGATGCTTTGCTGCAGTGACTCACAGGGGAGGATGTTGGTGTATCTGTTCTTGGGCCTGTTGACGGGCAGGTCCGCTGCATCGTGGGAAAGATCCAGACCGACACTCTTCAGCTCCTGAAAGGCATCGACACCAAACATCTGTCAGAGACGACCGAACGCGAGTCTGAAATCTGTCGAGTCCAACATGGCGGATCTTCTTCCTGTGAGTCATCTGTTAAATTCACTGGATTCATCAGAAATGTCAGAGCGGACGTTTTCATTTCATCCATCAGTCACATGTTTTAGATCACTGTGGTCTAATGCCGGCACACAGTTCTATGAGCCAACACGTCTGTTTTATTGTTGTTGTTGATTTTGTCGTCTGCTTGTTGAGTATTTTATCATGTTTGTATTATTTGATTGTCAGATTTTATTTGCCTCTTTGCTTCCTGGAATCTTTCATCCAGGTTCAACCATGTAAACACGTTGTAACTTGAAACGTTCTGTATCAATAAAGTTTATTTTATGATTGTGGACAGTTTTTTATTCGATGATCCTCCTCCAGCATCAAACTAACAAAGTGAAACCATGAAGCTCATCAGACGTGAAAACGTGGCTGTGAAACCATTCATGTTTCATGCTAAATGCTCTTATTTTGAAGTGCTTTGCAGCTTTTGTTTTGAAAGGTTCCAAATTAATGACTTTGGTTTTCTGTTTTTCATGATGTCGGCAGTAAACTTTCTATCCAGCCGAGGTCGAGCTGAGGTTTTGTGTGAATACAAACACGATAAACAAGCTTTATTTTCCCTCTGTGGCTCCTCAGAAAAAAACTGCGTTTAATACCTGATTCACTGCAGCGTTAGTGTGAGGCTGGGAAGTACTTTTACCTCAAACTGCAGAGAGAACTTGTAGGCCGAGTCTTTGCTCATTTCTTTGAAGTAGGCGTCGAAGTCGTCCAGCTGAACAGGACTGAAAGGAGACGAGGACACGACGAAGGTTCAGGTTCAGGTTCAGGTTCAGGTTCAGGTTCAGGAGCGACACCACATAAACAAAAAAAACGCACTTTCATCAAACTCACTGACGCTGATTCACATTTTATTCACATTTTAACGTTTCCTGTTCGTCATTTAGCTTTAAATTCACACGAAGGACGAAAACTCTCTACAGTTAACGTCAGTGAACCAAAGACTGATCATTACATCCACACTGTTACTGTCCAGTCGTCCATCTGTCTGTTTGTCTCAGCTTCACTTTAATCTGATGGATTAAACAGTTTGGATGTTCTCGCTCTGCCTGAAGGCTCTGTTTAGTGTGACGGCAGCGCACACACACACACACACACACACACACACACAGAGTGACAAAATGGCTAGTACGCTACGGTAGCTTTCATCCACCCTCCTCTCATTACTGCGCGTATAAAACAAAGATCACTGTCTATAAATATTTCAACTTGAGTAATCATAGTTAAAGTGCAATAACACACTTCATCTAAAAGTAGCACATACCAAATTGGACTTCGAGAAAAAAGATAAACAAGCAACAATGACTATATTTACAGTCAGAATAAACCGAACAACTTTAAAAGAGATTATCCGCGAGATAATATCTCTGAGTGCCTGAGATAATCCAGAAAATAAGATATGCATAATTCACTGTTACTAATCTCCTTAGCAGAAAATAAAGCCTACTCCCAGCCTACAGTAAACAACTCAGATAGTAGCCCATCTTCAACACCATGTCTGACTCACCCTGGGCCCTAAGGAGATCACTTTTCCAGGTTTGTTCTGAAGCACGTTGGAGTTTACCTGCAACTTTATTAAACAAAGGAAAATGTGTGTGCCCCTCGTTTGCTTCTTCTACTGTCGGCTCACAAATGTCTGAGAGTTATATTTGAATCAACTTTCTTTTCAATTTCTTTAATCTAATTCAAGTCAGGAGTCATGTACAAGGCTGATTAAAACACTGAACATGTTAAATTAAGTACTCCACCTGCAAATACCTCAAACCTGCAACACCAACGCATATAAGCTTGATGCAAGTATTGCAAAGTGCATTTGTGTAAACTGAAACACTAGCAGGAAGATGAAATAAAGGATTAATAGTAAGAAGTAAATCACATGCATGCATGCACATTAAAGCACATGCCTCTATTCAAACTTTAATTTACACTGGCCACCAGAGGCCAATCAGTCCTATTATTTAGTATTTTTAAAGGCTGCACCAATCAAACCTCACACCAAACTAATTCAGTGTTCGTAGCCATGTCTCCTTCAGGTAATCCTTCAAAACGTATTTTCTCACTTTAAGTGTACGGAACACATATTTTAAGACGTTGTGCTCAATTCTCAAAATGTCAGGAGCCCAGGCTTCGTATTAAGATGCTGCAGACAGATGCCAAAGTTGAGTATTGCCTTTGATATCCAAAATTTGACTTTGGAGTAGCTTCAACCTAATCAGGCCTCGGAGGCTGGAGGTGATAAGTATCCAAGCCAATAACCCGAAATGAGAGCTGGGAATCAGTGGTAAGACGCACGCAGACACACACACACACGCACACACACACACACATACGCGCTCTCTGTCAAATAGATAGTGTGCATGTACATGCGCACACACACACACATGCACACACGCACTGTCTCTTTAAGGTTATGAGTGAAACCATTATGAAAAAAAAAAAAAAAAAAAAAACCTTCCAAATGTATATCTATCCTCGGGATGTCATGTGGGGCTGTTAAGACGCGACACCTGTCACAATCACCAGACCTTCCTCATCCCCTCCGGGCCGCAGGAAGCGGCCAAGGTCAAACTCTTTAAAGGAAAGGAAGGGAGAAAGGGGAAAAGAAGTGACTAACGACGGACAGTCACAAAGAATCAGATCTGTCAAGTTCAAGCTGTAAAACCTCTGTGGAGTCCGAGGCTTTATATGCGTCTTTGTATGTGTGAGAATTACATACAGCACAGCCCCTGTTTGTTGTAAGCGTGTCTGCATTTCTCCAGCTGCCATAATTAACTTCTGTTTCCACAATGATTACATCCTACTGGCCTACACATGTAACATTAGTCAGTGAAACGTTTTGGTTAAGCTACATTCTAGACCCACTCGACAGATACGAGCCAGGTGGTTTGGTGGCGAAAACCTCTGGCGTAAGATGAGTCCTCTTAATTTTTGTTCCATGTGTGCAGAACTGCTAAAAATCTTTTCTCACTCTTCAACAGCCCAATTTGTTGCCTTCTGTTTCACATTAAGGGATGGCAACAGAACGGGCTCCTTAGGTCTTGTCCTGACGGAGGACGAGGGAGGGGAGGCAGAGGATGAGGAGAAGGAGGGAAGGATGGAAAAGCGTCTCAAAGTGGTGAAAACCTGGCTTCAATCTAACTTCTTCCAGCTGGACATGTTTTGACAGCTGATGGGCAAAGCTTCGCGTTATAAAGAAATTAAAGGAAAAAATCTCCTCGTCATTGATGGAGCCACAAGAGGCAAGTGTCCGAAACAGGCTGAAGAATACAATATTTTGAAATAATCTCTAAGAATCTGAGGCTGATCCTTTTGTGTGACACGGAGGTCGACCATGAGCTCGGCTGCTAACTAAAGGCGCTTCCTTCTTTTCACTCTTTTTCGCTCCCTCATTCCCTCCCTCTTTTCGCTCTGACAGAAAAGCCTGCCCAGGCCCAGGCTTTGGTAGATAATGACATCCTCTCCCTGGATTAATTGTGAGGGACACATTAAGCAATGGGGCTGACACTCCCTGTAATTAAACCGTTCACACCGACGAGTTCATGCTGGAACACTTTTTCCTTTTTCTCTCTCCGTCTACCATTGTGGAACTATGGGCCTGTTTAGAAATGGGATTGTGAGGGAAGCGAGTGAATCACGTTGTGGAATTAAACAAAAACAAGATGAAACTTAAGCTCTCTTTGTTCATAGAACTACAGTGATCAATTGCCCTGACATTTATCAATAAAAGACAAATCTATGACTATAAAATGACCCAACATTTTACAACACCTGCTTTTGGATACAAGAAATATATGAGGTATAATATTCTATAAATGATCTGATTTTAATCTGATTTATTTACCGCTTAACAAAATGCAGTCAACTCCTGCTTGAAGCTAGAAATTACCAGCATCTATAAGACAGCAAAGGTGCGAGAAAACACTCCGCTCATCACAAATTTATTTCCTCAGTGGCTGCAAAACACTGAACGATAGCCCAAAACTCCTGAACACATCAAGTCCTGAAAATGTAAGACCATTTCAAACGTAATTTCTAGAGAGAAAAAAATGTAGATGTTACATAATACATAACTATTGCCCTACTTTCGAGAGGCTTCACCCTCTGATGGGGCTCTGCGGGCTAAAGGAGTGAACCCTGCTGTGACCCTGACACTATAGAGCCTGTGAGTCATACACCACCTGAGAAGAGTGACCCATAACATACAGTACTGAAATTGATTCTACCCATATAGAAAATCAGCCTGCAGTCATAGTGATCACCTATTTGCCAACCTTTGTTTGTTAAACAACTGAAATTACCTGTGTCTGCAGACCCTCTGAGACACTGGTAATAGCTCTTCTTGTGTCAGTGCCCTCGCATGCCCCTGTCTCTGGAGAAAGCTATGTATGGCTATTGTGTACGGTGCTAAACAGAGGTCAAAGAAGAGGCACATGTATCATAGAGAACAATGCTGACTGAAATAAGGGTGCCAGGGACAGACTAATGGAGACCAGCTGACCTCCCATAGCTCTTTTAAGGTAGAGGTAAATGTGCACTGCAAATAGCTCTTAAAAAGACCTGTTTTGTGGAAAGTTGTTTTTTAAGTCACTGAATGAAAGCGGCGCATGCAATATATAACATTTCAGTGTATGGATCCAAGAGGTTAAACCCATTAACAGGGGGAATTATTAACAGGATTTCTCTCTGTTATTTTGGAATCATAATTCTAAGAAGGTATTCTGTATAAATATCACTTAGCTGGTGTTCCCTCAGAGATAACATTTTTTCTGTTTTAATTCTAGCACTACTTTGAATGGGTCAGCCTGCATGGATGTGTTTTGTGTCCATAAAATCTTATGAATTGAGAAGGAGGTGAGTGTACATGTGTTTGATCTTTATCTGTTCTTTCCCTCTCTTCTCTTTTAACCACTGTGCACCGCTTTCACACATTGCTGCCCAGCAAAGTCCATGACCTTTTCAGGAACACAGGCATGTAGCCTTTGCAGTCATATCTCATATTGAGCTCCCTAATGTTCTGACTGTGGAAGCTGTGCTTGCTGCTACGTCGCTCCTGTCCTTGCCTGCCCGCTTGCCATCGCCTGGGGCCGTTGGGGCCATCAGCGCTGTCCAGTGAAAAAAACATAAAAACCCATCCGCTGTAATTGAAGAAGCCACTCTGATGCGACGTGCAAGCGCGCAGGAAGGTTTGCGTGCATGCACTCACACTTACGGACGCACGTGATTGTACATGCACAGACATAGTGCATAAATGCACACTGCGCACTAAGCATGTGAATGCACACACATACACACATGCGTGCACACTGACCACATTGCTCCTGTTAGGGTTTACTGGGGGGTTGGGAGGACCCCAGTGACCCCATACACACATGCACACACACACACACACTCCACAGACCAGTAGTTGCCCTCTGACTCTAGACGACCCCTCCCGTGCTGCTGAAGCACTCAGCTCCTCCTCTCCGCTCCTGGTGTTCCTGTGTTGCTGTTGTGGGTTCCTGCTCAGGAGCTGAGGGTTCTATTGTTGTGTGACAGCGGTTCCTGTGTATCCTGTCACGGCCTGCTGCTCCCTCTGTCCGCCTTCCTCTCAAATGCTTCTTCTTCCTTTATTCGAGTTTAGATTCGCATCTCAGGTGGCCTCACACTCACTTTACTGTACTATTTGGACACCAAGACTGATGGGCAAACCAGTTACAAAGTGCTGCTTTATGCGTACTGTGTGTGTCGTTGTCTTGAGTTTCAACTGAATTGCTTTATTGCAGAGAGTTTAGAGGACATGCAGATTTTATGATGTCAAACCTCCTCATTTATAGTGATAGCATACATGAAATTATAGTAAGTAAGGTGGAAGAGGTGTGACTTCCTAAGGCTATTCAGGGCTTCACAAGTTTATGTTCTGTAACAAATTGTTGCTACAGCATATTATTTTGTCTGAAAGGCGAGGCAATGCAGAATATTTCTGAATTAACTTTTGCAATGAGATTAAAGATACAATTTTTCTTTTTTGTCACAAGGTAATTGGTAGGAAAAAGGACGACCCTGGTGTCTCTCTGGTCAGGTGGCACCATCATGTCACTGCTGTCGGTTGAGATGGAGCACGCATCTTCCATGATTAACAGCCAGCCTCCCAGACTCAGGTTATCATTACCACTCCAATCTGTGCTGTTTGACTCTCAACAGGTTTACTCCCCACCAACCATGCTGCTGTTGCAAAGCACCTTGGGTGTTCCCAAACTCGCCCGCTGGTAACCCATTACCTCGACATACGGAGACAAACGGCACGAAGGTACGCAAATGTTGATGCAATCAGGTTGCGAAAACATCTCCAGGGCCACCACACAGACCCCCTCTCTCCTCCCTCCCTCCCCCCCTCCGCTTCTTTTAATCTCTCCCTCTCTCCTTCAATTATCACAATGTCACCACCACCACCACTGGGAAAGTTTCCTTTTGGTGAATTAACAGGAAAAGAGCTTTGCAGCGGGTAAGCTGGCGCTCTACTCTGTCATTGTCATAGCGGTGGCTCTGACAAAACAGTTTGCGTACCTGCTTAAGTATTACAGAAATTAACACCTCCATTCCAGGTACAGTAATCAAGGGGGTGACGGGAGACAATTAATTAGGTCCATCTGCATCACTGCCTTTACATAATTAATGGGGCTCATTACTGAAGCACTAGTATGATGTGGAGCATGCTAGCACCCTCACTAGCTCAGAGCATGATAGTACTAAAAGCACTTGGAGAGTAAAGATTCTTGTTTGTTTCATTTGTCAAACCTGCCTCTAATTGATTAATCTGCAGTGTCGAGTGCAGTCTTCTATCAAAATCTGGCAACTTTTGCTTGGCTTATTACACAGGCTTTGTTAGCCTTCATGCTAAACCATCTTTAAAAGCAGGGACACAGTCACAGTTCCCTTAAATTAAGTTTCACTGGCAGTTTGCTCAGTAGAGTTGACTTTTTCTGAAATCTGGCCCGCTGCATGTTTTTGACTTTTAGCTACAGTAATTATCTCTCGTGCACATCACTACATCCAGCTTTTAGCAAACAGGAATGCCACCAACACGCTAGATAATGAATGCAAAGACGTGTACTTTACTGTGCCATCTGACTACTCAATCAATCGCACGTCATCAGACGGTTCTAAGAGTATTATCTGAGCAAAAAATGCCACAACCATAATCTCCAAACAATTTCTTTTGTGGTTGAAGCAAGAATGGAACAACCGCACACTAAATAAAAGGTGTGACATCTGCTACACATGTAAATAGTAGTGTGGTACAAAAAGTGCGAGGTAAGTCTTAAAGAATTTCAATTATGAAAAATGCCATAATTGGTGGGTGAGGTAATGCCCCCCCCCCAGCTGCTATTCACAACACTTGGGGCTAATGATCTTTGACGGAAACTCATTCTTTTTCCTTCCTTCCTGTGATCAAATTAAAGAGCACACAGGTAGATAGGTTCTTGACTCATTCGCCCTCTTAGCTTAGCCAGTAAGCTCCACTGCTGACATCTTAACCCGAGAGTAATATTTAAACCTTGAAGCAACTCAAATGATCATATGGCATGGAGGAATCTATAATATAAAGTTAATTGGTGAGAAAGTAAAAATTAGATTATGTTTTATGACTGCCTTGTGAAAATTACAAGTTTGATAATAATAGGCCATTTGCAGGTTGGTTATTGAATGTGGATTCTTTTTTTATTGTTTCAGTGCTGGAGGGAGACACAGCGTCAGAGAGATTTTGCTGAGTTCTAAGTTACAGCACAGCGCATCCAGAAAACTAGTTTTAACCTGATTGATTCGAATAATCTTGCATTTTGTTTTGCTTGCTTTAACTTCACCTTTTTTTTCTGTTCCTGCCTAGTATAAACAGTACGTAAAGTCAAACCTCTGATACTCTGCACACTGCAAATGCATTGCTCTATTAATGCCAAACTTCATATAACCTGTTCTTTTATGTACGTCTTAAATTAATGTTCATTTTTCTGTGTACAAATAACGAAGAGTCTGCTTGTCCCACCAGCATGTTTTCGCATTATAGTTGATACTGCAGGTGATCTGACCAGTGATTGAAGTTAAGGTACAAGAGGCCCTGAAATTCCAGGCATAAAGTGGCTTGGTTGGTCAAGCTCAGTGCAAACTGGCTGACATATTTCTAACTTGTTTCTATTAAGGGTTTCCTGGCTGATGCACAGTCAAGCAACAAATTGCTACCTGTGATCCAATGTAGCGTAAACACCTCTATAGGGTGCTACAGAAGAGGTATTAAAATTGTGGCTGCATGTTATAACCTAAATTAAAGGAGCAGATTAACCTTAAAAGACTCTCACTTGTGAATCATTTTCCATTTTCAGTCGCCCTGTCTGGCACCTGACATACAGCTGGTATCACGTTAGGCTAAAACAAACAAGAGGTATTTCCCGCTCCTGGTTGCCCCAGATCTGATTTGTTGAAAATGTCATACTTTATCCTTTTAAGAGTGTACTGTTCAATAACTTTCTAAAATTGGCTCAATATCAGGCTGCTGCTGTTCCTGTGAGTGCCTTGTTTTCCTTCTCCTCATCCCTCCTTTCTCTCACTCAGCTAATGAAGGCCTCGTGGCCCACTGTTATTAAAATTACGCCCTTGCCTCTGATATTAATTGGGTCCGTAATAAGGAATGCGTCGGATTCATTATTTAATTGCAAGGGCACATTTGGAATACAGTTTCTGAAATGTATTTTTAATGAAAAACACTACATCCTGACCTAATCATATCAACCTTATTCTATCTAATTAAGGATGCAAAAAATCATTAGAGTTGCAAAATATTAGTTTCAGCTCTGTCGGGCTGCTCCTTTGCTCGCCTTCATGAATATATTTTTTTTCCTGTCTATGATAAATAGTTAATGAGGGAAAAATGACAAAAATTTGCATGTAGGCAAATTAGTCTAATAGGGATATGTCTTTGCTGAGTTAGGAAAGTGACCCTTTTCACAGGAGAAATTGTTACAATAATTATGAAATAATGGCAAGGCCCATCTTATTTTGATGAAAAATGGCCGGCTTGAATAATGTAAAAATCATAAAATGCAATAACCCTAAATTTTCATCACGCTGGAGAATGTGTTAACGTGTTAGCATTTTATCAGTTTAATAATGCCAAATTAGAGACAATATGAAGTATGCTGTAATTGTTAGCTGTGGAGGGAGATATGCAGTAATGCACGGATGATTTAGCAGTGCCACCATAGCAAGAGGCCATCAGCAGCCAAATGAAGCATTTGCTTAATCACAAACTTTAGGACTGTAATTTCTTTCAAAGTCTCCAAACATTGGGAGGTTCAATTTCCTCCCAGTAAACAGGTCCATCACCATCCCATTAGCAGGAGTGTAGTCACCTCTCGGAGCCAGGGCTGCAGTTCATTAAGGCTTACAAGACAGGTACATAGAAAAAAATAGGACTTAGGACTTAAAATAGTGTATGCATGTAGTTACGCATAACACAGATATCATCTTGTGAGTTTAATATCAAATTATAAGACAGTTTCAAGTGAGATCAATGGGCCCTTTTCAAGAATCTACATCAATATCCATCATCTTCTGTCTTTTTCATTTGCTCAGTTTTGATAAGATTCTCAATCAGGAGCCCATGAAGTGAGTCAAATGATGGTTTCTATGATGGCACATATTAGCTCAGGAAAGCTTGTGGCACAGTTGATCAACACTAACTTGTCAGACGCTGATTAATGAACTGCAATCATTATTCCCATTTGTTTGACAATTGTGACGAATTCCAAGGGATACAATCTTGTATTTAGTAATTGTAATCATGTATTCGTCGGTTGAAACTCTGTCAATCAGTACTCGAGTAATTTCTGTGAAACGTCTGCCTCTAATTGTGTTTGCAAAGACGCGGTTTGCCTCCATTCACACTGTGGGGAGCAGTCCTTCAGAGAGTGGACTCATTTGTAAATGCGGGACTTCACAGAGGAGAAGTTGGTTTTCATGTGATTGGATTTCTGCAGTCATACAAACATGAACTACCTTCACCCTCGCAAAACATAATTTGGATTAGCCAAGCCTGATTTTACTTCCTTGTAAGGCAAAATTGTGCATAATTTCTTAACAGTCTGTCCATCTCTCACCAGCAACAGTGAATCTACTGTAGTTTCTGGCTCCATTTTACCCCTTTACAGCCGTATGAACTTGTGCAAGCAAAGAGCAAGGGAGTTAATGAACACGGAGAACACCGAGCGATGTGTGCCACTAACAAATCCTAGAGAACAAATTAAAGTGGGCTGCGGTTTGATCGCTCTGTTCCATTTCCCTTATCTCAACAAGTCACATTTTCAATCACTATGCAAAGATTTTACATCGGGTGTAGGCTCGGTGCTAATACACTGCCCTTCCCTGTGTCATCACCATCGACCTACGCTGGGCTGTCAAACACACGACAGCCTCTCCCCAGCAATAGTAATTTCATGGGGACATGCAGTTATGTGAACTGGAATCCTGCATTC
>JAPZEA010000013.1:15633922-15647163 GCA_029783685.1 Heniochus monoceros | reverse complement strand
TCAGCCATGCACTGAGCGGTGTGGCTGTTCTGGCTTCTGGGCAGCTGTTGAGCGAGACGGTGAGAATGAAAGAGATTATCTTGTGTGTGTGTGTGTGTGTGTGTGTGTGTGTGTGTGTGTGTGTGTGTATAAAGGGCGGGGTGCGAGGATTTAATTCTGAGTAGGACAGCCTGTGTGTGTGAGATAGAGACTGGAGGTGACAGACAGACTTACTGTCAGCAGAGTACAACACACACACACACACACAAACAAGATGACAAGCAGACATGCTGTAAGCAGCAACGCAGACAAAAATGTGCAAAAATACTGACACACACACAAAAGCTGAGAATAAGACATTGAAGCAGAAGATGGACAAGCACACACACACACAAAAGCTGGTATTCTTAGCAAATTTCCAAATTAAAGCTCCACAAAACCGACACAAAGGTGCACGTGCACTCAGACACACACATGCTCACACTGCAGACATATTGAAGCTGTCTGTTATTTACACACACACTCTCACACACACATACAGGCCGTGAAGTCTGACACAAAGACTGATCTGCACAACATGTGGGCTCCAAGTGCTTCTACACGCAGTAAAGAAAGCTAAGAAAGAAAACGTGAGAAGACAAAGAAAACAAGTAGATACTCAACTGGTTGTAGGGAGTGAAAGAAAAATGAGACAGATTTGTATTTTTTCCTAAGATAGAAGAAAAACCACGCAGGATTTCTACACTGTAAATTTTTCCTAACTTTTAATTTATTCTATTAACAGCATTTTATTTCTGCTTTGTATCTCTTTGGCGTACTCACAAGGTAAATGTAGCGCACTAACTGCTGTTCAATGTACCTGAAAAGTCTAAGCGATGCACACTGGCTTCTATTTTACTTGAAAACGATTTGAGAGACAAACTGTTAAATCTGTGTGTGGGGGGAAGGGAACGCCCAGAGGAAGGAAGGTAAGAGGTTAGGGAGCACATCGAGAAGAGGGAGCAGCTGAGTGGAGCAGACCGAACGGGGGGAGAGAGAGGGAGAGAAGAAGGAGAGAGAGAGAGAGAGAGAGAGAGGGGAGGGGAGGGAGGCATGTTGAACAAGGCCGGAAGACAGGCCTCAGAGAGGAGACACAAAGAAAGCAGGGAATCACGAGGGAGGATTTCCCAAACACTCCTCCAGACTGACTTACTGAACTAGTCTGGAGTCTGGAGGGGGTTTTTACTGTTGGCTGCAGATGTGATATACACAAACTGAAAGGTAGCTTCAAGATATTGGCACACACTGCAGGACCGTAAGCAAAGCAGCGCAGTGCGGAACAATACAAAGAGGTCTGGAAGTAAAGACAGACTAATCTGGAATCGTCTCTGAAAAACATCTGCAGTTTGGGTGTTTGATACATTAAAGCTGGACACTTTTTTTTTGCTATATTAGTTGAAATTATCTCTACATAACAACAGCAATCGTACCTGCACGTACTCTGCCCGTGCATTCATTGCACATGACCAGAGTCTTCCACGAGGCGAGGCAGATAAATTGCTGAAGCGAGCTAGTTGCACCAGAATGGCAGAGAGAGCGCAGCCCAAATTTCCTGATGCTATCGTGCTAGCTCAACAGCTGTGAGTACTAACAGCCACGTTCATTGTCTACGTTCATTGTGATAACGATAGGTGTTTTCTTGCATGTGAAAGAAACATGAGGTAGTCGGATACGGTTAGCGATGACGGCGATGCGCTGCGCTCCCCAACACTCTAGTAAGCTAGTTTCTCTCCCTTTTGCAGGCTACCGTGCACACTGACTGCAAGAGATGTTTTGGAGATGAAACATTTTCAGCTGGGCTGGAGTTACTCATCACAAGACTTTACTCCGTCTGATCCGCCAACATCACTCGAGACACAAACCGATACTGTAAACTGGCATGCAGATCCATTTTATTGCAGTCTTTAAATTCAATTATATTCTTCCTGACAAGCTTGTGAGTATGATTCACACACCGGCACGATGAGGCTGAGACGGGGAGGGAGAGAGCAACAGACACACTGTCTGTCTGCAGGCTGCAGAACAGAGCAGAATGAAATGTGACAGTGTGTGTGTGTGTGTGTGCGTGTGTGTGTGTGTGTGTGTGCGTGTGTGTGTGCGTGTGTGCAGGTCATAGTACTATTCCTCTCACAGGGGACTTTTGTAGCGGCTGCAGGATTGGACAGATCAAATGCCTGATGCAGCTCCCTCAATGGAAAAACATAAGCTACACACACACACACACACACACACACACACACACACACAAGTAGGTCAGTGGCCTCACATTGCAACTAAAAGGCCTATCATTGCTACTGTAAATATCTCTGGAAAGGGAAGTGATGAGAGAGAGCAATGAAGCAAAGTCGGGGTTTCTCCAGGGAAGTTTGGTCAGAGAATACATTGAAAAAAATCATGTGTCAATAGTTTTTATGTTAGGCTGACTTGTTTCACACTTACTGACCTCAAATCTGATTAAAACATTCAACACATGTTGCTATGAACAGCTGCGGCGCACAAAATGCAACATTAGGCCACATAAAGATTAGCAATGCAGATATAAAAAGAAAGAAGGCGGATTTGAGCATCAGATCAGAGAAATTAACAACCACCTGTCAGATACTAATAGAACCATGCATGCATCGGCACATGTGGACACAGGGCTAATGAAATGACAACACAGGTCCACATTATCTGTAATAAGATGGATAGAAGCCAGTAGGGAAGCTACATGTGTAAGTAGGTCACAGAGGCCACCTACAAGGATTACACAGCGTGTCTTCCGGTGATAACACACTTCATAACCGATTCCTGTGATAGCATCTAGTATAAACTTGTGGGTTACAGAAAGATCACGAAGAAGACAGTAAAACATATGTAAAGAATTACAGAGAGCCGTAGGTTTACCAAAAGCTGGATGATGGGGATAAATGGCCACTTTTGCTTTCCTGCTGCCTCAGTAACAAACCAGGATAAAAATAGACGTCAGGAAGGCTGATCGCCCGTTTTGCTACAAAAACAATGTTTTGGCTGGGTTACCGTGCAGGGGGAAAGAGGAGAGGAGGGGGGAGGAGAAGGAAGTTGGGAGACAGAGGGAAGTGATGGCTGGAGCAGGCAGGATGGAGGAAGAAGTAGGAAAAGTAGGCCGCGTGGCGCTGAACAATGTCGCCATTCACTCCAATTTCCGTGTGTGCGCTTGTTTTGACTGAATGCACCAGACTACTTCGTACATCATTTGCTCCCTCTTTTATGTTCTTTCCCCTTTTGGCGAATAGTTGTGCAGAGAGGTGGAGGTGCAGATGGAGAAGGGAGGCTGACATGTGATCTGCACGTTACGCGGAACAAATTTCACACTGCTACACTATGAGCCTCTCTGTGCTAGGACTCGTGCATTGGGGACAGGCCAAGCTGGAAAGTGTTTTTACTGAGTGTTTATATGTGTGTTTGCATTACTGAGTGTGTGTTTATGTGTGTGTGCCCCATTAAAACTATTACCCTAGGCTGCATGACACAGGTATAAAATATGTCTGAACGATGACAATAACACACACACACACTCTACAGGCAATGTAAGCACAGGCATAGCTGAGATTGTTTGACTGTTAGTGTGTGTTTCGGTTCTCCCAGCTGAGAGAACAAAGTGTCCACAAAACAGCTTTACGCCACATCGCTAACACCAGAGCAGGATGGGTGCTGGTATCACACTGTCAATCAACAGCTTAGAGTAAAACGTCTGAAAACAAAAGCATCTGGTGGGATTTTCTGCATATCTGCACTCAGATAGGATTCTGAACGTCCTTAATAGAGGAAACTGGACTGTGCTTTAATCGTCTTTGTCTAATGGTCCACATCAAAAGGCGAGAGCCATGAATCATTCAGCGCTGTGTCAGTACTTAAAGCTCAGCTCTTGTAATTAGTTGCGATGGTGAAAAAGGATTATTGTTGCATCACACACAGAGAGAACATCAACTCGTCCACTGAGGTGTGCTGAAGCACAGAGTGAGACGAATCAGGGAAGAGGCGAGTACAGAGGTGGAAAATCAGAGGTTCGGCTGAAGGCCAGAGCCAGAGCTCGGCTGAGAGAATGTTTTGATGAAGTATTTGGATGTGGAGCAGATCTGACAACATCCAGGCGACGAATAAACGAAGAGATTGGGGCAGAACAGCTGACAGTTACTCTGGAAATGTATGTATGGTCGTGTTTAAACCACCAAAAAAACCAGTATATTCCTGCATTGCTCAAGTTCAGAATACAGGTGAGACATGCGTCTGCAAAGATTCACAGAATTGTATTCGACTAAGGATGCAGTGAAGGAGCTTTCAAGGTAACTACAGCTCACAACGATTCTTAGATGAGGCGATAACCACACCTGCCGATTCTCACGTATGCATGTGCCGGCTTGTTCATTGAATAAGCAATGATTGATTGAGCTGTAAAATATACGCAGTAAAACTGGAGTTGAGCCAGCGCCAATCATGGGATTAAACCACAGAAAGCATTTTGTGATTTACTTGTATTTGCGAGACTTCCTTCCCAGAGCTCAAAGTTCAAGTCTCCTAGAAAATGATGAATTTGAGGAAGAGAAGAAGAGAAGTTAGGGCTATGCTGTGCAGTTCATGCAGATGCCAGTATGTAAAGTTATCAGACCTGTGTGACTGATCTGGTAATTAAGTCTACTGTCACACACACACACACACACACACACACACACACACAGAGGAGAGCAGCATGGAAGGAATGGAAAAATACTGTCCTCGAACGTGCTTCCTGTCATGCTCCGTCTCTTTATCTTTATGTCTCCTCTGATGCCCTCCCTCTCTGGCCGCCATTACCACTCTGCGCTGTGCTCATATAAATCACCCTCGGCGCGTCAGTAATAGGGCAGCTCATTGAGTTTGGGCCACCTTGCTGCGGGCATGACATACCACTCGTGAGAGAATCTGAGAGAGAGGGAGTCACAGAGGGGTCAATGTGGGTGTAGGGATTAGGGATGCATTGTGTCAGTCATCGCCTGCTGCTTTCCATCTTCTTTCTGTCTCCTCCTGTCTCACACGAGTGCTTATCAGGAATCCGCAGCTCTTTCAATAATACACACTGTTAGCTTCCCTCTTGTGGTTTCCTCCTTTTCTTCCTCCCGTATGTTTGGGTCACAAAGAGTATGACCCCCACAAATAAGGCTTTTTAAAAAGGTCTCTCTTCTTCTTCTCTTATGCACTGAAGGGGTTAAAAGACCAGAGCACACAGCTACTTCCTGTCTGGGCACGTGACCTTGGGAGATAGCGGGGGAGGAGAGGTTGAACAAGATCTGTGGGAAGTGGCAAGACTGAGTGTGTGTTTGAGAGAATGAGTGTGTGTGTGTGTGTGTTAACAAAAACACTTTAAGAGGGTAGAGTTGACAGAGTGACATTAGCAATACTGGTGTGTGTGTGTGTTTGTGTGTGTGCACAATTAATCTAAGTGGTGACTGGCTGCAGTAATGAATATGTGGTCACACACACACACACACACACACACACACACCCTACTCTAGTCCAAAGCAACACTCAACGGATCGGAACCTGGGTCAATGACACATAACCGGTTACAGTCACTGTACAACCAGATGTGTGACAAGCAAAGTGTCCATGAACATTCCACTCAGCTTACGCTTTTTTTCAAACTTCTGAATCTGAAAACTAATTATGATGATGATTTTAGGGGAAACAGTGCTTTATTGACCTGATGTATTTACATACACTGTTCAAAATACAAACTCCTTGAGGTCCAACAGCCACCTTCGATCTGCCGTCGACCTACCTGCCCTGGACATGACCGAGGCTCGGCCCGCAGGCGGGAAACGCCCCCCAAGCCAGCACGGACCTGATGTGGCTGCTGTGTCCCGGTAGTGCAATGACTTGGAATACCAGAACCATGGAGGGGACGACCTGACAGGCTGCAGGTAGGATCTGTGGACACACAAGAAGGCCCCATGCCTAATATATGCACACATACTGTATGCAGACACATCAACGCAGCATGTACAGCCTGACTTGCAACCACAAAGTCAATGACAAACAGACACACAGAGGGTAACAAACAGGACAGTAGCCCTCAGGGAGCCACATAATCTACATCCTAGACTTGAATCCTCCTTTAACTTGTTTCCGTGTTCTTTTCAGAGCCTTTTTAACTGACATTCTTACCCGTCCAAACTGCCTAAAAGGAGATGTTGGGACGATAAAGATTGTTGGCATCAAACGCAGGGAGGAGGAGAAGCTGCGATAGTCGTTGTAGTCTATGAGCTGACAGTTGGTGAATTTGCGATGTGGTGAGGCCGCCATAAAGCATGAAGCAAAAAGTGTTAGTGGTTAGCAGTTGATGGCAAACACATACATTCTTATTTACCCAGAGAACGGTGGGTTTGCTTAAAAAATGAACTGACAGTGAGGTGTGTGCCACTTCATCCATCACTGGGTGGAAATATGTTATCCCTTTATTAGTTGTAATGGGAAACGCAGGGGACTTGTTTTAACACATAAATCATGTGTATCCCTCCCACCCCCCTGATAATCTGCTTTTGGTATGCACCTGTGAAATGATGGGTAGTAGTGTCTGACTCAGGACACAAATTTATGGCATAATATCACGGATTATGGATATTGAGGATATTTCATATTATTCATTTACTGTAAGAAATATGACCTGCATCAATAGTAATTTGTGTGCATGCGCGAGTGCATATGTGTGAAGTGGCTGCATGTAGACGCGTGCGCTTGTTGGCTTATGTGCGTATGTGCAAAGTGTTACTGTGAGGTTTGTGAGACTGGATGATGTGCTTCAGAGGTTTTCTCACTTCCTCTGTTTGCTGGAGGAGCTGCTTAAACCATTAGAAATATGCTGTTTAATTCAGAACAGACTGATGTTTTCTCCTTTTAAATAAAGGGCGCATGTGTCCACAAAAGGAGTGAGGAAAAAATAGCGACTATCATGGCGCTAGATGACTCAGTTCTTCCTCAATGATCAACAGAAGATTAAAAAGTGGGAAAAGAACAAGAGCAAGTTCATTGATCTCCATACACACTTCCTGGGACCTTTAATCTTTTTTATCTTTGCTTCCTCGTTCATTCCTCTTCCCCCTTTGATATTAAAATGTTGAATCTGATGCATTTTCCCATTTGGTGCAAAAACTGCACAATGACTGTTGGCCAGACTCCTCTCGAGTGCTCCCACTTGCCAGCATATCCAAGACATCTCCAACTTAACTGCACTGTTTCTGTCTAAATCCAAACCCAGACACGCAAAACAAAGGGTGAATGAAAAAAGAGGGAGAGAGAGAGGGAGGAAAGGAAAATAAGCTCCTGGCTTCCTCTTACCATCACTAATTCCTCATTTCCTCTTAGAAGGCACTGCAAGCACTCCTGAAATCGCACGCTATAGTGTGGGCAAGAGGAGAGAGAGAAAACATCCAAGCCAATCCTGATAGTCTCACACAAATCTGATCAGCGTTTCCACCGCTATCAATGAGGACAACAACAACAGGTTTGTCTATAAAGCACAGCCGAGGGTTTGGCGAGGAGAGGAGGGAAGGAAGAGTGACATGAGGCATTTACCATGCCGTACTTAAACCTTTTTTACCTCTGAATCAGATCCCAGGTCTGCATTCAGTTTATGCCAGCTTTTACTCCGTCCTTTATGTTTGATGAGAGCTGGAGACAATATTATCAGGATGCTCTAGCTCACTGAATACGCCCACCAGCACATAGACAGTGTCCACATGTGCTAAATGCTCCAGCTAAGGCCTTTAGAGTTGCCATCAGAACACTGAAGAAGCCCTTTCTGAGCCTGTACAAAACTCTATGGGATCAGGAGGGACACTGGATTTAGTGGCTTCTGTTTTAAGGTTTCTCTTGTGAATCTTTCGCACCGTGCACACATCACCACTGAATAAGCATAAACAGAGATTTCTAATCCACTGGTCAATATCGGCCGTTCAAAATGAGTACGTGGGTTTTTAAGATTAGTAGTTTCTATAGAGGATGTTTTCCCTCACATCAAGAGGTTTAGGAAAGTGGCTGTGAAATGTGCATAGATTTCATCTAATGTAATCTGCTGTGTTGTGTCATCAAAAGGACCAAATGTGAAAACATGTTAAGTCCTTTATTATGCATTGGGAATGGAGGTTGAGATTCTTAATACTCTTCAAAAATCTTACATTTTTGTCCATGCTGCCTAAGTTTTCTATTTCCTCTTTTATCCCCCTGATCCAGCTCAACTATGCTACAGATGCTCAAAGACATGTAGAAAAGACACTAAATTTTTCAATGCATTTGTACTTCATTTTCATTCCAATAAAACATTACTTCCTTATATAAATGAATAATTGATCTTGGGTTTGATTTACATGCATGGATTAAATGTCATGTTTGAAAAGTTGTTGTTTTATTCATACGGAGATCCCCGGAGAAAAACCTAGAGGCTGTGTGTGGCATATTTTCATATGCCGCCTTTACAGCAATATAACTTCTCATAACCCTTTCAATCTTGAAACTGCTCCGTCTTCATTGCAACTGATGAAACCAAGGAAAACAGCGAGAGGAAGAGGAATTTGGAAATACTGTGGCAAAAAAAAAACAAAAAAACAAAGACCAAATACATAGCAGGGTGGGTTCTGTCATATTAGCACAGCGTGTTTTATTGTTTGCTTTTGTCTGAGGGGACCGTTTGTTTTTTTAAGATCGCATTTAACTAAAATCTTCTATTCAATTTTCACATTAAAGTCTTTGTGTTGGAAGTGAGCGCGTTTTAATCCAGGGTCTCTCAGTGTCAAAATTGCTTTCAGATACGAGATGTTTTAGATTTATTTGAAAAAAAAAAAAAGACAAAAAAATACTGAAAGCAGCTTCCCTAAGCATCATAAGAATAAAGGGGTTGTTATTAAATAAAACTGTACAGTCGCAAATCACAACCTGATTCCACCCGTTCCTTGCTGAATAAAAACATATTAGCGTCCCTATGGAAAGCGACATGCAGATCCCTGTGTTTTATCATTTTTATTTATTTGTTTTTTCTTTATTTCTATTCATTTATTTATTGTTGCAGTTGGCAAAGTCACTTCTGTTCTCTTTTAACTCTGCAACCTTAACTGTGAATGCAAATGCTGGCTCCAAGTATTTGGAGAAATGTTTGTTTTGTTGCAATTATCCCATCTATGCTTTACAATACTAAACATTTAAACAAAGCTAAAAACAAACTGAACTCATTCATTTATCTTAAAATTTTAAGCAATCCATCTAAATTTAATTAAATAGCAAAGCATTTTTGATGTTTTGTGGACAACATTTCTGAAAATGCCTTAAAATACTGTAATTTCTGAATTCTGAAAATGTTGATACTGAAGGTCTGTTTACTAACAAGGTATTTCACTTGTTTTCTGACGAAACAGGCAGTCTTGCGATGCACAGTCCACTTATAGTGACTACATAATTAACTTTTTTATGGTTACGGTCAGCCACTGACAGCCCTTGTTAATGTTATGGAAAGCTCACGGTCAATTTTGATGTAGAAAAAAAGTCAGCAGCAATCAACTTTACCCAACCTTAACCAAAGGGCTTTTGTTGCCAACCACAGTTTGGATGTGAACCCTGCATTGTGGCGTCACAGTCCTGCACTTTGCGATTCCAGTGCGTTGCTTAAAACATAGTGTCTCATTCACTCAAAGCAACGTTGGTTCTGAACATTATCCAGGCAGCGATTACATTTGTCAGCACAGCGTAATTATGAATGCAAATTAGTTGTCTATAAACATCATTTCTAGGAGACAGTGTTGTCATATCTTAGTGTGCACAATTGTCTGCTTTCGTCCAACATCTCATAAAAAATCCTCACCATGAACAGGCTCTGGTTGATGTGCAGGTCAGCGTCGTAGAAGCGGCCACGATGCTCGATCGGTTCAGTGGACGCCGCCCATTGTTGCTGTTCTTTCTCGACACCCCAGGCCAGAGCTGGACCCCCTAGACGGCTGTGAAGGGCCACACTGACGGTGTAGAGGCCCCTGGGTAGTTTGTCTC
This sequence comes from Heniochus monoceros, assembly GCA_029783685.1. Lineage (NCBI taxonomy): Eukaryota > Metazoa > Chordata > Actinopteri > Chaetodontiformes > Chaetodontidae > Heniochus > Heniochus monoceros. Next base: position 15,637,119 of record JAPZEA010000013.1, on the reverse strand, counting down.
TGGTGGCTCTTAGGCAACACACAACCACCTCCACGGGCTGGGGAGTTGTGCTCTGGTTCACCTATAACGCAAAAAGTGCAGAACATAAGAGTTGCCTGCGATATTTTAGCAGTTTTCTATTATTTCTGACACCTTCTTCCATGGAGGCTTAGAAACAGTGATTTTATTAATGTGGACAGCTGGACTAATGGGATGCCACATTTGTCATCTCACTGGAGTGAAATCATGAATGACACAGACACAAATGCACATATGATTTATAAATAACCCTGCAACCCTTCATGTATCCCTTGTCTACATGTTTACAGTTACAGAGGACTACTGTGAACATATTGTACATGCCACACTTTACATAGACCCAGTCAAACCAATTTTTTTTACCCGGCGTGATATAGTTTGGAAGTACAGAAGTGAAACATTCATGGCTCATAGGACAAATTTTGTATTGTCTCAAGCCACATCTGAATAGAAAGAGGATAATCTCCGACTATTATAGCCAATATCAGTACCTTGACAGAGACGCACACATTGTAACCCCTTATGATCACAGCAGTGTCAGCATTTGTTTGTTCTCATCAACTGTGTCGAGCTACTGCTGTTATGTCTGTTAGTTGGATGTTGCAACTTACCACTTAAACTTCAACTACCACATGACACACTTGTAAAAGTAAATAGTCAACCTGCCCCTTATACAAACACTTTGTTGACAGTGTGAGGCCACCGTATCGACAGCAGTTGTAAATGCTGTCAGTTGGTATGTTATCTAATTTGCATCCTCCCGTCATCGCTACCTATGTAAAGTAGCTACTGTTTGGAAATGTGCTGTGTAAATAAAGCGGCAAAAAGTGTGTGACATAACCTGGCTCTTGTCATAGCAATGAAAACCTCTAAATAATGATTTTTTTACTCAGAAAAATATGGAATATGAAATTCAAAGATGTAATTCCCCATTTTTTTTTAACTTCAGGTACAGGTGCAGGTGCCCAGTATAGCGGGTTTCTATCTACTGATCTCCATTCAACCATTTAGGGGTTAAGTGCCATGCTCAAGGGCACAGCAGCATTCCTTGTTATAAAAGTTGAGAGATAGTTATTTCCACTGTCCACATTACCATTCAGATAAAGGTTTCTGAACGCCAACCTCCCGGTAGCGAGCTCATCCCACTAACCTTCAGGCTACATCAGCCCACTTGTTGTTTGCTTGTTTGTTTTGGTGACATGTGCCTCTTTTTCAGGGCTTAGGATGAGTAATAGGCTAAGCTGGCTAGACAGTTTAGTTTATTTTATGAGACGCAATCAGACAACAATATAAATACATATTCAGTCTTTTGTCCCCTATGGCATCTGTTGAACAGCACTGAATGGAAAGTCAATCTGGCTTAAACAGAGACACTTGGTCTTTATCGCCATTTCTGTTTTTAAACTTCGGTAAGTGTTGGTTGGTCTGTTGTCGGGCTGGTGGTTTCATTTGTTCATCTAGTACAGACCAAGATATCTCAAAGACCGCTGGGCAGATTAATAGGACATTTTATATGGACATTAAGTGTCCTCACAATATGATTCTTGAGTTCCACTTGTGTACAACAAATACTTAAATCAAATAAAATCAAAATGTCCTATTCTATTTTATCCTGCTATCTCATCCCGATCCCATCTTGTTCTATCCCATTGCATTCCATTTTATCCCATCTCATCCTATCCAACCCTATCATAACCCATCAACCTATCCAATAATATACCACCCTTTCCAACCTTATCCCATTCTATCCTATCCCATCCCATCCTGTTCCATCCTACAATATCCTATTGCATCCTGTCGTATCCTATCCCATCTCATCCCATTCTATCCCAACCCATGCTTTCCGACCCTATCCTATCCTATCCCATGTCTTCCTACCCTACCCTATCCCACCATATCCCATCCAATCCTATCCTATCCAATCCAAACCTATCCCATCTTATCCCATTTTATCCCAATTCATGCTTTCCAACCCTATGCTATCCTATCCTATCCCATGTCTTCCTACCCTATCCTATCCCACCATACCCCATGCTATCCAATCCAGTCCTATCCTGTCTCATCCTATTCTATCCTATCCTATCACACTGTAGCCTATCCTATCCTATGTCATCCTAGGATCCGGTCCTATCCCACCCTATCCTATCCCATCCCACCCTAAACAATCCTATCCCACCCCATCCCATCCTATTCCCTCCTATGCAATCCCATCCCATTCCATGTCATCCTATCCTACCCCACCCTAGCCCATCCTATCCTAATGTATCCTATCCTATCCCATTCTCGATTGCGGGCATTTATTTTTCTCTGATTATCTAAATTGCATCTCTTAATGCCCATTTATTTTATGTACTTGAATTTACACTGTGTTGACCAACTCCCTAAGGCAAATTTTGAGTGTCTGGCAATTAAAGCCCTCTATTCCGATCGATGACTTAGTAGCACTCAGGGGCTACATGTGCTCACACGCACTCATACACTGTATCCACTGTTCTACTGTGTACTGTTCACAGTGTTGTTACCAAACAAGCTGAGAGTGTCCCTATCCTTTTCACAGACACACACCACACACACACACACACACACACACACGCATGCATGCACACCTACATGCGTGCACAAAGGCGCGCACACACACAGCAAGCGATCCATCTCGCACAACGACGACGTCAGATTGAGGGTGTTAGCTCCTTGTCAGCTTAGAAAAGGTGCAGCATCCAAATTCAGGAGGCACCTGGTTATTTACAAAGTTAATCACGGAAAATTCTGCTAAACTTGGCCAGAGAACTCAGGCGGCTCGTGATTGACGTTGACCAAGCAAAGATGCCGATATAGATCTTTAGAAGAGACGAACATATTTTTGGACGAGGCATAGAGACATCTGTATTCACTTTGACTGATATGTTGAGAGCGGCTGAATATCTAAAAAACTAACTTCCTTCTCTCTCTCTTTTTTTTTTTTTTGCTGCAGACGAGAGCTACTTCAACACTTGCCAAGATGACAACGGTTGCCCAAATGTTCTATTTGATGTTTCGAGCCTCAAGAGCAAGTGGGAGAGAAAGAGTGATACAGAGGGAGAGAGGGAGAGGAACCGAGGGAAAACAGAGAAAATAAACGGCAATAAGAGAGAGGGAGAAAGGGGAGACTGAAAGCAAATGAGAATGAGAGGAGTGGAAAA
>JAPZEA010000013.1:15488638-15500953 GCA_029783685.1 Heniochus monoceros | reverse complement strand
TGTGTGTGTGTGTGTGTGTGTGTGTGTGTGTGTGTGTGTGTGTGTGTGTGTGTGTGTGTGTGTGTGTGTGTGATCATCTCAGGAGCGACAGCGGCTTGAGACTATCCTGTCTCTGTGTTCGGAGCTCGGCCGGGCTGAGAGAGATGGAGGCGGCGCAGTTACAAGTCCCACCTCAGCTGTGGCCGATCTCCAAAAGATCAACCAGGAGCTTGAGAAGCTCCAACTGAACGACGAGGACGAGGACGACACACCCTCTGTCTTTTCGGACTCTTCTGCTGTCAATGGAACGACGGGGAACGGACACATGGCCTCCCCTGGATCGGAGAATGGTTACTATGATGACGATCTACAGGTACGACGGAGGCGCAGCAGCGGTCACAGAGACAACAGGGCAGAATCACCTGCTGTCAGTTTGCGAAGCTGCGGCCCGTCACCTTCTCCACGTATACAGAGAACCAATGAGGTACAGGAGATACTGCATTTATTTGTACACATTTATATGTACACAAGGGGCACTCATACTAATGTCACATCTTTAGGAGCTGTTGAACAGGGGACTGAGGGAGAGTCACTTTACCACTTGTAAATATACAGAGATGTATGAAACATACATGTATGGAAAGGCCTGTTTATTAAATGAGAATGTAAAGTGTATAGCAGTCAACTCGTCACCTATACCCTCACCAATAACCCTGTCAGACCAACATCATCTAACTTTCACGAGCCTCCTCCTCACTATGACTGAACATGGGTGAACAGGTGTTTCTTTTAGGGTTAGCAATATAATTGTGTGTCACTGGTAATTGAATGAGTTTCAACATACCGCCTGACTCATTTACATACAGGAAAAGAAAGAGGGGCAAGAGGGAGACCTGAGAGTGCACAAGTTGGTGAATAAAATAGAGGATGTGTGCCGAGAGAACTGAAATTTGTTGGTGGAGTTTACATAGTTATTTCGCGCCATTCTTTGGTTAAGCAGTAATGTATATGAATCTGCAGCTGCAGACCGGAGTCTGTGAACACTGACGACAAAAGTTCATCCTTATGTGTTAAATGCATGTTAAATGTACGTTCAGCATCGTACACATCTCCTGTATGAAAAGAGCACAAGACTGCAAGAGTAGCACCTTTGGCTTTCCTCACTTCCTTAAAAGATTAATCAGGATTAATGTGGGAAGTGTTTATGCTCCCTGCTTTTTCTGGAAAACATGAGAGTGACAAGGCTCACTCTTCTTAATACTTGGAAAGTATCAACATACACATCCTTCATATACACAGATGGGAGATATTTACAGCTCATTTATTAGATTAGAGCAGGCTAAGTGTTACCATTTAGAGTTGACAGCTGGTGTTTGTGTGTGTGTGTGTGCCCGCACGCTTGTGTCTGCCCACATTTTGTTACCGTGAAAGAAGATAAAATTGCACACATGCAAATATTATTTAGCTGCACATGTGATGAAAGTGAATCACTGCTTTAACTACATAACAATCATTCAACCAGTGACTCTGTTGACGATATCATTACCAGGCTGTAGATGATGCAGCCCGTCGCCATGGACAGGACGTGAGGCCTTCGGAGGAGGAAGTGAGGCGTGTGGAGGAGGAGAGGATCCAGGTGCTGAACAACATGGAGGAGGTGGAGCAAAAGATCAAAGAGCTGGACAACCAAATGGAGGAATCTGCCCGAGAGGTAAGTAGAAGAAATATAAACCAGGAGTCACTCCCGCTCAGAAAAAGAACTTACAGTAGAGACCCCGAATCACTATGAGTGGCTTTCTCACTGGTGTCTATTTATCCAAGGTGGATGTCGAGCGAGCTCTGGTGGAGGCTGAGATGGAGTCGGAGGTAGCTGCTCTCCAGCAGGAAAAAGACGCCCTGGAAGCACTTCACAACAAGATGGCCTACCTAGAGACCAAGTCCCAGCAGGAAAAAGAAAAGGTATTTAACAGGACAGGCTTCATTGTAAAACAATGGGAGTGAGAGGGAGACCTCTCAGAGATTCATAACGGCTGACACGGAGCTCGAGAGCCTGTTAACACACTGGTGGGTTAAAAAGACGAGAGGACGCTTGAAATGCAGAGAGCATTAATCCACACACTGAGAGGTTTGATGATGCATCTTCTCCAGATTGGTTGAATTCCCTTGCTGAGGGGCTGGTAAGTGATATTGGTATCTAACAGAGGCAGAAGCATACTGCAGCGTTTGAAAACCCTTCTCACCATACAGTATCTCCCTCAAACATGTACACTAAACACGGGTTATAACCGGCAACAGGCTTTTCCCTTCCCAACATGTGTGTGTGCATGTGGTATTGAAAGTACATACGCTGCTCTGAGACTCTCATACATTTAGGGGTCATGTGACTAACTGGTAGGTGTTAATCCCTCTCATGCTGTCTCTGCTCCAAATATATATCTGTTAATACTACCCAGGGTATAGCGGTCACCAAGGGATCCTATCTTACACACACTCCTACGGGAGGACTGGAGGTGTGGGTGTGCGTTGTCTGCATTTATACCAATATATGGCATCATTTAAGGAACGGGAAGTGGTTCTAAACAGATTGAGTTTCTTGTGTGTGTTGGTATGTGTTTGCGTGCACATGATTTGGTATTGGGATCCTCTCCTCTGTTGGTGTCGTAGCCTGATTATGAGACGTCTATGAACCCCCAGAGCCGTTAGAAACTGCATGATGACACCACATCATGATACTGAGTGACAGTTAGTCGGAAGGAAAGAGAGACAGAATAGTCTGATAGATAAGGGGAGGTTGAGTTTAGTGCTTGTACAGATTTGGGGTGCCTGTAGACTGACTGTTGTGGTATTCATAGAGAGGACCATTAATCTACTGAACCATTCATTCTCACCCATGCTCTCAATCATTTCCATTCAAAGAAACAGAGAACACACAGCAGGAGTAGAAACTCGTGACACTACTCATGCTACCTTCATGCCTCCATTTCTACTCGATTCCTCTCCAGTTCACCATCCCTTTTCGTAGATTTTTTCACCAGCTTTCCCTCTTCCCCCACTCCCTCTAGGCTAATCTTGCTGACCTGGTTGATGTAGTGACTAACTGTGGCTCCCCAGTCCCACTAACGCTGCCATCCTCTCTCTGTCCTGTGTGTGTGTGTGTGCGCGCGCGCAATTCTCTTTGTTTGCATGTACACATAAACAACTGTGTACATGCATGTTTGTGTGGGCGTGTATGTGCGTCTGTGTCTGTGTACATGTGTGTATGTCAGGCGTGTGAGTTGCTGCAGGCAGAAAGGGGCAGAGTAGAGAGGTTGGCTCAGATTGTGTGTGAGCAGCGCTCCCAGCTGGACAGCTGCCCTGAGGCCACCAAGGAGCCCCTGCAGGAGCAGCTGGCCAGGGTCAGTACACACACACACACTTGCACCTCACAAACACATGCACAGGAAGATGCAGTATGTACTTGAGTGTGTAAACCAGTGGATCCATGCAGACAAAACTCAACACATAGAAACAAGAATGCTCAAAATAACTGGGAACTGCAATAGCTGTGCACACATGCACTGATAGAAGAAACCCAGAACAAAAGCTGATACTGTATATTGACACTCAAAAAACATACAGCATGTGGACAGGTGTTCACATGAACAGACTCAGAAAGATACATGTGATGCTTGCATACATTGACTTGCATGTGAACATGCACACATTTTCTTTCCTTACCTAACTTGCTCTCCACCCCGAGGCCACTATTGATCCTTACCTGGTTTATGTTCTCTCTCTCTCTGTGTCTAACTCTTTATGTTTCTATGTCTGCACACCTCTTTATTTCATCAGAAGGGTTGAGCCTGTAAGACTATCTCAAGAGTTTGGCTTTAAGACCTGTTTGGCTATTATAGAACACACTGATATTTGGGTCTAAGGTGTCACCCTTTGTGTTTGACACGTAGCAGTATCCATCCATCCATCCATTAGCTGTACTCGCTTTTCCTGTCGAGAAGGGGGCTTGAGCCGATCCCAGTTCACGTTAGGCCAGAGGTGGGATACACCCTGGACAGGTCGCCAGAGATGACACACAGAGACATACAACCATTCACACCTACAGGCAATTTAGAGACACTGAGATTAACCTAACCTGCATTGGTTTTCTCCGGGCGGTCCCGTTTCTTCCCACATAATAATATGTTGATTTCTTGAGGAGACAACACTGCATAAATCATCTGTATTTTGGGGGAATGCTTACAGTATGCAACATGTTGCATGTTTTGTTATGCTTTGGTGCAGTGGTCTGCATGACTGTTAAGTGCTGACGAAACATCAGGGATATGTGTGTCTGGTTTGCTTTGTCCGTGTCACAGTATTGTGGGATGAGAAAATGTCTTTTGATACACAATTGCTTGCGTATTTCTGAGTTTTTACAATATGATTCACATGTCACCATACTGGGAAAAATTCTTTTCAAGGTCAAGGTTTTTATGGTCAGGCTGTTGCATGTACACTTGTATATATTTCTACAGAGTCCACTGTAATTTTATTAAATTGATGTATTTGCATGCATTTAACTGCAATACATTCCCTGTGTATTGTACAAATCCTTTGTACTTGTATGTTTTACCTTCATGCCTGCATCTTGCATGTTTGCTCAAGTGTATGTACTATAAAAGTACATGTAGTTGCCTTCGTCCTGTATGCATGCATTCCTTTGTCCTGCCTTTTCACCTGTGCATTATTTCTTGTGTGTTTGTGTGTGTGTGTGTGTGTGTGTGTGTGTGTCAGGACTGTGAGGTGCTCGAGACGGAGACAAAACGTTTTGAGGACCTGGAGTTCCAGCAACTGGAGCGAGAGAGCAGGCAGGACGAGGAGAAGGAGACCCACACGCAGCAGCTTCTCCGGGAGATCGCGGACTACCAGCGGAGCACCGTCACTCGCAAGGTCTGTTTGTGTGATTTATGAATGAAACCCGTGGGAAGAAGGTACACAGTACAATATCACACTGTTGTATTTTGATTTAAAATCCAGAGAGTGTTTTGTTTATGTGTTGTTTATATTGTTATATTATTTCACTCTTTCATTTTTCTGAAACGCACCACTCTAAAAGTGGTGTGAGAGCATTAAATGTATATTTTGTTTACTAGCTTTGGCACTGTTGTCATAAATGAGCCAGACACAGGCAACAAGGTTGATTTGCTTCACCTTCAGGAGCGACTGTTAACTCTGAAGAAGCAGGCAGCACAGATTACCCAGCAGGCTCAGCGAGAGAAGGAGAGCTTCTTGAAGGAGAGGAGCAACCTCGAGGCAATGCTGCAAAGGGTACAAAGATATCCATGTTTGCATGTGTACGCATGTGACCGTCCTTGCTTCCGTGCATGAATGGAAGGAAAAACCTATCAATATCTTTTTATAACGTTGTTTCACATTTCAGTGGTTTCTTTTTCTGTCTGTTAGGAGAAAGAAAACCTCACCACGCTGGAAAGAAAATATGCTGACCTCACTGGCGGCCGGTGTTTCACTCTGAGGGAGGTAGGTTTGATTGACAGCTGTCGGGCAAGAACGTGAGAACTGTCCCTCTCTTTGAACTCCTTAAGACTCTTAAAGTGGGTTGGACCCTCATAGGTCTTAATCATTGGGGTTTCCTTCTCTGCTTGCTAGGACACAGCCTCTCTGGCTGATGTGTGTCGGTCTCTTAGCGATCGCTGGCGTGACACCACTTCAGCCACAATTGCTCTTCCTCCAGTCAACTTGTGCGCCCTCTCATCTCTCCTTTCCTCTATTTTTCTCAAGAATACTGAGGTACCTTTGTCTTGTTTTACTAATACATTCCTTTCTGTTTCCTATTTGTCCAGATAGTCTGTTGTAAATCCATCTTATCCTTCCCTCCTGTCCTTCGTTCCTCCTTTCCCCTGTGATTTCTTGTTGTAACTGCCAGTCCCTGCAATGCAGGAAGGAAAGTTAAACTTAATTGCACAGCTTATACTCACATATTAATGCCGTGGTAACCATGTAAGAATGTCTATTGTCTTGTGTATTCTACTCAATGAATGTTAACAGTGCAGTGTTTAAGTAACCTGTGTATAAATGAAGGCTTTTTTTGCTTTGAAACTGCTAAAATCACCACCAGATTCTGCATCAATCTAACAACTAATTCTCAAGTTTGTCGTAACATCTTAATATGGCTGACTCACTTCATGCTATGCCTCACCCCTTCTCTCTCCCCCCATTTCTCCACATGGTACCTTCCAGGGCTATGTCACAGTCAGTGAAATCAATGAGCTTTACTCACAACTTGGGGGGGACCCTAAACCCGCCCCTCACCCCACTCCAGCCAATGCCTCTCCTGAGTCCGCGGTATACCCCTCCCCTGACTGCGACACCCCCAAACCACCAGAGGATGAGGTGTGTGTCGTGGCGTTAAGGGCTCGCATGTGTAGTTAAGCACACAGGTGTAAATAAAGACAAGTGTGTGAGAGAGAGAGCGAGAGAGAGTGGTTATTTTCCCCGATTTCCCTCCTTACTTTTGCACTATTTCCATTTCCTGACAATGTTCCTCTCTTCTTTTCAAAGCCCTGTCATTCTTCCTCACCTGCCGATTGTCACTCTTCTTCCTCCTCTTCCTCCTCCTCCCATCTAAATCCCCGCCCCCTCCCCAAAACGCCCTCTGTGCATTGGCCAGAGAACATGGTGTCATATCGAGACCCCTCTCCCCTCCCTGACTCTCCCCCGCCTCCCCTTCCTGTCAAAACACACCGTCACCGACACAGGCAGGTAATGTGTGTGTGTGTGTGTCTGTTTGTGTGTGTTTCAGCAGCTGTGTCTTTGTCTGTTTTTACATGACAAACACATTGTGTAGAAAACAGATTTTACACAATTTCTTTGATTGTTTGACATTGATTGTGATAACTGATCAGCCGTATGAATAAATCAGTATTTATTCATACGGCTGATCGATCTAAATGAAAAGGCAAATTAATCTGTATAGATTAAAGAAATGCTGTGTGCATTGTTTGGCACAGTGTCTTTTTTAATAATAAGGAAGAAAAAAAGCAAAAGTAAGAAATTCGAAATCCCACGCATAAGGACAAGTCATTGCATTTTCCTTCGATTAAATCGATGATCAGTTGAGCGTGTGCATCCCTTCCCTCTGTTGTGGTGTGCGTGTGTTTGATCAGCATTTCCGCTTGCTGGAAGAGAGGAAGAGGTCTGAGAAAGCAGGTGGCTCGCATCTCAGTGACACATTGCCCAGGAAGAAAACCACGCCCACCATGACCCCCCAGTTCATGTGTGCAACGCTGGGACGCAGCTTCCCTAACAAGGTACACACATGTAGATGACATGTACGCGCAAATGACACAAATCATTTGATGTCATACTTTTTCTTGGTCTCTCTGTAGGTCATTTTCTCAAATTCAATCTTTAGGTGTATTGTGTATTATAAATATTACACAAGTTCTGTGTACATTGTGCAATTTTGCAGATGCAAGTCAGAGTTTTCTGAAGTACTAAAAACAAGAAAGTAAAAAGATTTGGTCTCTTCTTCATGGTTTACAGTCCCATCAGCCCCTGGTGCAGAGCACAAGTTGTGGCAGCATTCTTCCAAGAATTCTCTCCTTATCCAACAAGGAAACTGAATCTCGACGTCTGCATAAAGGTACAAATGAACACGCTCACGCAGTATCTGGGTTGTAATAAAAATACACCTTATATGGTAACATCTATCCTTTGAGAGAGGTTGCGTGTGGGTGTGCACCTCATTGTGTTTTGTTGGATTACAGTGTTTCTCACTTGTTTATCTGGCAGTGGAGATAGTGCAGGAATGTAAGTGGAGGAGGGCCGCTCCATCAAGTGCTGTAGAGTTGTGTGTGTTTGTGTCTGTCGGTATTCTTCAGAGGTGCAGCTTTGAGTATGAACAAGTAGGAAATCGGTACATCAGTTGGCAACAGTGTTGCTGCTTAGAGGTAAATTTCTTCTCAGTCAACTTGCTGCCACAAACGTTAAGCAGCCATTTCTCATCATTAAGAAAATCTGCTGTTCAGTCGCCACAGACTTATAATCATTTTGCCCTCTGTTTGGGTGTTTGCTGTAATAGTACTGCTGTTTTTCTGGACACTGGCACATGTATCTGCTCCCTCAGTCCCTTTGGTCCCTTGATCTGGCTCATCAGATGGGTGGGTCTGCTGCATGGGGCAGATGGTATCAGATTATTTTTCGTGCGTTTCTTCCTGTACCCACAGGCTGAGTTAGTCTCTCTTTTCCGTATCTGCACCGCTATTTTGTCAACATTCCTTCTTCTGCTTCTGAGGACATCTTTTGACTGCCTGAACTACTTTCGGGACCTGTACCGCCTGCGCTCGTTTTGCAGGCTTTTTTTGTTTGAGAGCTCCACTATTTGGTTTTTAATAAAAGTTACAGGTGTGGATTTATTTTTCACCCAACATATTAAGAGCATTTCACAGTGGCGGGGCTTTGTGATCCAAATCTGAAGCCACCTGGGCAAACTGTTGTCCCAGATGGAGCGACACAGACAGGTACAATACAAGTGTGCACGCATGCATAAGAAAAATAGGGAACATTGGTCATGACTGAAACTGTTTTCTCTTTCTGTGTGTGTGTTTCCAGGTCAGCCCAGCTCCCGAGCAGCCTCCCAGACCAACGTCTACCTCGATGCTTTTGGGTACCGTGACAACCAGGCCTTTGACACAATGAGCGTGGATAGCACTGACTCCATTGAAACCAGCATCTCTGCTTGCTCACCTGACAATGTCTCCAGGTAAGTGACGTGTTTGTCAGCGGCGTGCGTTTCTGACAGTGTAAATCTGTTCAGTTTGAATTTTTCCATGTGAGGTAGGTGAATATTACTCAGTGCACCTTCCATCACTCCTTTAGAACAGTTTAAACAAAAGGACAGAGAAAAAACTGATGGACCAAGAAAAAAGTGAATGACTGAAAGGTTGAAAAGTTGAAATATGAAAAGGGACAGGCAGTTGAAAACTTGAAAACACACAAATGTCCTTTTGTTTCCATAATGTGAAACACTGACTGGAGGAAGGGGATGTGGGGGGTGGGGGGGCAAAGAGAGTAGAAAGTGAGTTAATGTAAAAAGTGTGTTGAGCTGCAAAGCGGAGGTTTCCCGCCTTTCATGGTCCCTCCTTGGAAAATAAGATGTGTAGAACTGTGTGTGTTATATGAGTTAAGGGGAACTGTTGATTAGTCTTGCAAGGGTCAGGTTACAGGTTACGTGTGTTTGTGTGTTTGTGTGTGTGTGTTCACACTCAACCCCCTCAGGTTCAGATGAACTGAGTAAAGTGGTACGAGTGTGGAGGTACATTTGGGGGTTCACCCCCTGTCCGGACTAAAACCATGTGTGCTTGCTTCCCTTCTCCCCTTGTTCCCGTGGTTGCATCTGTCTTTTGTCTCCCCTCCTCTTGTTTCTCTGAATGGTATGGTCTCGTTTCTGCAGCTAGGTTTTTGCACAGTCCCAAACCATTTGCAGATTGACCTCTCTGCAGTGTAAGATTTCCTGGAACAGGCTGCCTCTGTGATACTCACTATGGATCCAGTTGGATTGTGTACCAGCTCAGATTTCATTGGAAGACGTGCATGGTGGAACCTGGATCAGTGCTGGATAAAAGTAGTTTTATGATAGAACTGGATTTTTTTGTCATCTTATGGGCGATGTGTCCGCTTTTCTGGAGATACGAGAAAAGTTCTTCTCAAGAAATCCACATACTTGAATAAATAGATTTGAACTGGGCTGGTCTTCACTGAATATGAGTACGATTCCTTCTCACCGATTGAGGTAAGAGATGGGGGTGTGAGGAAGAGAGGAAAGGATGGATGTGTCAGTGAATTGGAGCCTCGCTGCATTAATGTTTATGTGAGTAATGTAATGTAAGTGTGATCTAAGATTAGCTAGAGTCTAAACGAAAGTCTGAAAATATGGTAAATAATGCAGTCAAGGATGTTGATTTAAGTAAGTCTAGCCATCATATTTTTTTATGTTGGATGGCATGTTGATTCATCCCTGCCTTTATAATGAATGGGAAAAGCATCCGCACACTCAAATCTGTGCAAAAATCTTTTTAATAAGTAACTTTCTGTGGGGTTTTTATAATGAAAGTGAATGGTGATGAGCATGTTAACTACCTGTAAAACTAGTGTGGAAATTGGCTGTAATCAGTTAAAGCTGTGGCAGGATTTAGCATGAGAGCTGTGGTGATTTTACATGAAACTGGCAAATTGTTTTGGAAAAATACCGGAGAGCGGGAAATCATTTTCTTTCCTCCACTTTCTCTTGTTTTTTTTCCCATCTTTTCATACGCTCCCCCCCAATCCCTCTCTCTTTTCGATCACTCGGGGCACCCTACTTCTCTCTCTCGCCCTCCCTTCCCTCCTGATTTGTTTAGACTGAGTCTAATGTGTACCATTCATCTTAACAATGTTGTGACATCATCACAGATCAGCACTGGGTATCCATTCCCTTTTGGCTCCGGATAAGAGGGAATGTGTGTACACGTTTGCTTGGCAGAGGGAGAGAATGAGAGAGAGAGACAGAGAAAATTACTGTTTAACAAGACAAACAAGCTATACACAGATCCCTTCCCTGTGATGTCAGTCAAGAATGCATATCATGTGTAGACCATCTGCAGTCTGGGAGACCTGAAGCTGGACTAGGCCTGCTTGTTCTAAGCCAAGGACAGGCAGTGACACAGCAGAGAGTCAGAAAGTCCTACAGAGACAGAGAGGGAGGAAAGAGAGATGGCCTGATCCTTAGATTGGCTGGCTTCCTTTCCTAATGCATTTCCTCTTTGATTTAGCACACACGTGCATAAACAGTGTATAATCAGGAGTATCCCCAGGAGAGTGTAGCCTCTTTGTTGGAATGCTAAACAGAACGCTTTAAACCATGACCATCTTCTCTGTGTACACTATACACACTTGAGAGGCTTGTTCTCAAACATGGATTATGCTTAGTCTTGAATAAAGAGTGCACTCCATCATCTCAGGAGTAACTTTAGTGCAAACCTAAGTGTGTCTGTGCTGTACATCCAGTACTGGGGCACTGATCTGGAGATTACACCTGAAAAACATGTGGAAAAGTCTGAATGGATTCAGTTTGTGGTGCTTGCTGCTAGTGCAGGAGGTTTAATTGATTAACATGGCAGCGGCCGGGTTTAATTACATTTTCAGCGTATCTTAGGTTCAGCCCCATCACTGTTGATATGGTGTTTGTTTTCCATGACTGTGTGTTCAGTGTGCATGAAAAAAAAGCGTTTATTCTGCTTTTTCTGTTCTGGTTTGTGTTTGTTTGTGTTGTTTGTTTGTGTGTGTGCATGTGTGTGTGTGTGTGCGTGCTGCAGTGCCAGTACTTCAAATGTGGCCAAGCTGGAGGAGATGGAACGTCTGCTGAGAGAAGCCCAGGCAGAGAAGAGAAGCCTCCTCGAACACAAGGTCACAACCGGATAAAATCACAATCACAGTGATTTCATCCTTTTTGCTTTCGCTGTTAACGGTAGAGCCTGGCCAAATGTATAAAGCATAAATGATGATCCCTTTTCTGTGAGTGTGTGTTTGTGTGTTTTAAAGCTCACAACGATTTAAATGAATTCCTCAGGAGCGAGAGATGGACATGCGAAAGCAGGCGCTGGAGGAGGAGCGGAGAAGACGGGAGGAGCTGGAGAAAAGGCTACAGGAGGAGACGAGCAGACGGCAGAAACTCATCGAGCGGGAGGTGAAACTGCGAGAAAAACAGAGGGCACAGGTAAGAAAGACCGACAACTTTCTCTCAGCGGTAAAAAAAAACGTGTGTTACTACTTAATTTTTACCTAAAAGATAATTTTTAACTCCTTTATTGGGAATTAACCTTTTGCTTGTTTGACAAAGCATTCCTTCTTGTTTCTGTAGCATACTTCCCTCTTTCTGCACGGTTTCAATCATGTCTGTGTGGACAGTTCTCAGTATAAGCTTCATCCATCATCTTTTGTTCTCTTGCCTGAACCATGAACTGTTGGCGGCAGAAGAAAGAATCATTAATCTATCTTTAACATGTGATATACATCTGCATCATTACATAAACACAGAAAAATTTGTCATTTCAGTGAACCCAGTCCCTCTCTTCTCTCCGCAGTCCCGGCCGCTGACGCGGTACCTGCCGGTTCGAAAGGACGATTTTGACCTGCGGGCTCACATTGAGTCGGCGGGCCACAGCACAGACACGTGCTTCCACTTGTCCATCTCTGAAAAGACCTGCCGTGGCTACTTGGTCAAAATGGGAGGCAAAATAAAAACCTGGAAGAAACGCTGGTTCGTCTTCGACCGCAACCGACGCACCCTCTACTACTACGCAG
>JAPZEA010000013.1:15310859-15321080 GCA_029783685.1 Heniochus monoceros | reverse complement strand
GATTAAATTAAAAAAAAATATATATATATATATATATGAAATAAATCAGTTTATCTGGTAAGTTTTGTGGGTTAAAGTCAGAACTTCTGTTGCATCCTGTGCACCAGAGATGTTCTGAAAAAGAACTTTCAGTTGTGTTGTTTTTTCATATATATATATATATTTTTTTAATTTAATCAATTATTAATTTTGTACTTGTCTCAAGTGCTGCTGACGCTGTGCAAGAACACTTTCTTTTGCAAACTTTAGGTCAGAACGAGCATTTGACCAATAAAGTGCATGTCAGTTAAAGGACGATACAAGACTGGGGCTAAGATGATGGCATGGTTTCTTAACCCATCTGAGATTAGGAAGAGCCAAGAGTCTTCTTTTAGCTCGTACACAACAAAGATTTATCCCTGGAAACCAATAAAAATGTTATGATCCACAGCCAGTGAAACTCACCATCCCCTTCTCACCAGACTTGGCGAATCCAATGTCCTCTTTTGCTTTTGTTGAGGAGCATGAAAAGCAAAATGTCATCAGTACTGTGAGAGCCTGCAGACTTCATTTCTGCCTAGTTCTGTGAAAAGTACAATCTGAAGAAGAGCACAGACTGTTTCAGACTCGGTGTCCATTTGTATTGCAGTTTGAACTGGCTTTAAATCTACAAAACCATTCTTTTCATATTTACAGTGGTTGAAATGGCTATGTAAAAAGCAGAAGATATGAGACTCTGCAGTATCACTATGGAGTGTTTGAATGTCTTTTAGTTCTTTGTTTTGGTGTTTGGCCACTTTCACAGCTCTCATTAACCTCACCTTTTCCTTAATGCAGCTTTAATGTTATGTTCTGCTTGCATTATTTTATTGTGCTCCAGGTGGCAAAAAGTTCATACTGCTTTAAGTCTCAAATATAAACCGAATGTGAGTGGTGCCACCACCAGGGCCCGCTGACGGTACACCTGGCACAGAGTGCTGGCAGACCTGGAAATAATGGCCAGCGCGTCCCCTCAGACAAAATTATTTCCATGTCCTGGGTCATGTCTATATGCTCACAGAGCCTGAAGCTGCTGATTGTGACAAGCTATTCCTGGTCCTCAATGTCCCCGGGCCCCGCCAGTCCGGAGGGGTTAGAGAGGGGCTGTTTCAGTTCCCTGACACTGACAGAATGGGGTTGGCTCAGTGGGCCCCAGAAGGATCCTCACTCAACCAGACATCAGCTGTGAATACAGGAGATACAGAGAGAGGGAGAGAGACAGGGGGGCCCAGGAGAAGGAACCTGGGTTTTTGAATCCTGACTCTACACCTTTATCCACAGAAAAGGTTGAAGAAACCTTTAGCTGTGGAGCTGAAGCTGTGAGGAGCCTCCATCAGATTCGTTGTTTGTAATGTTGGTAATTAGATTACAGTGAGTCAAATGACTGTTTGATTCATTGTATTCATTGTAAGGTGAAGCTGTGCCGCTTGCTGTGGCACACCAACAGAGAATTATCACCCTCAGCTCTTCAGAGCGTTTCAGTGTCTTTCAGCTCATTGTTTTGGTTTTGCATTTTGGTTTCGTCGTACAGCTCTAATCAACTTTATCATTTTTATCATTTTAGTTTTGGATTATGTGATGACATTTGTGTTTACGTCTGGTAGTGGCAAGTACGTTTTGATAATGCAGGTCCCAGAGTTTGTTCAGAATGATACGTATGTAAACCTTTTTCATGGCATTTTGACTTGTCACAGGTGAAAGATTTTGTTAATGATGACTCTGTTCCATCAAGTGTCCCAGTGAAGTCATGACAGTGACAGCTGCACCAGCTTTATGTAAGTTCTCTCTTAAGTCAGGGTGCAAAGTCCGCACTCAGCGATACGTTCAAACAAATTAGTTCCCTGATAAAGCTCTATCAATATTTGGTTGCACCACAGATACATAAGGTTCATCTTAACTATTCTGGCATAAAGTCCAAACTAACCAGAACATTGTTGCAGAAAATGATGTTTTCACTTCCTCTGGCCAATCAGAGAAAAGCACTATACTTAATGCAGAGTTTATGGGTTGTTTGCAGTCAAGTGACATTAAATTCAGATGGAGGGCAAGAAGTGAAAACTGCAATGGACGGGATGGAAGAAAGTTCTCACTGTGCTAGTTTAGTGTCAATTATGTTAGAATGGTATAAACAGAAAATTAGCTCTTATGTTGGATGTGAGCCTTGTATTATGAAGATTTTCCTGCTACTGAGGCAGCAGATATAACCAACTATCTGCTCATTCAAACAGAGTTCTACTCTAGAAACCAAATGAAAGCAGACAAAAGTATGGAGGTATACAACTTTTTCATTAGTGGTTTGGTCCTCGACCTCGGTACCGAGGTGCTCCGGGATGACTGTAGTTTGGTTTTTGCTCAGGTTAATAGCTTTTATTGCCCTGTGGATTAACTCAGCAACAAACGCTCAGTGCTGTGGTGCTCAATTTTGACGTTTACGTCATGGTTGTTTGCTCAGTGAACCACTTGCAAAGGTCCGGAGAAACAACACCAAAGACGTTCATTGTCATGGAACGGTACATTATTCACGTTCACCTGTCTTATGTGAAACTGTTAACGCTGATTCAACAAGTGTTAGTCGTGTTGCTTGTGGCTATTGCTACCATAGCTGATACTACACCATTTCCGCCATTATCCAACATCTCCTCTGGACTGCAGGCGGTTAAGAAGCCATTTTTTCCAGTGTTTTTCAGTCAGTTTCTTGCATTTTTCACCCTTATGAACAACAACTTTTGGCACTCGATAAAAGCTGGTTTCTTGGTTTGATCGATTTGAGCAACCGTAAATGACGGAAAACATGGGCATTGTGAGTGTGTGTTAGAGTGCTTCCTATGCAGAAAATCACAACAAAAGAGTGACATCACGTCATATGCAAACAACCTATTACAGCGTTGTCTCTTGTGCCCAATCATCTTTGAGCACTGCCACACAATAGCGAAGAGGCTAACGTAACGTATTGTTTAGAGTGGACTTTGCAGAGAGAACCTGTGCATAGCTGTTACGACCCACCTGGAATCAGCTCACCTAAGAGTTGTTCATTATCTGCTGTGAAAGGCCTGTTAATGACTGCGGTCACGACTGGGGATACGCAGCTTGAATCCCACGTATAGCAGGCGGTCATACCAATATGATGAAAATCTTAAGTATGTAACTTATGATAGATCCATTAATATAAAACAGGTTATTGAACAAACAACTGTCATTCCTCCCAGCTTTCATTCATGAGGTTTGGCTTTCCTCTCTCAGTCCTGACACCACAAGATGACTGCTCCTCTTGTCTCAGGGGACCAGTGAGATTCCTGATCAAATGTTTGCCTCTAAAATCCTGGATTTACTTCACAGACTGTGAGCATTCTGTAGACATGAAGATGATACAGCTATGAGCATAACATATACAGTAGGTAGAGTTGTCCAATGATTCAAGATGACTACCCTCACTAGCTGAGCCCACTGCAGGAAACAATCATGTCTGGTGACAGAAACAGTCTTGAAGGTGGATTGTGACTCTGGCGTTGTGCTGTTGCGTCGTGGTGATCTTGTTATTCCCTCTCATCTGAGCAACTGCTGCCTCTCTCAGCAAGCCAACCTGTGAACTCAGCCTGATCTGAGCTGCTGCACCATCATCATCCTCCTAACTCAGCGTCTTTCATCATCCTCTGTCTGAGGGGACGTGCCTGATGTGCTTTGACAGATACTTGGCGTTTGGATGATTTAAAAAGTTTTCATGTAGCAACACTGTCTCATTATTGTCTGAACGTTGGTGTATTGTCAGGGGAGGTTATCTGGAGGTGACTATGTGACTTCATTTCTAAAAGGCTCTCCTGGTCTGTGACTCATGCTGCTTATACTCACTTTTTAGATCTTGAAGTGAGTCAGCTTGTTTTGTAATATGAGAAGGATTTGCCGGAAGGAAAAAGAAATCAATCTGTCTCTATACATACACTCAATGTCCCAGTTGATCTATTCTTTCCCATCTCTTTTTTCCATTAAAGGTTTCATCCTCAAACAGCCCAGATGTCGTGTCGTGGCTCAAAGCCGCTGCAGGTGGTAATGAGGTGGATTGCTTTCCCCATTCAGGTTAAGATGCTTGACACAGAGGTTTCAGTTCAAATAGATAAGACACAAGTGTAAAAATGGAAATGAGAACCAGGGGAGAGCTGCGAAGATTCATGTCCCTGCACTGAATGAGTATATTAATGTCAAGATAGGCAGGCAGCTGCGACTGACCACTCTAATCTGCTGTCAGGATATGACGGCTGTTTGACGGTGCACTGGGACAAGAAGAGAAGGGCGATCCATCATTGTGCGTCACAACTAGAAATATGCAGAGGAAATCCTCCACTGCTGCTCAGCAAGCAAACGCTGTGTGGGGAAACGCAGAGAGGAAAGTAGCGGTGAGCTGCCTCACTGGCACATACTGTATGTTAGAGAGTGACCAAGAAACAGTATGAGAGAGCCAGATTGACATTTAGAGTTAGAGACAGAGAAACTCGAGCAGACTGAGCAGATGGCGCAAGGAAACAGCTACTTGAGCGGAATCTTCTGGAATCACATTCTGACACAGTGGCAGCTGCTTCCTTGGCCCCCAGCTAGCACAGGATAAATTAGCCTAAAAACCAGGCTAATGTGACCTAAAAGCAGGCTTAATGTGCCAAAAGGTGATCTAACCCCAACGCACAACCAAAACATTAGCGGAGATCAGTGGCTGCACTCACACATTCTGAGAAGACCCTTCCTAAATCTCACTTAAAGAGAAATTAAAGAAAATTCTCTGGATTAAGACAAAGATTGGTCCGTTTCGTACAGGAGGTGTGGCTGATCTAGGAGCTGGTATGGAACGCCGGCGCATCATAAACATCTCACGCATCACATTCCTCTTTAATATTCAATCAGAACGCACACAAGAAACCAAGCTCCACAGGCACTGTGTCAAGTAGCATGCATCACCTCTTCAGGCCTCTGCTTTGGAATACACAATTCAGCCATAAAGGGCTGCACATAATCCAAAAAGCGTGCAGCAGATGTGCCGGCGGTTCTGTTTATACGTGGGGTGTCTGCAGAGCTTCAGCTGTGCTCAGACGGCCTCTCATGGCAGAAGATTTGTAACGCTCCATGTGCTGGTGTGGCCTGAGTGTGCTGAGATCAAACAGCTTCTGCGTCGAGATGAGAGATGAAAACTTCTTTGTCTCGACGTGAGCGGTGGCATCGTGCAGAACATAAAAGGTGGTTTATAAAATGTATAGATAGACAAACTCCAACAGTCAGGATGTTCGCTTGTTCTGAATTAGGAAGTAATGTAAAGATTTTTGCCGTTTGTTTTCCTTCAGGAAAATAATTTGGTTTGTGATTTACTTGGTTTTGTTTGTTTCCTCAGCCGTGCTCGCCTTGAAGCTCGTATCAACTTAAAAGGTGAGAAATGAAAAGGCTGCTGCTCCTGCCTCACTACACATCTTTAGAGGCTGAGCAAAGATAAGAGGCGACTCGTACGTTAAGTCATGATTTCCCCTCAGCGGAGCAGGACAGTGAGATTCTGGAAGATATTTCAGGTGGGCTTTTCAAAATAAAAGCTTGTGAAAGCAGGTGAGCAGGGTGGAGTGATCGGAGTGGGTTATTATTCTCACACACTGTGTGCACATATCTTGTTGAGACAAAGGTGCTAAATGCTTGATGCTAACATGAGTGTATGTCAGTTCAGCTGTGCCTGACTAAGAAAGTTGGGCTCCTTAAAAATAATGTGTGTGTGTGTGTGTGTGTAGGACTTTGGGGGTCGTAATTTCCCCAGCTTCATCAAGCATAACAAGAGTGTATACGCCAGTGTACAGTTTAGGTTTGTATGCACGCGAGTGTGTGTGTGTGTGTGTGTGCTCCCCCCAACACACACAAGTGTATGTTTAAACTTAGAGGATGATGGAACAGGTTCTGGGTCATTCATGACACTAACGCTGACTGGACCATTATATACCTTCATCACACACACACCCACACAGCGTGCACAGCCTGGGTGTTTTCTCCTTAGATCTGTGGAGTGATGTTACTGGAAAAGAACAGTGTTCCCCCTGCTGTGCAGTGCATTTATCAGCAGGATGGATTGGGACAACAGTGAGGTTGCGGGCAAAATCACACACACACACAGAAAAACACACTCGCACACAAGCACACAAACACATCGATGGTGTTACGCGGGGTAAAATAACACTGGGTCTGTGGTGAGCTTTACACCTATACTATACAGACGCATGACACAACGACGTGAGAGTATGATAACACACTTCACAACGTGCACAGTCTCACGTGCTGCACTGACACACATGCCACAGTAGCTGCTGAGGGCTTGATATAACAGACACGTCAACACAACCCTCGGCAACATCGCCGAGGGTGTGACAACACACACCTTCACCCACACATATACGTGGTCCACAAAAAATCCTCTCAGAGACTTTGGTCAAGCGTTAGTATTTCTCTCCCTGGAAAGCCTTTTGTTGCAACACAGCGTTAATTAGCATATTAACCACAGACACGCAACCCTTCAAAATATGTCATCACGTTCCCCATTTATAAGTCTGACCTTTCTGCTGCCAAAATTATTTTCAGATGAGGGAAAGAGAGCTCTTAACAGAAAGAGGGAGTAAAGATGAAGGAGGGGTGAACGGGGGAGAGGAGATATGTGTGACTAGCATGCTAATTTTACATTTTATGCTAACAGCTCAAACCTTTACCTCAATATCTGCCCCTCTCCTCTCATTAAACTGCCGTCCCCTCACATTCTCTCTAATACAGACTTTGCCTCCCTGTTAATAAAAATCCGGAGTAAAAGTAAAGTTTGGTGGAAAGTTTGTGTGTGTGTGTATGTGTGTTTTTGTTTTTTGCATGAATTTTGCTGTGATGTCAAAGATTCAGGTTCATATGAATTCAGCATCACTCTGACTCCCTCAGGCACCTTATTGCATAAGTACGCAACCCTGAGGGGGGCGGGCAGGGAAACAGAAAAATAAAAAAAAAAAGACACTTTTGAACTTTCCCAGTTCATTCTGTTTGCTCCGGCTCAGTCTCGCATGAGACTTTTCGGTGAAAGTTTAGAGGCTTCCTTCCTGGGTTTTTGTTCAAGCGACATTATATGCTAATATACCTGGATAGTGATTAAAAAACCACCTGAGCACCAACATCAAAGACAAAGTCAGTGCCTGCTGTAACTAAACTAAACTGCATCTGTTTATTTCATTTTGGGCTTTAAATGCCTCGTTATGCGATGTGCTTGTGTTGTGAGCAATCCTGCGAATCTCTGTCATGTAAGAATAGTTTCACATTCTTACTTGCTCCGATACTCATAGCAAGAACTCAGTCAACCTTTGTTTAAACATGTCGCCACAAACTTCAAATTAATTTTGCAGAAAGGGACGGATGTATGATGGTGTCTGCTGTTTCAAGTACCCTGGTGTATTTACAAGTGGTTTACATGTCAACAGGACTAGAGAATAATAGAGTTCAAGGCAGCGTTATCATAAGTATGCACACTTTCATATAAGTGTATATAGTTGCATTGATTTTTCTAAAGTTTTAGCTCATCTTTCAAATTGCTCTCGTCTTTTTACTCTTGACTCATGCTTTGTCGGGCTTATTAGCCTGATGCCAAGCCATCATAATTCACATATATTATTCTGATGAGTTTGGACAGCTTAGTCAATAATTTTGAATGAGGCAGCTACGAAAGCAAAGACTTAGTCTTGGTAGAGAGATCTGGATGGCTTGTCTGGACCTCCCTGAATATTTTTTCAGCCAGTTTCATCTCTTAGAAGAGCTTTATCTTCCGCTTGAACCCAACGTGGGGCCTGTCACTTTCTCATGTACAGTATACAATAATTTGTGTTTGCGTTCCTTACTGGCAACAACACCATCTGCAGTCTTCCACACATGTCAAAAGTTGGTGAATGTGCCATGTCTTGCAACGCTTCACCGTGGCTTTATCTGGACTTGTGCATCTGTTTGGGTGCATTCGCTTTATGCTCTGTGAGAATGTCTGCTGGTGCATGTGTCTGTGCCAACAATAGCCTGTCTGCTGTCAAGTCTGCTGTCTCACAGTTGCATCATCTTATGATTATCACATCAGATATGGAGGATTGGCCTAGCTAAGCTTTTGTCTGCTGACAGCTCACTATATGCCACTGAGTCCACATCCGTCCCTGTGTGTGCTCAAATTTGTCAGCGTGTGTCAACTGAAATGTGTGATGTACATTTGTCTTCCTTTTGCAATACTGTATACACACATGTGACAGCTCAACTCTGACTTTGCCCCTTGTTATTATTCTTTCAAATTCCATTTTGATTGACATTATCCTTCATGCAGATTCTATCCACACACCCCCCCTTCTATTTTTTCAAAGCCCAAGTATAGATATTAGTGTCTGCAATATAACTGTGAATGATCAGAGAGAGTCTGATGCTATTCAAAGAGACAGCGCTAACATTTCCAATGGTCTCCAACATCACCGCTCATTTTCCTCTCCTTCATCAGGGTCTCAGTGACAGGCAGCGGCTAAATATAGAGTGGCTCTGAGTGAATAGGTGTTACAATAAGGCGCGGGGTAAAAATGAAAGATGAGTTTGTTGGACTGCAAGGGAAAATTGAGACAGTTAAATAAATAGACAAAAACTAGGGGTCTTTTATGTGTTCCATATAGCATTTTTTGACATTTCATGAAAAACCTACTCTCATCCTTCTAAAGTTATGTTTCTCTTTTCGTGAGTCTATTCTCTCAGACAAGGTTTCCTGTGGGCTTTAGGCTGCAGCCACCATATTCACTCAGCAGTGGGTCCATTACTCTGTTAGAAGCCTGTCAGGGTGAAAGCTACCTGGTACCCTGTAGTTTTGTGTGGGCCTGCGTGTGTATTATTGTTCCAAATGTGTGGGTTTTTGTATACCCTCTATTTGTGGGGTTTGTATTGCACATGCTTGGGGCCAGCGCCGTGTTTGTGTTAGCGTGCCCGTGTGTGTTCTTGGCAGCCGCTGCGAGCCTGCGTGTCCTTAGTTGTGTTCCGCTCGATAAAGCAATTCAGGCATCTCCGCGGACTCCTCCTCGGAGCTGAGGACCCTAAAAAATGCCTGACTGTGGCGCAGGAACCCAGGACATTAGTTTCTAACATCTGTTCACACTGTGAACTGTTGGCATGCGGCACACACTTTACAGGAAGGAAGCACACACTGGCACACACACACACATTCGCATGCAAACACGTAGGATCCCAACGCCACGCCGAGACTAATTTATCATTTTCTAACATTAGTGGTAAGTGGCAGCCAGTGGGAAACATTTGCTCCTGCTGTCTTTTCTGCCTGACTGGCTGTGCTGCTCAAGCCTTCAGTGCTCTTTTAAAGGGGTGTATTACTGAAGTTATGTTTGCTCTCTTTCAATTAGTAAGCATGTATTTTTCATCATTATGGATATGCCAAGACAAACAATGATACAGCACTAAATGATGTTAGGAAATGACATTACGTGGGGAATGTAGTTGCGTAAGTCTTTCCTGCAAATGAAGATAATCACCAAGACAACGGGCTGCATATGTAGAGGAAGGTGATTTCAATACTATGCTTCATTGTGGCGTGTCATTTGCATGAAATACACAGTATTCTGTAGCTTTGAGGAATGAAGTTGATATGTTGGTCAAAACTGGGAGAAGTCAGCATATGGAGACATGCAGGTTGTTGAGTTTTAGCAGCGCAGAAGTCTAAAACTTTAAGGAAGCCTTCATGTCGTTCATATCCATACAATTATTCCAAAAGTTCCAGGATGTTCAGTTGTTAGGGTTGGAAAGCATCTGATGATGTTAGCAAA
The DNA here is from genome assembly GCA_029783685.1 of Heniochus monoceros. Classification (NCBI taxonomy): domain Eukaryota; kingdom Metazoa; phylum Chordata; class Actinopteri; order Chaetodontiformes; family Chaetodontidae; genus Heniochus; species Heniochus monoceros. The sequence goes on along the minus strand of JAPZEA010000013.1, from coordinate 15,311,235 downwards.
CAAAACCTGAAGTGTCCAAGGCCACAACACCAGAATTATTTTTAAACTGGCTCCAGCTTTGAAAAGCCACTGTTGAGTGTATGATGGATCATCAAAATCCTAAGGCTGCTCTCATCTATTCCATTACAACGCACCGTAATGAAACATTTGTTCTGAGCTTTATGAACTGTGTGCTGCATTCTCACTGCTATCCGTTTTTCACGAACGATGAAATAAATCATCCATCAAACTTGAGCACAGTTCTTAATGCACTAATTGCTGCAGAGACCGGCAGGTTGCACAACTTGTTTCACGTGTGCCTCAACAGTGTTTTTGCAGCTCACTGAGATGTGAGGCAGATGAATGTACAATTCCTTGACAGATTCAGACCATTGAA
>JAPZEA010000013.1:15284375-15296306 GCA_029783685.1 Heniochus monoceros | reverse complement strand
TCTCAAGGCGCTGTGCAGAAATAAATAACATGCACAAACCAACAAACACCGCAGTCCAGTTCTTAGATATAGTGGCTCAATGTATCAAAAGTAAAGAAAAGGTTACAATACTCTGGTTTAATGATGATCAAGCAAATTTCATTATTTGTAGTTGACATAGTTGATATGTCAGACTTAACTTCTTCATATGTGGCTCAATCATGAGTCAACATTAAAATTTGTGTTCTATGGTTCAATAAAATCAAAAGTGAAACTTTCATTGTAACATTTCATAATGTGTGAGGTAGAGCTCTTAAGCTTTAGTTCAATAACATGTCATAACAGTGTTGCCGCAGTAAGCCGTGTTAGATGAGTATAAATATTGGACAGCTCCTATCTGTGTGGAGTACAATAACACAGGGCACACCCAGTGTCAGGCCACCCGTCCCTGGTGAATTATGCATGGAAGTGTTCTGTCATTTTCTGTGCCGGTGCAAAACGGCGATAGCCCACCTATCATAATAACTATAATAGCTTGGTGATTTAGACACACAGAGGATGTTCATGAGCTGAAATAGTGCACCCAGCAGGTGCTGCTCACAGTGGAAACCCACATTTGGGGCATGTGTACACACACACACACACACAAGTAATTGTATGAACGAGCATGCATGCAGACACACATGCATACACACTTGCGATGCATGCGTGCCCTGCGAGCGGCGCTGCACGATCTGCAGTTAAAGTATATGGTAGAGTATTTGCATGCGTGTACTCAATCTAACAGGGGACTTTCCAACATACTTCTGTCACTGGACATTGTTTAGATGTTGTGAACATTCATGAGAACCCTCACTGAATGCGGCCCTCCTGCAGGATGTCCAGTAGATGTCCAGTCTTTGTTAGGCTGATAGAGTCAGGGTTTCCATTATCCTCGTGGCAAAGTTTAAAAGAACGATTTCTGGCGTGCATACAAACATTGCAGCTTGTATTTCTTTTCTATTCTATAAAAATGTTCAGAAACACCAGAGCCCCTAAATAGTACAGAGATGCATGTGTGTCTAAAAAGTACATGCAGACCCACAAATACATACTTATAAGCTAAACGTCAGCATGCAAGTGTGTAGGATTTGAAAGTGGGAGAGCAGAAAGATGAAATATCTCTATTGGACTTGTCAATACCATGGTGCATTGTTTTCTTTGTTTTTTTTTTGTATCAAGAGAGGCTTTTGATGCAGCTGTCAGTAGTCAGTGAACACTTTGACTAGACAATTCTCTTCCAGCCTGACTGTTGAACTGTCATTCAGCTGTCATATTCACAAAAGTTTGTCCTCAGCCTTGTTGCGAGCACAATGCGCCGCTTTCTGAATAGAGTATCAGAGAGCTCGGATTCATACATGCACACACACGCACAGACACATATATATTATGAAAGTAGACGTGCCATACATGCATCCACGTAAACACGTTTTGCTTTTCAGCCTCAATGTTTCGACACATTTTTTTTGCGTTACCTTGAGTCTTGTGCCTGATGTAGTTTTCTGTTGGTTTCATTCTTTTTATTCACATCGTCATTTCGCCCACTCCCAACACAATGGCAACAAACGCTCTCACACACACACACACACGCACACACACACGCACGCAGACATGCCACCCCCACTTCCTGTGCAGAACATGAAAGCCCACTCCTCTGCCTTGATTGACAGATTAGCGTTCTGGTGTCACACCGCCACGCTGATGATGAAGTGCGACACTGTTGTTATGACAACCACCAGTGGGTAGATATGTATCCATATAACAGACAGATAGATTGAGTGGTTCCCAAACCAGCTCCATGCCTAAAAGTGAGTCGGCGCAATTTTGCCTAACATTACCTTGCATTTTTCTCCCTTAAGGCTGTTTAGTTTTAGCATCAGTAGGCAAAAAAAAAATCGATAATAACCTTTCAGCATATTTTAGTTTGTGTAGTCTGGGAGAAAACTAGGCTTCTGTGCCTCCTCTTGGCTCTGTTCTTCATGACAGGAGACTTTGGACAACCACGGGTCATTTCAGAGAGAGGGCGTTCCTATTGGCTGTTCTACAAATGCAGATGCGCAGGCACGTTCCTGCAGATGGCGAAAGCCTAGCCTTGCATAGCCAGACCTATCTCCGCATTTAATTATAGCGCTGTGCTAGAATTTGTGAAAGTGAAAGGCTGACTTAGTGGAAGAAAATCCTGCAACTCGTGATGCATTTCCAGCATCAATTTTGCCTCAAATGGCGTGTAGTACAAAACAAGCGTGTGAACACTTCTCGGCTCCACACGGACCTTTGGGCTCATTATGTTCAATGCCATGGCACTCACATCAACGAGTGGCATGATGACAAGCATTGTGTGTGTGTGTGTGTGTGTGTGTGTGTGTGTGTGTGTGTGGTATACTAGCCTGTCATCCCGCTGTTGGTGTCACAGCTGCCTCTTCAGCCTGGGGCGCTCAACCCTGGGGCCACGAAGCGCCGGAAGGACATCTTTGAGGAGACGAGTGGCAGCGAGAGGGACCGAGGTCTCGGCGAGGCTCTCGCCGTGGAGAGCGAGGTTCCACAGTGCAAATGACTTCCTCTCCTGCCATTTGAACTTGTGCATTTTGCGGGAGGGGATCAGCTGAGTGATACAAGGCAGCAGTGAGAGAGACGGACGGTTTTTCATGGTGTATGTTCAGTTGTTGCCTGCGGCTTTAAAAGAGTCAGCTACGTGGCATAGAATCTCATAAAAGTCTCACAACACGTCGGCGTAAACACAACACATGTGGCTCAGGTTCTGCCAGATATTTTTCTTCCGCCTGCCCTTCAGTCTGGATTTGAAGACATTCTCAGGCCGCGTCCATGCATTTCCTGCAGCGCTGAGGGGAAACCTGGTCAGAGTGTGAACGCCCAACAAGATTTCTGGTCGGTTGCTTGCGAACAGTCGGCGTGTAAACCCTACTGGAAAGATTTCACAGATAAGGGCTCTGCAAAGCAAGTGCAAATTAGATGAGACGTAGATTACAGCCAGCCAATACTTCTCAGTGCCCTCAATTGTATATGAAAGAATAAAGATATTTAAAATGTGATTTAGACAAGATCTGTATCCATTATTGAGCTTCATTGTGATGGCTGAAAAGTTTTATTGATTTTTAGTTTTTCATTAATACTACCTACTTAGTGCCTTGTCACCAGCATCTGTATGTTATATAACTATTAAAATGTATTAGTGCACAGCCTCTTGCACCGCCCATAGTTTGTCAGCACTGAAGTTATCTATGACGGTGATTGTATCTTTATTTATTCGCTGTATTTTTCATGTATCAAGGAATGATTTTATTTTTAACCGGTCAGTTCACACACTATTTTATACGAGTCTTTAAATCAGTTTTCACACAAATCTTTTAAACTAATTAATTATCTAACCCATGTGCCGTTCCCCAGCGTCTGCCATCGGATGCTTTGAACGTCCTGAGATGCTCTCCATCGTCCAATCACAAAGCACGAGGATATCAGAAGCAGAAGTTTGAACGCTTAATGCAAATAGTCAATATACTAATGCATGATTTATTTAAGAGTTTTGTTGTGTAAAACAAGGCTTAAATTTGTCTCTGGTATAACGTTTACACCTGCTTTGTGTACATTTTTTAGTGGTTTCAACGATTTTTGTGATTCGTCTAAACACAACAGGAGAAAAGTGCAGTAGTTTATTGGTGCTGTTCTTCACCACTCATCTAAAATGCGGCAGGAATGACGGAAACACACTTTCTCATCCCCCACCCCATATATACTTGTATATAAAGTGGGAGATGCAATCATTGAACCTCATTCCAAGCTAATTAGTAGGTTTATAGCTTAATGAATGGCCTATTAAATAGAGTGGACTGCTTTGTAATGACCAGTTTCCCCCTGTTTGGCTTGAATGCTTCTCTGTGCTTCAGGTTTATTTCAGCCCCCATGAACACCAGTCACTCTGACAACTGACATTTTACAAAAGTTGGAAAACAGGGTAGCGCATTTAAGAGGTGGATCACCCCTCAGCTGGAGAAATCGGTTTCAAGCAGCCACGTCCACAGCCATCAATCCTGCTCCTTCAGCTCTCCTTGAACAAGACCCTGAACCCCTCCCAGCTCCCAGCTGTGCTGTAGCACCTCTCTGCAGGCAAAGATGAATGAATATGCCCATGGAGATCGAGGAGCGCCATTTCACTTCCTTCTCTGACTTCTTGATGCTCATATTGACAGCCTCTCCAACCTTAAAGCCGCTATATGTCGGATTTTTACGGCATCGTCGTTCATCTTCATCTTCATCACGGCGTTAGTTTTTGTTTGCATAAAAGTTAGACTGTCGCAGTGAAAATTGGGGCAGCCTCTGTGTAGCTTTTCCATTTCATTCATCTCAGTGTCCCTGGGTTGGATCCAGAGTTGAAAAGTTTCAAACTGAAAACTGTGAAAATGAAAGAGGTCTGCCTCGTTCAGCAGAATTTGGCTTCATCGTTTTCTCTCCCACTCTGCAGGGTGTTACCAGTGTGTGTGCCGTATGAAATTAGCCATGTTGTTACAGGCCCATTCTCACATTCTGTCAAAAAGATCAGAGTTCTTTCCTATCTCACACTTGCTAGATAATCACTGGAAATTGAAATTAATTGACGTCCCCTGTTCCACAACAAAAACACACAGATGCTGAAATATGGATTTATGCCTGTGAATGTAGCTAGTTTTCGGAAAGCCGGGACATGTTGAGGGCAGCCTCTTGCTGAGGCATTAGTAAACGTCAGACAGGACATTACGGTCAATTAGGCTGCTGCTTTAAGGCTGGCAATAATGAAATAGCCCAGGACTGCACACGGAGCCTGCCATTAATTCCTCTCTCCAGCTCAACAGGATAGCAATTATCAAACACGAAGAGCACTTTCACCTTAATGTTTGTGTGAATTTGACACTTTGTGTACGTGTTGATGTATCCACACACACTATCTAGATATTTGTGCACATACTGCATGTGTGTGTGTGTGTGTGTGTGTTCACATACATGTAGCCAAAGGCCGGTAAAATTTGCTGTGTGCATAGTTTGCAGCTGAATGGCTTAACTGTGGAACATGTGCATTCTTGGGTTATGTGAGAGGAAACTGTGGATGTATGCTTGCGTGCTGAGCGTACATACCTACACACACACCCGCACTGACCGCCTTATCGGGGCCGGCAAGTGTTCTTAAGTGCTGCTAGATAATCTGTGAAGGGAGGCAGCCGGAGGATTGGAGCAGAACCTTGTGTGGCGGCATGTAACTCTTTTGGAGTGATGCTCTCCAAGCTGAGGACTAATGACTCATGAAGGATGCGGCTGCCGGGATTCCTGTCTGGACGGCTGGAACGCTACCTCAAACACACGTTTACCTGTTTTTTTTAATGATGGACCGAAAATTCAGAAATGCACCGCCTCTTTCAAACATCTTTTTAGCAAAATCTCTCCAGTACAAGGCTACACTCCATGTGCACATGCACAATTACTCTCTACTGTATCTTAAGGCATTTAAATGGATCTCTGTTGAATAAATTTACAAAGCATTTTTGCCATACCGCCAAAAAGTTTGTTTAAGTCGTACTTTTAAGTACATTGGTTACACTTTAAGGACTTGAGTCTCCACATTCCCATCAGACATAAGCACACACACACACAAATTTTTTTTTGACTATATATAAACCATATTTACATAATATATTTTCTCCCTGGATATATGTTCGTGAATGCTAAGTAGAGTGTGTGGGTATGTGTGCATGCTGATTTCGCTGGGGACGATAGAGGACGCTCTCTGTTGATTTAAGCTGTGTGGCGGTTGAGAGTGGCGTCGTGAATTTAAAGTGTCTCTTTAATACAGGCTCACTGTTAAGAGAGAGGCACTGCCTCGCCGGTGTTGTGGCATTGCAGGCAAGAGTGTGCAGTGTGGTGGAATAATGCTCCGCTTATTAAATCTCTCTCTCTCTCTCTCTCTCCTGTCCGCCAGCTCTCTGAGTGTCTCGTGCAAACTTTTCTTTTCCTCTCTCGCCTCGCTCTCCCGCCCTCTCTCTAATCAAGTCCACTTTAACACAGTGGCACAGTGTTTACTACACTTGCCCTGCTGTGTTTCCTGCAGCACGTGAAAGAAGAGTTCCTCCACCACCTGGTTGTGATTCTGGTATGAATGTGTGTATGATGATAGCTCTCTTTTTAGATTTAAATTTTGCCTGCAATGCAACAGTCCACTTGTAATTAGGATTGGGTCTCAAAAGCCAGTTCTAAATGTGTAAGACCTGGGACTTGAAGTTGGAATTTGTCAAAAAAAAAAACAAAAAAAAAACGTGTACGCTATTTAAAATATAATGATCTGGAGTTGGTGCTTGCAAGTCTGTATTAGTGATCCAGCAAACCCAGAGTCCATCTGACATGATGAGTATTTTCTGCAGAATGGCATAAAAATGCAGCTTTTTTCGATTTCCCAGTCATCGTAGTCCTGTCCCTGAACCAGCTGTGGTTTAGCATGTAAAACAAGTGTAAATGGTACATGACACCTATGGGCTAAATCACTTGAGCAAAAAGGTGGTTTTTGCTTTTGTACATATTTTGATCCCCTTTCTTATTCATATGAAAAGAACCAGAAACATAATTCAATAAAAACTAAAGATCCAAACAGTACCGACCCCTGTCTGTAACAGAGGAACTGCGGCCGGCCCCCGGCAGGGTGCTTTGTTGGTCAGCCTCATGAGTATTCATTTTAAACTTTTTTTCTGTCCAGCAGAGATTTGCTGAGCACAATCCTAATTCACATTCAGACAGTCAAACACATTCACAAAAGGAAGCGACACAGGGCAGCCGCACTTTTATATTATTCGCCACTGAGAAGCAACTGGGGAGTAATTGCCTTTTGTATCTTCTGTTTCTCTGCTGGTCCAAGAGTTTGAACTAATGACCTTTTGGTATTTCTATCCCTCAGGCTGTTGCTGAAACTAGTGAGCTGCAAACCTGTAAAGTCTTTACATTTTTCAACTAACCTTTACTTAAGTTAGTCCCTGCCCAAGAGTAACTGCTAAGTAAGTTTACAGTGTCCGTATGAATGGAGCTCCTTCATCACACGCCAGGAAATTTGGCCATCGAGCTGTTAGCATTTCATTTTACGTCCCACTTTTTGTTCCAAAAATCGTAAAAGAAAGCATACAGAGTGCTAATCACAGTGCTAATACAGTTTAGAGTAAGTGGGCAGGCAGCTGAGAGGATTTAATGGTCGAAATCATTAGGCTTCAAAACAGTTACGTATTCTAAAAAAATAAAAGCACTGTATAACCAGTAACTTCATTCACATGGATTTAACCATTTAACCTTTTCTCCCACATTACTGTGATTTGATGATTAAGTGATTTAATTTCTGCTTTGGTAATTGATAACAGTTCTGACTTTTCCTGCATTCATGCTTGTCCCTTCTTCAGCGCTGCGCTACTTTACCACAGTGATTAGCAATTACATAATAATGAGCTTCAACTAAAAAAAGAAATGCAGGACAAGCTGCATCCTGACGGAAAGATGAGCGGAAAACATGCAGATGCAATCAGAAATGTCAAAACTATTGACTATAGGCTAAAGGTTAATATTGATTCCCACGATTATGTGATTACAAAACAGAGTGCTCCAGTCTTTTTTTTATTTTATGAACAGCTAAAATCGCATATATGAAATCAGTGTGCTTCGGTTACAGATGGTTATGGTTTGGTTTGATCATGGTGTGCTGGTGTCTGCAGTCTAACTAGAAAATCCACACCCGAAGTGAGATGTCAGCGGCTCGTGGGCGCCACAGAGGCGTCCACCCGTTCCTCTCGGTCCGCGCTAGCTTCAACCTCCGGCGCGGCCGTCATGCTTCAGAACCGGCTGTCCTGTCGGCGGCACAGCTCCTGAGGTTCTGCAAGGACTCTCTCCGAACTGTCCTTTTTTCAAGTCAAATCAGACTCCCTCCTCTGTGATGCTCCAGGAACAGGCTCCTCTGTTTAAAATCCAAACGTATTCAACTGTTTAAATCACTTTATGAAAGCTATTTCGAAAATGGCTATCTCTGGAAGACCATTACAATTGCAGCCAACCAGACAAACAGACGGATAAACACATGTAAATATATTCACTCATTCTCGTGTACCTCAACAAACTTGTACACACATGAAGACGCACGAGCACTTTAGGCACAAATTGGACAATGACACCCAAGGTGCACACACGCACACGCTGACAGACATGTAATTAGAAAGTCGAGTATGTGGAATACCAAACAGTCTAAACGCGGCAAACTCAGACACAAGCCGACTAGACCAGACAGCCAGACTAATGGCGGAGATGAAGTCAGATGAAAGAGTCTATATGTATCAGTTAGTCTGTCCGTGTCTGCATTGATCACACAGCAGGCGGGTCAATACCCGTCTCTAACTTTCTCTTTCTGCCTGTCTGTTTCCTTCTACCTCACTCTGGCTTTTTCTCTCTTGTTCAACCCCCCATCAATCACCGATCAATTGACAGTCATAAAGAGTTTGCATGTGTCCATGCGCGTGAATGTGTCCACACGTAACTGCGTACGTGTCTGCAGCACTATCCATTTGAGGATAAAATGACTGTTACCTGAGTGCACAGGGTCTCGTTCTGTAAAATGTTATGGTTTTGTAAATGATTGCCCCGGGCTGACTAACGACTGAAATGGCATTTAGGAATTTTATTTTATTTTTCATTATTTTCGTTTTTTGTTTTTTCATAGTTTGGCAGAATAGAACATGAGAGAAACTCAGGCCATCAGCAGTTCATTTCAGGACAGTAAAACCGATAGTTGCTTTCGGTGCAGTAAATATTTCACATATTGCTCAAATATTAAAATGCGGACATTGCGAATGTCTCGCTGCATTGAATGCAGAGACGGGGTAGCTGCAGCATTTTGAAATGGAAGGCAGTAAACAAAATAAAACCTTGTCTGTTATTGTTGTTCATTATTAGTCTCAGCGTTATTATTAACTACGTCCTTCTTTTGCAGTTCGACAGATGAGCAGTTTCGCTGGAACGCTCAAGGTAAAGTTCACCGCGAATGTTTACGCAAACGTGCATGCGCACACACACGCACCAACTAACTTCAGGTCACTTTTGGGGACATTACATTGACTTGCATTCATTTCCTTTGGAGACACGGCTTTGCCTCCAATTTGCCAAGCCGTCCCAAATGAACTAGTCTGGGCTTTGTCCCCAAAAAATGCGCTTGTAAAGGTATTGTTGCATGAACTGACTCCTGCAACCTTTCATTCCTGTTTTTAAGGTTCTTTTAAGCTGAAAACCTTACTGACGCTGACAGAATCTGCAGGGTTTTATATTTGCAACTCATCTTGAGTGGAGGGATTAGATTTATTGCCCCGACACCAACAAGGCCTGTTCCGCCTCGCGTCTGAGTGACATACTAGGAAAATTGTGTGTCAAGGAACATTTGAAATTTATACCAGCAGCCCAGTAATGTATGGGCAGAAGCTCCCACCCACATACCTGATGGATGAAAAGATGATTGCAGATGCACACACACTCACGCAGAGTCATAGACACGCACTCAAATGCATATCAGAATGTCGAAGAGGTGCGAGACCAAGGCCGCTGTTGGTTTTGACGGTCTGTGTTAATCTGCATCCAGTCTGCTAGATGACTGCTGCTTACATGTACACAAAAATGTACTTACACACACTTGAGAGAGTGACTTCACCTTTTGAGCAGTTTCACTTCCAGTCAGGCAGCTCCCAGGGCAGACTTATCAGGGTCCTTTCCAGCATATAATCCAAATGTCCTGCAGCTCATAACCAAGTCGTAATGTGAAGGGTTTTACGAACTCTGAGAGTGGACGATTGAGGTTACAGCCAAGAGGGATCTCATTCATCTCTTGGCCTCCTTCCCTCTCTCCCTCTCCTCTCTCTTCTCTTTGTGTCTTTCTGTGTCTCTCACCGTCTTTTCTCCTTCGCAGCGGATGGACAAAAGGACATCGAGGATGAGTTGACCACAGGTTTGGAGTTGGTGGATTCCTGCATTCGCTCCCTCCAGGAATCAGGAATACTTGACAGCTGAGAACGTAAGCGCACTCATCAGCATCATTGTTTGTTTGCTGTCGCTGCACTGCCGCCAAAACAAAACACAGTTTATGAGCATAAAGGTACAAACTCATTTCATTTGAGTTTCTAATTTTTATGTTTATTCACATTTGTTCTTTCGTGGATGGGAACTCAGTTGTTTTCAGAACTTTGTTAACACATGATAGATACAGAATCAAGGTCTGCTTAACTCTAGCAAGCATTTCAAGCGTAAACAAACCTGTTACAACTTCAAAAGGGATATGAATCTCATTTTTAATTCTCATGCATGGCCTCTCCTTTAACAGTGTTACTGTGGGGGGGGGCACCCAGGCAGTCGTAATAACAACTACGCCTGTGGTTGGTTTAAATACTGAAGAATTATGGTTTGTATGGTTTGGTAATTATTCTTGTTTTCCTGCGAGGAAAGGAGGAAATGTACTCTTATTAGTCCCTAAGGCCATTAAATATCTGCAGCAATACCCTGCGTTGACATCGAGCTCTCACTCAGATTTCAGTTCTACTTGCAGCAAGCAAGTTGAGTTGAGGGAGGATTCTGTTCGATATTACGTGTATAGTTAGTGTAAGTATAGTATATAGTTAAGTGCATACTGTAGTTTGACAAATGAAGTAGGGTAAAAGTTAGAAAAATGAATTTACTCACCAGGTAAGATTCCAGCTGTAGTTGGGCACTGAAAGGTTAGCGTACAGTCGTTGAATAATGAATACAACTGACTCCAAAATCAAGGGCTTGAAAGCTTAATTCATAACCAGAAGTGTTCTTCTATGAGCAGATAAAAATGTCACCGCTATTTGGATGTGTAGAGAAACAGATAACAGCCAGGAAGGCGGCACCTAAACGGGCAAACACACCACGCTGCTCCTGGACATGTGCCAACAACCGTCGACTTTCACGCAGCTTCGCCATCTCGGCCGGCCGTGCATTCTGACAAACCAATCCAAACGGCGAGACTGAGCGAGAGGCGGCCGGTGGAGGAGGTCTTGCTAAATGTGCGTGGCATTTTCTTTGCAGGTCATCGGTTTTGGATCACTGCGTTCCCATTTTGCTTATTGTCTGTTGACCTTTTTGATAGTTGATATCGCTGTAATGGATGGCATTTGAAGAATTTGCACTGTACGTATTGCTCAGCACATTTCTGCATAAGAGTTTATGCACGTTATACCGTAAGTTTCACCATTTGTCATTTGTGGTGCTATGAGAATGGGCCGGCCACGCAGATAGCACACCGAGTACGGATCAGGAGTTCTGTATGTAGGACAGCACAAAAGCTGAACAGGATAGAACAGGAATATTCTCCTCAGAATCGCCGTAGCTGGTCTCCTTTGATAAGACACAAGTTGAATATTTAAGCACATGCCCAACAGTGGGGACGCATGTCAGATAATTTGATTCTTATCTTGCTTGTGGGAAGAGTCTCTCCTGCTTCGACTCAGTCCAAAAAGATGGCACTCTCATTGTGGGCGCTCTTATTGTGGGTGCTCCATACCGGCTATTTTTTCCCATTTTGCAAATGGGCTTCTACCGAAAGCATCACAATGTGTGGGTACAGATAAATCCGGCATAGCTTTACGTGGATGCGTGTTTGTGTGTGTGTGTGTGTTTTCCCGTAAATGGTATCGCTGCAAATAGCTTAGCGGTAAATACACAGAATAGTGACACGTCGCTGACTTCAGTGCAAGGTGGAACAAAACAGGGGGGCTTTTTGCTTTCAGCTGATACTGTGGTTGAGGTGTCACAACAGAGCCACACACAAATTTGTGTTCAGAGGGAAACAAACTCCCAAAAAAAAAATGTCCATGTCATGCAGTGAAATTTACTTCTCAAGCAATTACT
>JAPZEA010000013.1:15117165-15129940 GCA_029783685.1 Heniochus monoceros | reverse complement strand
AGGTCACCACTGTCACACACGCCGAGCGCACTTTTCTTTTTGCTCTCTGCTCGGTTGTCTCTTTTGCCTTTTATCGGCTCATCCTGCTTCTCTTCCTGCTATTTTGACACGACGGCGGGCTCTGGAAACTGGCTGCTTCATTAGAAGAGGTCTGCTCTAATGAAGGCTTCAGTTTTAGAAGCCGTGCAGGTGGACATCTACGAGGTGCTTAAAATTATGTCTGCTTGGAGTGCGATAGCATTTACTCCCCCAATTGGTATTTACATATTATTTAAGTCAGGCATCAGCATGTGAGCTCAATCAGATCTTCAAATTAGCCTCAAAGCACTTAACTTCCTGATACTTTGCTTTGTTGACAGCTCTGTTGTGGACCACATTTCTTTATGAACTGCCATTCATATGCAGCAGTTATTTGTTGCCCACACATGCAGTCATGATTTATTTTCATTTTCAAATGCACTTTATAGGGGATCCACTGGAATAATTAGATAAACAATAAGACAAGAGATAATAAACAGAACATTTGCACATATTATTATTACTACATTACATTGCTTTTTAACAAACAATTCCATAAACATCTACATATGTCAGCTATAATGATCCACACTCTCAGATGAGATCCACGCACGTTACACGCTGGCCACCGACCGACGTCATCGCGCTCCTCAACCCCTCGACGGTCCAGCGTGACGCCATCACGCCCCGTTTCCAAACAATGCTCAGGAAAAAGCCACGTTGACGATCCAGACTGAAGCGTAGTCCACAATTTGAGGCGGAATAAAGCGGGAATCTGTTTCTGTCACACGCTCCGGTTCCTTGTCGTCGCAGACCGCAGATCGGAGCCGACATGTCGTCCCCGCCGAAGGAGAAAATCGAAACCAAAGGAGGACGTCTCCCTGCAGGTAAAGCTGCTCGGGCTGCTGTGTTGTTTTTCAGAGCTTCCTATGGAAAGCTGAAGGCCTTTGTTTCTGCAGTGTCTCAAAGCAAAAGTCACATGATGGTGTTGAATGTTTATGCAATCACTACACTTGCAGATCAGAGCGAATTATCACGTGTGTTAGCGTTCAATTCTGCGTGCGGAGTAATCTGCCGTATTTCTCAATTTCGCACATTTCTCTACTTCCTGATTGGTGTGCGATGTTGCAACAGAACTAAACCTGGCCAGACTGTAGCGATCGAAACTCAACACCGTCCACTGTACAGGTTTTAGTTACAATGTAGCGATCATTGCTGCTGGATGGCGCTGACGTGGAGGTCATAGGCTCCAGTGTGGTGGACGTAGGCTGGGGAACAACAGATAAGGTGTACGTGGACATGAGCAGTGTGGCAGGGCACTGGGCCTCAGCAGCTGCAGGACTGATAGCACGGAAAGATAAGAGATGCACCTCGCACCCAGCCTGTGATTAGCGGGAGGCCATCAGCACACAGAGGCTGCAGTCTGTCAGCGTTCAGCAAACATGCACATGTGTTAATGTGGCCGTACGAGCACTGGAGAGACCCATCTCATATCATGCATCTGCAGTGAGGCCAGAGGTCTAGGCCAACAACACAGCAGCAGCCCTGCAGCTGCTAACGAGCACACTTCACTGTTCCAACACAGCCGTTTTAACTGTAGTCATACAGTCAATTATAAAGTTGAAGTCCTAACTGTTACATTGCCAGAAAAGTTATTTTTTACCCAACTATCCAAACACAGTGCAGCATGTGTTCAATTTTACATCAGCATCTGGGATTTTATATTTTATCATTTGGCATTAGTTGGTTGCTCTTGAATAATTCAGTCAGTTCATCTGGTAATCAGTGTGCATGTGTCCCGACCTCTGTGTGTGTGTGTGTGTGTGTGTGTGTGTGTGTGTGTGTGTGTTGCAGTAAAGGCAGGAGGTATGAGGATAGTGCAGAAGCACCAGGCCGCTGCCGCTGCAGAACCGCCGCAGAAAGAGGAAGATGAAGAGGAGTACGTCAGCAGCAGGTAACCGACCACACCAGAGCCAGAGAAGCGATTGTCAACGTTTGTTGTTGGAAAGGCAATCAAGTGACATGCATTGACCACAACGATACACACAATGACAACAGAGGGACTCAAAATGATCACAGAGACACACAGTGACCACAAAGAGATGTAAATTAACAGAGAGATGGCCGCAAGGAGACACAAAACGACTGCAAAGGACATGGTGGCGTCATTTATAGCCGTTTGGTGTTTCTTCGAGTCTAATAACACTGCAAACAGACTTCCTGAATATCCTCAGCCAGGGACGCGTTTTCCAAAAGCTGTTTTCAGCGATCTAAAGTTGTGTTTGCGTGCGGACGAAAGGTCAAAATGCATAGAAAAAAAGCAGCGTTTTGAAAAATAGCCGTGTATGTGTGGTCTAGGCGTAAGTGCCTTATGTAGGACCTCGTCATGTGCGTGCTCAGGGCCCCATTGTCTCATAATCCATCCGTCCATCCACACAGTAAAGACACACACAAGCAGCTCCACACATTTACTGTTCACTGCTCTGTGCGGTCAGATTGAGACGGTGCAGCATACCACTCTGTGGCAATTTGTAAGATGGTAATCACACCCACACACACAGAAACACACACCCTGCAAATTGTCAACTAAGCAATTTAACTGCTTCCACTTTTCCATAAGGCTGTACTGCAGGCAGTTTTGCAGCAGACTTGTTGTGTACTCTTGCCAGCTAATTCTGTAAACAACATAATTACTGCGTAATTACAGCATTAACTTGAGCAGCCCATTCAGCAGTCGCTATTGTTTGCTATAAGCAGCCTGGGTTTGCATGTTTTACATCGTACCGGCTCTGTACGCCAGCGTCGGTAATTGCTCCGTATCCGTTCTAGCATCCTTTGGCGTTTGCGGCCTGAGCGCGCCGTAAGCGCCGAGGTCACTCCGCCACGGAGGCGGTGCGAGTCGTCGCTTATTTGCAGTGCAGCCGTGCGCGCGTGCGTCTGCTTCCACGGTCGCTCACGTCTGCTCAATATTCATGAGGACTCGTCAGCTATGTGCAAATCGGTACAGGTGGCATATTCACACCACGTATCGGTTTGCATGTGTGTGTGTGTGTGTGTTAATGAGAGGCGATGAATGAGAAGTGACAAGCGGTGCACAGCAGTGAGCAGGGTTCAAGAACACTGCCAACTGTCAAGAAAGTTTGTGGGCAAGTGCTTTATACACACACACACACTAAGTTATATATTGCATGTTCTTCATCCACCTTGTGCTTTGAGTATTTTCCTGTAATTCAGAGCAGGAACAGTATTAAGCCTGTCTGTGGCAACAAACTTCTTTCCTTGCTCCCCTCTCCTTTGTGCCAAGATGAGACGCAATAATAGGCAGAGCATTAACGCGAAAAGTGAGGTCAAGTAGATAACAGAAGTACAAAAACAACATGCTAGCTTGGCTTATATGTGCTCCTCAAGGGTAAATGACTGCTTGAGAAAGAGAGAGCACTCCAGACTATAAGAGACTTTATTCAGCTGTAGCAGCCACTAGTCGAGTAGTGACCGCCATTCCAGCCCGATGAATACGCACTTCCTCATCTGTTGTTTCTGCAGAGGTTATGGAGTCACACTGCAGGCCTTTGAGAATTCCACTGCTTATGACTATTTTCATTATGAGTTCATCTTCCGGTTATTTTCTCAGTGAATCATTTGGCCTATGAAATGTCAGGAAGAAACTTCCCAGAGCCCAAGACGACACATTAAAATGTCTTGTTTTATGCGGCCAACAGTCCAAAACCTACAAATATTCAGTTTACAGTGGTATAAAACGGAGAAACACGACAAAACCTCAGGAATGTTTGCTATTTTTGCTTGAACGGTGAAAGCAGTTATGACTCGATTATTAAAATGGCTGCAGATAAATTGTGGCTCGGCTAACTGTTCAGTCAGCTAATTGTTTCAGCTCGACATTGGGTGATTATTTGTGCAATAATAAAATTAACGTCTAATGCAGGATATTCCAAAGGATATTCCTTGGAGCAGATGCTTCAATAAGCTGCGCTGGCAACATTCAGCCCACAGTAATCTAAATTTGTGGGTGGAAATATCTCTTCTCCCTCGTGCAAATTTTCGGGGCCATTCAGGGTTTAACAGTTGCTTTAGCATGTATGTCACTTAGTTCCCCCAAAACTTCCTCGCGGAGCTTGCAGTCAAAGAAGAGGAATCATTACTTGGGCTGTGAAAATAAATTAGGCAAACAGTGCATTTAAATCAGTGAGGGAAACCATTTAGAATCATCCTTTAGCTTGATAAACTCCTCTTGGCCTGGCTGTGTAAACGCAGGTTTGCCTTCCTCCTGTGAAATGTTTATCTTAGACTAAAAATTACCTGTCAGCGCGTCCAAAAAGAGAGGCTTAGTAAGTGCACTCCATCCGTAAATACAGCCAGTGAAGCTCTCTCACTCACACACGCTCTGTCTGTCCCTCTCTGTGTCACGCTGATGGACGTCTAGCAGGTGGCTACTGGGTAAATTTCGCATTAGTAGCAGCCAGTGAAGCGTTGTAGTCAGGGGAACACCTGCCGTACCCAATCTAGCCGAGATGGACAGATGGGGCAAAGAGGGAGAGAGAGAGACAGCGGTAGGTGGCTGGGATTATGGTGAGGAGGAGAGGAGTGGGGGTTATTATGGTATGGGAAGCAAGGGATGCCATGGTGATATGGAGATAAGAAAGAGGAGAGGTTTTATCCGGTAAGCGAAGGAGAAGGTGCAGGAGAAAGAGAGGCATAAGCCGGAGCAAACTGCTGACCCATGAGAGGCTTCCTGCCCGCTACCTGTCAGCTGAATGTGTTTTTCAAATGTGTCAGGAGAAGATCTAGTGTCTCTTCTTCTGTGTAAAAATGTGGCGTTCGCTGGGAGTTAAGACGCAGGAGCAGGAGAGAGGGAGACATGGCAAAGCAGGTAGACAGACGAACATATGGCCGCTTCATCACTTAACGTGTTGCTTCTTATTAAAGCGGATGTATAGTTTATGGAACACTCACGCGTCGCTCGGGATGAACGTGCAAAAGCCACATCCGAGGTGGTGACAGGCCCCATGTCAGCTGCACTGTCGCCTCTCCTACATATTTTGGTGAGAGGTGGATGTGTTCCAGAGCTTCAGGAGGAGAGCGGGTGGCGCTGCTGCGTGCACGCCTGACTTAATCGCTGCACACATGCACGGTACGGAGGAACTGTTGTGAAATGTGCAGTAAGCTGACAGCTCATGGTGAAAAGTTGAGAGAGAGAGAGAGAGAGAGAGAGAGGTGGGGAGGAAAAGAGGAGGAGGAGAGACAGGCAACAGGCATCAGTTTCTATGGCAACCACCACTTCGCCCACGGCCACAAACTTCCTGCTGCGCTGAAGCACAGACAGATGGGTGTGGTAGTGGCGGCGGTGCTGCGGTGTGGCGTTAGAGCTAAAGACAGAGGAGAAAACACCATAGGAACACGTTAATGCACAATTTATTTTTTTTTAACAGAGTTTCCATTCTGTACCTCCCTCCCTCTTTTTTCTCTCCCTCGAGCGCCTTTCCTCCAACTCTTCTCCTCTCCTTGCACAAAGCGACTCCTCCCCAGGATTCCTCACAGCTCTCTACTGCCCCCTGCAGGCTCCGTCTGTCTCCACACGCAGCCGTCCTCCTCCCAGTCACACCAAACCTCAGCAGAGGTCTTTATCGCTTTTGCTATCTCCCTCTCTGTGTGCCTTTCTCCGGGTATCTCCCTTCCATTTTGCCGTACAGATAGAGTAGAGGTGTCAGCAGAATCTCACGGCTGAAGCTTTTGTGTGGCATCTAGCTTGAGGTATCGGGGCCCGTAGCGATGCGTGATTAAAAAGTCTTAAACTGAGTGTCTGTCAACTATTTAACAAGCGTTAGTCAAACCTGTCATTTGAGAATGTGACTGTGCAGTATCTGTGGATTTAGCTGCCAGTCTGGTGGAAAGCTTACACTCTCATCTTTCTGTCTGACTTAAAAAAAAAATAAATGTATTATCCGTTTGAAGGAGTCAGATGCTTGTTAGCTGTCTGTCTCTCTGACAGGCTTACACCCCTCACTCCTGTCTGTCTGTGTAGTCACGTCTCATCTTTCTCTCGTCTTTCTCTCCAGCCTGAGCGTCCAGTCCAGGTAACAAGAGGCAAAGTTTGATGCTTCAAACACGACGCTGACTTTTTCCCTCCACCTTTGGCTTTGTTTTCTACCCCCGCCCCCCCCTTCCTTTTGCAGCATGCTTTCGGTGCTTCAGGATTCATCCGCAGATAGCATCAATGCAGGCAGACATTCGGTGGAACAGAGACATGTGACAAAGCAGCGTGAAGTGAATGCCAGCCCACGCCGTCTCAGTATGTGAACGCGTACCCAACCGAGCGCGCTTTTCCACCTCGGCCCCGCTGTGTCACACCTCGCCGTAGCTTCAGATGAAATTGAAACTGAGGCAGCGACCGTGCATATGTGCTGCGTGGCTCTGCGGCACGGTGCAAGTATGGATGGATTGTTAGAACACGTGAGGCCGTTCTACCTGTGATGCACGTCGTTCGAAGACAGTTTGTGTTTCAGGTGAACAGCTTGACGGCGTCAGGCCGTGGCAACTCACAGCTAAAAGGGCCCATTAGAATAAATGAGGGAATCTGGTATCCTTTAATGCTAGCATGCCACTTTTCACTAGACTATTGTGTGCGTAATGAGGACAGATGCTTCAGATATATGCAGCACGCCACCTCGCCAGGTGTGTTTACCATTAAAGTTTAGCCAACAGGTTTTTTTACACAGTTTTCTTCATCTGCCGCTCGCCATATGCACGCCTATTCTCCATATACTCCCCAGATAACCTTAACTTTTTGAAAGCTCTACTTTCAGGCCAAATGTTAGCCCAGAGCTAGCAGCACCAGCTCACAGCTAGCAGGGCATTAATTTGAAGGCCTGCGGCGCTAATATGCCGTATTTTAGTTAATTGACATGCTAATAGAGAGCCTCTCAACCCCGCATTTTGACAAGTGGCTAGTGAGGGATAATCAGCGAGATTCCAATCAGTAAGTTAATAGCAAGGTGTAAATATTCTCATTAAGATAAGTAACACGGGGCTATTCACAGTGCCTGGACGCTGATTGCAGAGATGGAGGTTAGCCAGATGTGCCGGGAGTCCGTAGCTGTTAACTGATTGCGATTTAAAAAGTTGTGCACATGAAATAAACTGGCAGATGTTTCAAATGTTGTGTTTTCCCAGGCTGCTGAGGTTTGCCGCTCTGTGTGAGAAACTTTTCATCTTTTCAAGACCGTTAATGATAGTTGGACATGCTTGCTGCCGTAGCTCATGTCTTTGAGTGGAGTTTTGAAGGTGGCTACCACAACGGTACCCTTTCGCCGTGGGGTGACGACGCCGTAAAATTAGACGGCGCTCGTTTGTCACGTCAAGGTCGATACTTACCTCAGGTTCCGCATTCCTCCTCCCCATCCCTTCCTCTGCCTCCGATCCTTCCCGCTCCCTCTCGGAGCGAGGGCTCGCCTCCCTCTCTCCTCCGTCCTCTTCTCCTCTCCTCTAACAGTCTATTATTATATTGGTATTTCGCTCCCCTGTCCTCCCTGCCCTCTCGCCTCCCCTCGCCACTCCTCCACCTCCTCTACCCGCCCCGACCTGCCTTCACCCCCTCGTCTCCCTTCTTTCCTCCTCTTCTTCTTCCTCTCCTTTTCTCCTCCTTTCCAAATCCCTTCATTTATCATCATCCTCCTCTTTAGCTTTCTCTTCCTCTCATAGCTTCAGCCTTCTCCCTCCCTCCCTCCCTCTTCTCATCCAGAAGCTGTGAGCCCCAGTGTTTGGCCAGGATGAATGGGAGCTATTTAAGCTGCTGGCAGGTCCATCCGGTGTGTGTATGTGTGCGTGTGTGTGTGTGTGTGTGTGTGTGTGTTTGTGTGATGCTAGACAGAGTGAGACCGTGGGTGTTGTGTGTTTCAACAACTTGGGATGTTCAAATTCAGGCTCAGTGTCACTTTTTGAGGTTTTGAAGCAGCCAAATAGGTAAACTTTTGTGGATGTCGCCACATTGCATACTCACGAAACTGCACCCTTAACGTGCACACACACACACACACACACACACACACACACACACACACACACACAATGATTACATTGCACACAATCCCAACAGAATAAAGCCCCGGATGCACACTTGCTAAATTGTATATTGTCCTGCGAATAATTATTAATTTTTTTATCCTCTCTCTTTTCCTCTCGTTCTCTTTTTTCAGTCCACCAAAGGCCCCCATGATTGTGTCTGGAGTGGTTACAAAGGTAAGACACACACACACACAATCACACACTCTCAGACGCACACGCAGACCACCAGCAGTGCTGAAATACGCATTATAAGGTGGTTTATATCTGGGACATGAGCTCTACAGGGAGAGGTAGAGGCTTAGTGCCGAGATAGAGCGAGACAGAGAGAGAAGAGGGGAAATCAGGCAAAGCAGGGGGAGGAGAAGAAAATGAGGAGAACAGCGGTGGATTGGCAGAGAGAGAGAGCATGTGATAAAATAAAGGATTAGGACCAGTAATCAGATATCTGCAATTAAAGATAATGCTGTGAGTTTCATTTTTTGTATCTATAAATCAATACCTTGCACATCAGTGACTGGTTTTAAACTTTTTGGATCCTTTTGTCCCGATATATGAATTTGTCACCGTTTGTTTTAAAGCCAGCCTGAAAGTTAAGGAAAAAATTGTCTCTAAAAATATATAATATCCACACAAAATGCATTTGAAAGGCTTTTAGTTATGTATATTCCTGTTTTTATGTTTGATCTGGTAACACTTAACGATGCAGTGTAATGCAGCTCAAAGTGCAGCATAAAAGTGGAATCAGCAGCTCTCTGACACAGTCTCAACAAAAACGGAAGCTCCACAAAGGTAGACAGCCAAATGTTAAGCACATTATATGTATTGACCTCCGTGTGTGTGTTTGTTTAGGCTTCGGCAGCCTCGACCCGCCACTTCGAAAAGCGGGTCAAAGTCTGAGAATAGCCGTGTTTGTGTGTGTGTGTGTGTGTGTGTGTGTTTGTTCGTGTGGAAAAACTGTCCTTGAGTCCCGGCATGGCTCCGTTCCCCGCCTGTCAGACCAGGTAGATTGTTTGCGGAAGATTGCGGTGATATCAGCAAGGTGGCAGGCATCCCATTTATCCCCCGATCCTCCTCTAGCCTTCCCATTCGCCCCCTATCACTGCCATCAAGCCCGGAGGCTAGCACTGCACAAATGCTCAGAAAAGTCTTTTAGGGGCTAAGTGAAACACTTCAGTGTGTGTGTGTGTGTGTGTGTGTGTGTGTGTGTGTGTGTGTGTGTGTGTGTGTGTGTTTGTGGCCTGCAGGGATTTTTTTAAATGTAAAAACCGCAACATTTCCTGGCTATGCACTATCTGTCTATCTTTGCTTTTCCTTTGAATAGCAGAACGACATGCTCAGATGCTTGCTTGTAAAAATTATTTGACGTTAGGCTAGTTAGAATAGGTAATAAACGCATCGTGTCCAGAGTTGGCTTGGTGCTTCCGACCACGTGTCCTGCTCCCCGCAGGGATCAGATCTCGCCGCAAACTTCTGTTGTGTCGCCCAAGAGTTTATCCGGATGCCAAACGAAGTCATCATACCTCAGCAAAAAAGAACAAAAGTTGTGTTTTTGTTGTGATTGATTTTTCTTGTATAAACAGACGTTTATATTCATGAAATCCAAGAAGTAACACATTGTTGAAAAGTATATCTGAACAGGACAGGCTTCGAATGCTTTAAACGGAGAGAGAGAATATGCATAGAGGCTGAGACGGTTCTGCTTTAGAATCATTTGCATAAAAAAGCACATATTTCTAAAATAAAATAAAAAGCAAATTCTCGAAATGCACGGAAAGAAATAACCGCTCTTACACCAACTGTCACTTTTTAAAAATATCCTCATTTAGAATATAAGTTTGCAGCATTATGCTAATGCTAATTTTCACTGAAATCTCAAAGTTATTAAAAGGAAATCTAGATTTGCAAACAAAACATAGCAAATATCACATTACTTCTCCAAATGAGTGTTTTATTTGTGTGCTAAAAGGGTAAAAAGGCCAATCAACATGACCTCTGTTCACAGAGTGGTGCAGCAATCCAGTTGATTTGTTGCCAATACCTCCGCTTCAGCAGGACAGCGATGGAGGGGAGAGAGAAGCTTTGAGTTTCAGAGGAGAGAGGAAGGGCAGTTGAAGGTCAAATCCATCCACGTCCCATGCAGTCGGCTGTGGAATTGGCTTTAAATGAAATAAACACACACGCACTGTAAATATTTAGCACCCACCTACGCACGTGCACATGCAGGAAAAGTTGCGCTAATGCAGTAATAAAGCAACACACACATAAAGGGAGGATTAGGGTCAAGCGGGGATGGTGTGGGCGAGTAAAGTTCAGCAGGAGGTTCATGCAGAGTTATATAACTTCATCTGAAGATATCAGAGTGTGAGGGCAGCATGTGTTTGGTTATTATGTTAATGATGGAGTAGTAACATCCACATATGGCAACATCTGGAGAGACGAGATGCATCAGCAAAACAGCAACTTAACTAAATCCAGCGCTTTAAATGAGAGAATTAAAAAGCTTTGATATTAATCCACTTCCGTCACGTATGAGACGATGTAATGTGCGCGTTTGATAAATGCAACGGGTTTCCCGGCTCCGACCAAGCTCGGCGCCCACGCCCATGGCGCTGCATGTAAGACCCGCGTTTCACACCCAAAGATAAGTGAGTGTGCGGCGCCACAGCCGTAAATTTCATCCATCCACTTGAGCTAATGTGTCTCTCTCGTAAATGGGATGGGGGCGAAGGAGGCAAGAGAGACGAGCGGCACGGGAAAACGGGTAAATGAAGGTGTCTGACTCTGAGTAGGGGACAGGAGCGAGACAGGAAAGAAACAAGCATGGAGGAAGAAAGAAGCCGGCGCTGGCAGGTAAAGATAAAAAGAAAGAAGGAAGGAACGGAGTAATGATTGCAGTAAAGTCTTATTAACATTCAGCATTCCTCGGTGAATGATCGAACTCCTGCTTTGATCCGATTTAGGAGCGAGGCTGTTTATGTGCCTTTTTCTTGGAATAAGAGATTGAGGCTGCGGGGCAGATGAGCGGGGACAGATGAGTGCTCCACATTTTACCCTTCATGCACTTTGGGGATTTCCTCATTGTTATTCTGATTATCGAAGGGAAAGGATTTAAACGCGGGGCATAAACTGCACATACTGCGCGCAGCCATAGAAACAAACTGTGAAACACTGCACACATTCCTGTTCACTGTCCAGTTAATATCTTTTGTGCTGATCTCTCCCGTAATTATTGTAAACTCTCCTCACTGCTGTAGTTGCAATGCTTTTATTTTCAAGCTGGAAGCTCGAGTGTCTTAGCTTTTCATGCAAAGCAGCGAGTGCAGCTCATTCTTCTCCCCTTGACCACTGTTGACTGACTGTGTCCTGTTCAGGGTGATAAGGACTTCACCCCTGCAGCTGCCCAGGTGGCCCACCAGAAGCCCCAGCCTTGTGTCCCCAAGCTGCCTCCCGTCCAGCACATCAACCAGCACATCCACCAGCCCCGCAAGTGAGCCACGGGCAGCGGGCGACGCTAACGGCTACGCTAACCCCACCAGCCGGCCTTCCCCAAAGGAACACATAGGATGAAGATGCTTCCCCACCCAGGCGCAGATCTGCCAAATAATAATAAGAGTAGTTTTTGTTAGCCTCTTGCATTAAATGTATGAGGAATTTATCAGCAACAGACACCCAATGCCAAATCAGCCATTGTAGAAGTCCCACCCTTTACACCCCACCTGGATTGGTGCTGCACTCTTAGCTCTGCACTTTTCAGTCCTCTCCTTAAGAGGGATTGTTTTGACAGTTGTATCGTCTTAAGGTGGTGTAAGTGGCTGGAGGGTCTTCTAAAATGGCTATCACTCAAGGATCAAACGTAAATGAAGAAACTGATCTCAGATCTGAGTCCGTGGGCCCGGCGGGGGGGGGGGGCCCTCTCACCCCAGCGATGTGCCGACCAGCACCGCACATCGCGGCAACCAGCCCATCACAGCAACCTATCAATCAGGCCAACTGACCAACCAATCACATCACAGTATTGAGCCCGCGCTCCAGCCTTCTACCTATGATCTTCGCTGACCAAAAGAACCAATCAACAAATCGTGAGGTGGACACCAGTTTTATCAACACAAACCAAAAAGAAACACAGAGAGCAGCTTCGAAATTGCAAAACTCAGTTTGATGAGTGTCCAATCATGAGACTTGCCAAATTGCACAGATACAGCACAGACCAGAGTTAAAGCAGCTAATTACAGGACAGCGTTAACCAGTTTATAGACATGTAGTAATAGTCAAACCAGATGAGAAATTGGACATTTTCAATATTATAGATGCTCAATGAAGAGAACCACCGGGTCGAAAACACGATGACCCATTCTCTGTAACGGTGGCTGTCGTTAACCAACGGTTACAGCAGAAGCTAAACTAGCTTTTGGACCATATCAAACCTGTCACGCTTTCGCTGCAGTTTCCTTCTGTGTCGCTGTTCTCCCCTTTTATTTGGCAGGGGAGAGGCTCTCTGATCTCTGAGCTGCTCTCCATTTTCGCCTGCCTTGTTGGAGCTGCGATCATGTCCGTCCTTCCCTGGAAATGTTCACTAATTGTAATGCAAACTCAAGCTGCTTCTTAGTAAAAGTCTCCCAGCAGTGCCTCATTGCTTAGATTTCCAGATTTTTTTTTTTTTTTTTGCTGACTCTTAACA
>JAPZEA010000013.1:15018562-15036828 GCA_029783685.1 Heniochus monoceros | reverse complement strand
TTGGAACATTCCACAGGTAAACAGGTTGATTGGTAACAGGTGATAGTGTCATGATTGGGTATGAAAGGAGCATCCTCGAAAGGCTCAGTCGTTCACAAGCAAGGACCATTCACAAACCACCATTCACTTCCATTATATCTGGGTGATACCTCAAAATCTCATCAAGCAAAAAAAATGACCTTATGAATGGTTAGTTTGTACTGGGAGATTTGGGTGATGGGAACCTTTAAGGACATGGTTATAAGCAGTAGTGAACAAAAGGCAATTCAGCCAAAGACAATCAAATATTTCCTGGCACCAGTAAGTGTGAATGGAGCAACACTTCTGTGAAAACTCCCTGGGTGTCGTTTCAGACCTGCTGGAGTGGACAGCGACACAATCATGTATCTCCTTATTAATATAAATTACAGCTCAATTATAGTTATTAATGAGCAAGGCACATTAAACACTATGTCAATTTAGTGTGTCAACAATGCAATGTTGCAGTAAATCTGTCATACCTAATCAGGCCTGTGATCAGTCATTTTATACACTGCTGTTGTTGGCGGCATTGTCTGACTCTGGCATCTTTGTTTGTCATTTTTCTCTACCACAAGGTTTGGTCAAAGGAATATCGGCTGCAGACCTACATCAGTTTCTCTGGTGTCTCTCCGTATAATCAGGTCCTGATGCTGTTTTCTGCTGAAGCCTCTCTATAAGCCTCGAGCTTGTTCTTGTGGTGTTCAGTTATAGAAACTAAGTAACAGTTTTATTATGATTTATGGGCCGGACAGGGAGAGGCTGCAAAGACATATTTTTCAAACATCTGAATCACTTTATTGGCCAAATATATTACATTTAGTTGGTGACATTGGTACTTTCTCATGAGCCATGCCATAAAAAATACATCAAAGCAAGAATACAAAAGCTTGAGTCAAATAATGGCTGGGGCTCGGTTACATATTGGCTGCCAGAAGTCCAAGTTTGTTTGTTTACATGATTAGGAAGCTAAACAAAAGAATGCAATTTGAAGTTTATCACCTTTAAACAAGCTTATTTGTGAGTTTAAAATTAAACAAACAGCTGTGTGTCATCAACATAGAAAGAAAACATTAGTTTTGACAATAACCTGAATTAACCGGAACATTAAAACAGAAAACAGCAAGGGGCCAAGGACCAAACCCTGTGGAACACCACTTTCGAAATTAGCAGATAAAATAGCAAGTACACTTTAGAACACTTTTTGGGAGATAAACAAGTCAGAGGTGACAATATCTCTCAAAAATAATCACTCACAAAATACAAGATCTTAAATCAAGTGAAGGCCAAAGAAAACAAATGGGTCTTCAGAAGCTTTTTAAAGATATGCAGGGATTTGGCTTCTCTGAGGCTTTTCCAAAGTCAGTAACAACAAAAACACAAGTAGAGGTAGAGTTCAGCTTTGTATGGTACAGGAATAATTAACATTTAATGTCACATATGTACTGGCACTTTTATAGCATTCTTTTATACATGTTGTCATTCAGGGCTAAGCTAAACTAATAAATTCAGTTTATCACAGTTTCTAGGTGTGTTTGGCATTTTGTCTGGAATCCCTCTGTGAACATAACTCTGCTGCAAGCCTGATCCAGATGCACAAGTCAGACACGCCTACTGTTCGGCCTAAGAGTTTCCACAACTACCTTATATAGCTGCAAAGCAGGGCTAATTGAATATTATTTGGAAATGGATTCTTTTTGTAGGATATACATGGCAAATCAGGGCTGATCACTTAATGTGAAAGCTACAGGGTGATTCTTTGTTGATTTCATCTCTTAAATCTGTTTCAGTCCTGGAGGGGAAATTGCACTGAGGACAAGAGACCGAATGAAAGAGGTATTTAAAGCCTCAAATGAGACAAATGAGGCTTGGCATCCTGAGTGAAGAGGCAGGAAAGGAGAAAAGAGTGAGAGGTGAGATGAGTGTGAAAGAGGAAGAGAATGAAGGGGGGGGGGGAGTTTAGCTGAGCGTGAGAATGACTGAAAATGGATAAACAGAGGGTGGGAGGGAAAGACGGTAAGACAGAAAAAGAGAGGTGGTGGAAGTGAGTGAGTGAGAGATGGGCAGGGAGGTATAAAGAGAGGGAGGGAGTAATATAAGAGAGGCAGCCATAGAGGGAGAGGTGACAGAGTAGATTATCCTCCTCTCCTCTCCTCCTCTCTGCCAGTCTCATCATGTTCATGCTGCAGATGTTGACTGTTATCTCTCTGACTGTTATTCTCCTGGCATCTGTGGAAGGTAGGACACAGCCATACTTACTCTGTCTGTGTGTGTGCATGTGCATGTGTGTGTGCATGTGTGTTTGTGTGTGTGTGTGTTTCATGGCTTGCATGCACCCTGCAGGTGGACAGTGTAGCAAAGGGAGCGATGGCGAAGACAGAAAAGGAGAGAAGAGGGAAAGAGGGATAGCAGCAGCAGCAGGAGCAGCAGGGAGGGAGGCATGGATGTAAACAGAGGGGCAGAACGCAGGAGGACGAGCATCTGAAATCACACAACACTCACACAGAAAGAAAGCAACTGTGTCAGGGCTCAGTCTGTGCGACGGTGTCGTCTCGTTTTGCTTTTTTGAAATTTTGTGACAGCACTGGAAGTGCGGTGATGTGCCCAAGGATGGATTCGAAAATGATCTGTGGCATAACAAAGCAGCACTGTCCTATTTTACAGCTCTTATTGCTCCTGCTGCTTCCATCACACTTTAATTTGTTTACACATTTGCTTTGGATGAGAAGGCATCATGGCACACCCTCCACACAAACACACACTCCCCTCTTCCTCTCACTTTCTCTGTCTCTCATTTCCCTGCCATGGTAGTATGTTTTGCAGCACAATAGGATGCCATTGTAATTCATCTGACATTCTTGTGTGTATATGTGTGTCCATATGTGAGTGTGTGCATATGTAACTACAAGGCATGTGCACATTCTGCAGAACAGATAACATTTCGCTGCATGCAAAGCCTGCAAAACCCCAGTGTTTCAGTCCTCGAATTTTGACTTCACGCTGCTTAAAATCATGATTCTGTGCAGTAAATATAAATGGAAAATGTTTCTGTGTCTAATGTTGATATTATTTGTGATAATGTGCAATAATGCATGCTGTGTGACACTTTTGTGGCTCATGTTGTTGCTACAGTGTCCTGTTCTCACTTGAGAAAAAGATTTTCACTTTCAGATGACCTGGTAAAGTAGGGCTCAAATAAAATCAGAGGTGTGAAATAGAGGGCAATAAGCCAGCATAATTAATTGCATTTGACACCATTCCATTTTGCCTGTTTGCTTTTGTTTGACACCCTCTCTCTAATGTTTTCTTGCTCCTTTTTCTTCGTGTTTGTCCCTCTTTCTCCCAGGTAAAGGCGTGCAGATGCAAAGGGACGTCCAGCTGCTGCCATGGAACCTTTAAGAATAAGTAAAGCATAAGAGTGTGGATGTATCACACTTGATCAGCTCAGACAAAACACACACAGAACAAATAAAATTACATAAATAAATAAATTGAAGCAATTTTGTTTCAAGAGTTTAAGAATGACTATTGCTTCACCACCATTGACCACCAATCATGACTTATTTAGGCCATCAAATGCAATATTGCTCCATTGTTACTCAAGGCCAGATAAACATGACAGGGAACTTCAGGGCAAAAATAAGTGGCTGGTCTCCATTATTTCTTCACCCCATGCACAACGCACAGTAGACCTGTGCTGAAACATTATATGGCCCCAGGCTTGCTATGTGGCAGTTTGATTAAACATCCGTTTTGCCCAGTTGGTAGTCCAGTTGTTCAACAGGTATCAGCCTATTTAAAGAGTAACCCAGACAAGATTTTGGAAAAAACATAGCTGCTTTGCCTTCTATGAGTTGCAAGTGTGGCCTGTTGTACTTTGACCACACCTAGCAGTGATCACTGCTACACACAGTGTGGAAAAACATTTTCTCACCAGTAGTTGGCAGGGCGAGTCAGATCATTAGGCTGGATGAGTCACTCTAAAAATAATTTTACTAAACCTCAAACACAAATCTCTGTCTCCTAAATCTCTCAATGTCGGCCGGATCAGCCAAAGATGAATGAACAGTTCAAGCCCTGTTTTCACCAATAAATTCCAGGGTTGTCACACATTAAAGTTTAGGGTTTGGTTACTTGGTCATTTTTTCTCTGGCCTCTACAGGACTCTACTTAAACATTTTTCGATTGGTACATAACTGCTTGTTACAGATACTTCCTAAATATTTGTTTGTACAACACAAGCTCTTTACATACACATTATGGCACACTGACTTGTGGAGTTCCTGATATTATCTGCATGTGATTAGTTTGCAATCACTTTAATAATAACAATAATAATAATAATAATAATAATAATGTGCACACTTCAGGGTTAAAATTCAAATTAATATAGGACTGAAGTGCGTGACCCTGCTATTCACTGGGTTTTCTTCCCAAAGTCTGTTTTATTTAATGTATAAAATAAAGCAGAATGAAAGCTTACTTTCAAGCATATGTGGTGTTATGATTTATGATTTATGATATGCTGAGGACTGTCATATGCTCTCAAACCAAAGATGCCTTCTCCAAACCAGATTAATGTTGCAACTAAATATTATCAGGTAAGACAACTTTTCAACTATAAAATTTTATTAGAATAATGATAATGCATTCTGCAAAATCTGTAAACACAAGACATAAGATGCAGGCAGTCTGAAAAGTGGCTTGATCAGATATCCAAGGTATAAGTACTGAGCATCATTACACATGAGGATATCACAACAGACAGCTCTATTGCTACAACAAAACTAGAAGGAACAACAGTCCCATAGCTCAAACCATTCAAACAACTGGACAAAATCTTCGCACATAGTAATGACCTCCAGTCAACACCAAAAAGATGGCCATAGAATGATACTGTATTAAAACTGGTAAGAAAAAGAGTAAAGGATTATGAGTGTGCTTGGGGACCATTGTTGCATGTCCTTCCCCATTTCACTCTTGCTTCATCTCTTGTCATCTTTCCCCTGTTGACTATTAGAGTAGCTACAATAACTTAAAATGAGTTGCATGCAAAGTAATGATTTTATGACAACAGGGAAATCTTCAAACCTTATTCAAATTTACTTTTGTGACACAATATTTTCATGGATGAGGAAAACAAAAATGTACAGATTAAACTCATTCAGACATCTCCAGTCTCAGTCTTTGCAAACAGTTGTATAATGGCTGCACATGTCACACGTGAATCTTAGCTTCATTAATTCATTTCCTTCAACTCACTGGTGACATACAGTATGCTGTGTTTCAATCCAAAGTGAACAGTTAAACATTTTGGAAAATGGTCTACTCTATATTGCTCTTTATGTGTACATGATAAAGACTGGAAACAAGAGGAAACAGCTAGCCTGGCTGTGCCCAAAGTTCAAAAATACATCTATGTACCAACACCTCTAAAGCTCACTTATTTACATGGTGTATTTCATGTATCAAATCCATATATAAACAGAAATGTAAATTGCGACTGTGAATTGTGATTTTAGGGGGAGTTACATACTGGATTTTTTATATATACATTTCAGTTTCAGTACAGATTAAACAAATGATATTCAAAGTGGTAATCAGTGAGCGTGTTAGTAGGTATATTTTTGAACTTTGGACAGAGCCAGCAGCTAGCTGTTAACCTGCTTCTAGTCTTTATGCTAAGGCTAGCAATGTACTGACTCCAGCTCTGTACTTCACACACATGATATGACACTGGCATTGTTGTTACTGTTGCATCTCATCTCATTTTCGGAAAGAATTTCAAAAATAGTTTCAGGGTGATTCTGATCAAATGAACTGGATCCATATTATGTCATGAGAATGTATAGTGATTTAAAGCATCAAGCAAGTTCCAGGATCCAGACAGCAACAAGTCAGTGTTTGCTAACAGTGCCAAGTCTGAGAGTGGGTTGAATCCCAGCTAGTGTCTCCAAATCTCGGAGACACTACATGCACACACTGATTTTTAAGAACTTAATTTAACAGATGTTTAGATGTATTTTACTTTCAGGCTTTCTTATTTCAGGTGCAAGTATTACAACATTAACATCATAACCTGATGTAAAATTTTCTAATTTACCAAATTCTGGCACATATAGATAGCAGCCATGGGACATTTTCAGGCACTGACTCATTCAAGGAAATGACATGCAGCAACTCTAGGTGCTTACATCTTCTACACACTGTTCACACAATAAGATTCACACCCAGGAGCACAAAACAGATACACATACAGTATGCTTACACAAACAGATGCAATAAGAATTGAATCCATACACACACATACAAAATCAGTGTAAACCCCAGGTAAAAAAGGTTTTTCATCCAAAATCTTACCTTTCACAGAAAAATATTTGCTGCTTAGGCTCTAGCCTCCCCTCTTTCCTTTCCCTTTCGGATGTATCAGGGATAGCTGCAGTTCCTTAGAAAGCCTTCATCCTTCTCCTCCTCCTCACATCCACAGGTGACCTCTCCCTTCTCTCTATCTTTAACTCCACTCCATTCACTGAGCTGCCTGTGATCCCTTTCTGCTCTCCTCCACAACCTCCTCTTCTCTCCTTCCTTTGTCTCAGCAGCCTCCGGCTGTGCACAAGATGGAGGAGACCTTGAGATAATCCTCTCCTACATCTGATTACGAATGTGAGGATGCAATCTTAAAATCCCTGCTCAGTAAGAGAGAGTCGAGCTGGTTAGTGGCAGGCTCATCCAGCTGTTGTGGAAGACGGATGGAGGGGGTGGGGGAATGTTGATGAGTGGCGATAGTCAGGCATCCAGCGTCATTGTCCCTCCACCTGGGAAGAGGGGAGCAGGACTGATGCATCAATGAATGTGTGCACTAGAGAGAAAATGAAGAAAACACCCCTTGTTTCTTTTCTTTGTCTCCATACTCCACTCATTTTTATCATTGCGCACATACATGCTCAGTTCCACTCTGAACTCAGTAACTGGTTTCACACTGTCGTTCTCTTCTTCAACCTCCCTGTAACCCTCACACCAACCCACTCTCTATCACTATCCCTGTTGCTATGGAAACAGCAATACTCAATGGGCCTGTATGTTTTTTTCAGCTGGCAATGAGACAACAGACAGGCAAAACAAATCAGCTGGGAACTGCTCATGTTGGTGGTTGTCTCAGCCACAGCCAGTTTCTCACATGAACTCATTGCTTTTAAATTTCACATATGTCAGAAAACATAGCATAGCAAGCATAGACTGTAGAGAACATGGACGTAGTTTCTGTGACATCACCCACAGGTTTGTAATGGGGTGTTATGAAACCCGGAGCTCGGGTTTACCACCAGCTGCTTTATTGGAGCACGAAAATGTAAATTTGGTCAAATGGGAAGAAGCCTGGGTGGAGTTGAGCTTGAATCAGCTAGTTGTAACCTCCATGGCTGCCTGTGATCAGATGCAAT
Organism: Heniochus monoceros; assembly: GCA_029783685.1. NCBI lineage: Eukaryota > Metazoa > Chordata > Actinopteri > Chaetodontiformes > Chaetodontidae > Heniochus > Heniochus monoceros. Next base: position 15,029,371 of record JAPZEA010000013.1, on the reverse strand, counting down.
ACCTGTCAATCATGCAGATATACCCCAGAACATGCAAATTTCAAACATGAGATTCAGTTCCCATTCATTCTATGTGGAACATGGTGAGACACACCCGCTTCTAGTCACAAATTGACGCACCTCCTTCGCTTTGTCCAGTCTGATTGAATGTAAATTTCACCAGGCAAATCTTGGTTTGGCCGCATCTTTAAAGAGTGTCAGGGACCAAGCAGTAAGACAAGAGAAGAGAACAGGAGGTTATTGAAAAAGATAGGGCTTTTATTTACCCAAAAAATGCAAACAATTTAAACCAAGCATTCAAAATCTAGGCCTATAAAACAGGTCAACAAAATATAACACATACAAAACCATACATGCACACAAACATGTTCTCTCCCTCTCTGCATGCAGTGCCACACATACAAGGCGCAAAGGTCAGGGAATATCATCTAATACTGAATGATCATAGTTACACACACTGTTCAACCTTCGGCACTGTCTTTGTAGCTACACTGGATGACTTTCTTCTCTAAGGACACATGCACAAGCAACCAATTTTTTTCTAGTTAGTACTTTCTTCTTTACTGGATTTCATACTGTTTTTATAGGCTCCTCCTTCCTAAGTCATACTGCACAGATCTTAAACTGTGATTGCACCAGCTTCTTAATACTTTCTGTTCTTTCTGTTCTTCTCTACTAACATACCGTATGGGCTGATATGTGTGGATGATAGGGAGGCATGCCTGCTGTCAGCCAGTTTTAGAGAGCCAGAATATGCCTGCAAGTGTTTTTTTTTAAATAGGCAGTGATGCCCCAAAAATGACAAGGAAATTGTGTCAGATAAAGACAAGACGTTTGAGTCACATAATTACCTGGATCACAGGCTAAGATACAAAGAAAACTGTTGGGACTAAATCAGTTCAGAGTCCTTCACTCTTCTACTCCTGGCTTTTGTACTAATAAACATTGTGCGACTTCATAAAAGGAACCACCGCAGCTGTGTGAGAATCTGAATGTAGCCTGACATCACTGTAGATCACTGGTCAGCATATATTTTCCTCTGTCGGTCTGCTTTCCTCTCTGTCCCTCTTTTGAGGGGGCAAGACAAATGGTGGAGTTTACTGTTTTCTAAGCCCCCGGGCTCTGAAAAATGAAGACAGACTACTGCACAGTGTTGCAGCCTTGCAAAGCACCACTTGTTTTAAGGATGAGGGGGTGTAATGCAGTCTTAAAAGGCCTTTGTCAGTGATTCAGTGAGGCAAGTTACAGGGAGCAGAGTGTTCCCTACCCGTAAGTTAAAGAGGGGGGTTTTCATAGGAAAAAGACATTCGAGATGATGCAAGTTTCTCTCTAATCCTAACCACAAGGGTACCAATGACACTTGAGGGTCATTCTAGTTCATGATAGCTTTCCCATCTCGTTTAGAATGTGATGATTGATCCACAACGCTGCTCCGGGTTCAGATATCTTTTAAGCCTCCTCGTGGCATAGTGTGGGACATGCCATGGGGTAACCTGATCCGAGGTCTGCAGTGAGTTGCGTTTCTCACCTGATAAAAAGGGCAGGCTAAAGGTCATTTGGGGAGCAGAGAATTACCACGTCCCTCCATGTTTTCTCTGCCTACGCTGTGCTCTTTTGCTCCTTTGATTTACCCTGTTTGAGTTACTCCCCTCCTTGGAGTGCTGATTGAAAAAAGAGTGTTTAGATGGAAAGGGATGGTGACATAAGGTAACTTTTAGGGTGACTGAGATGGGCAACAATCTAAACCTTCAAAGTAGAAAAAAAAAGAATATTTTCTTAAACAGCAGTGAGGATGCTTGTGGTTTGTTGACCAAAACAGTTGCCAGAAGAGTCCAAAAATAATAATTTTACTCTATGAACGGGAAACCAGAGTGTCACCAATCAAATGATATTAATGATAAGATTAAGAGAGAGTAACGTACTATGAACTGGACAAGGAGCGATCATTATGCATCATATGTTTTGTTTAAATATGGCGTCCTCCTCGGTTGATGTCCCACCTGCCACAGATTTGTGTGTAAAAAGAAGTTGTCACTCCTCCTCTTCCAAGTATGACATAGTGAAAATTAAAGCTAAACCTTTGGGTACCTCGATCTGTTGCACCGGCATATACACAGTAATGACATCAACCACAGAGGCCACCATATTGCCACCTGACTCAGTTCGTTGTACTGTATTTTCTTTCCAGACTGACACTTCGCTCTTTTCTTCTTCCACTTCTCCAAATCTGGGCTTTTATGTGATCATTCGCTGTGATGAAAAGCACATTATGTTTTCCTTCTTTTTGTTACCGTCTGTCTGTTCACAGTGTGAAGTCTTTTCACTTTTCATATTTAATGAATAAAACTGTGTTTGCGCTGATAGATGAGCTCCTGACTTCTTTGTGTTCACATTTACATGAGAATCCATACACTTCTATGTCACAGGCTTCGTGTGCTATGTAATTAGAGCCAAACTAGATAGAGCCCTTCTCTCCTCAACTCCCCTCCTCCATCTTTCCACCCCCACATCCTGGTGGCCTAAATCCCTAATGGGTAGGTTGGGTTGGAGAGAGTGTGAGAAACAGAGATGCTTTTGTTTATGTGCAGCATGTGGCATTTTTGTTGTGGCGTCGCACTTGGAGAGAGGTCTGCTTGGCTTGGGAGTTATAGGTTATCAATATATTTTATTGATTGCTGAGATGAGAGCCTGGCGCATGTGCCATTGTCTGCGGTTGGTCTCCGGTGGGAAAAGACACGTGGAGACACAGACAGACATCCAAAATGATGACAAAGACAGGCAGCTGATGCACAGCTGATGCATGTGGATCCGGAACCTGTGTGTGTCCTGAATATAGATGAAAGGGAGGGCCCCATTGTTTCGAGGAAGACACATGTTGCTAGAGAAAGCTCATATGTTGTTGTGGTGTTGGTGCGCATGCATGTGTAGTGGGAGGAGGATTTGGTGCAGTGCGAATCCCCTTTGTAATGGTGCAGCAAATCCCCCTCCCTCTCTATCCAGCTCTCTCTCCGTTCCTGCACGCTGAGGTTTATGTAAAAGCCTTACGTAAGACCATAACACTCACTTGTACCAGCCCACCAGATCAAAGCTAGTGATGCTGACAGTGAGAATGGTCCGTGCCGGTGCGTGCGCATGCGTGTAGCGGCTGATCTCATCATTAATCTGCTGCTGCTTGGCTGCTGGATGTGGACACTCATCCTCATTGTGAGCCATGGTTGCGCCTCTGTGTGCGTGTTTGTTTTGGTGCACAAATCTGGCATAAGTGCATGGATTTAGTCTGTGCTGAACAACAACGTTCTTATACAAAGCAACGAAGAGAAAAGAACAAGGGAGGGGAGTGTAGAAGAAATGCATGAAGAAGATGAGGGAGAATGAGACTTATTGTGAATGCGAGGGAGGGTTTGTCTGGCTTCAGTTCTCTGAAATGAAGCTTTTAGCTACCCTATGTAGCCTTTGATGAACAGCAGCCACAAGTGGCAATAATGAGATAATGGTATGCTAAAACACAGTGCAATCAGAGTCATTAGATCGGCAAATTTATTCAGTAATGTCAGTTACAGCAATATCTGTCTAATGTTTGCTAACATTAGCCACCAGCTATTATACCAGACCAAATAAGGCTGAACAGGCAAAACCCATGTGTGTACTAAATGGAAAAAGGATGAGTTTTACTGCTTTTAATTTGTCATTTTGAACCCTACAAATGTGCTGTTCCTTCACATACGTAGTCTTGCTTTAATATAAGCAAGCAAGTAGCATACGTATGTATCAATTATCACTGTGTTAGCTAGCTAGTTTCTCGCTAGTATCTGGATTTCTTTCAGCAGTCTTTCTACAGAGCTAAAACACGAGATGTCCATATTCCAAGCTAAATCAGCATCTACTGCTGTTTGAGTTAACTATACAGTCACTTCAACAAAGCTGTATTGTGTTAGGCTGGTATTCAACGAATCAGAATCAGAAAGACTTCATTGATCCCCGAGGGGAAATTGTTTAAACGGCGGCACCTATGAAGCTTTGTCTGAAGAGAGATCATCATTATTTATTGGTTAAAATTATAAAATCAAGAGTGGTTTCTATTTTATTATACAGTACACTCGCACAGTAGATAGCCACTAATCTTCTGGAAGATCATATAGAATATGGTCATTTCAGAACGACCAATTAAAGAAGCCCTCTATGGAAAGACCCCACCAAATTACAGATGCTGTTGAGCACAGAAAGAGTGAAGGTCAGACTGATATTAATAAAAAAAAATCTTACCTTGGTAGTAGGTAGAGTTTCCTTGTACTGATAAATGTGTGTGTGAGTAGATTTGCTTTACTCCCATTGTGGGGACACAGGTCCGTTTACACAGTCACATTGTGGGGACTCACCTTCCTTATGGGGACATAACAGAAATCCCCATAATGTAAATCATTCAATTTTAGGGTGAAGGCTTGGGTTAAGGTTAGGGTAAGGGTTATGGTTAGTCAAGTAGTGGTTATGGTAATGCTTACGGCAAACCTCTAAGAAATTAATTTAAGTCTATGTAACGTCCTCAAAAGTGAGTGAAACATGGCTGTGTGTGTGCGTGGGTGTGTGTGTCTGCGTGTGTGTGTCTGCGATGGAGCCCTGAGCACCATTCAAAAGCTGTACCCCACATTCTGCATGGCAGCCTCTCTACAGCCGTTCCCATAGTAACTCCACTAGGTCAACCAATGAAAAGAGGGGGCTGGGCAGGAAGGAGGATGGGAGAGTGTTTGGGGGGCAGTGGTGGTTTGCGTGAGATGAAGTGGTGCAGTAAAACACGTATACAAATAAAAACACACACGCTAACCCACATGTTGAAATGCACATGCAAACAGACTGTAATCACAGACATAAATTCAATTGTTTTTGCCCATGCACGCACGCTCAAAGCCTCAGCCTTACTGCGTCTTGTCAGAGTGCAAACACACCATCAGCGTGAGCATTAAATAAAGAGAAACATAGCGAGTCATTCTCCAAACAGTGCTCTGACCTTTAGCACACATCCTCTAAACCCATCAATTCCTCACGCGCAGGTTCCTCTCTGTACCACCGGTATTCACCTCTGCAGCCTCATGGGAAGCCCCCAGCACTGCCGCCATTTTTCCTATCTGTGCATCCCCCTCTATCCGTCGATGTCCTCCCTCACTTCTCCCACTCTGATACGATGCCACAGTTCCTCTCAGGGCGATGTTGTGTAACCCTCCCACTTGTCAATAATTCATCAACAGACAAGCTTTTCACTCTGTGAATGAGCGGAGCGGCGTGAGGACAGTGCAGTACAATGTGATGCTGAGTGAGGCTTCAACCCCGCAGAAAGTCAATCTGTATGTATCAACATGTAAATCTGGTTGACTCGTTCACCGGTGCAAAGGATGAACAAGTGCATCTTCCTATACAGCGACTTTGATATGATGTAAACAACATGCTAGAAGGTATTTAATTAAGTTCCTAACTGAATGAGAGCTTGTGAGCAGCAAAATAGAATATGAATTGAATTATGAATCACGAGATGAGTGATGACTGAAATTACCTTTAAGGATACAAGGTCAGGGAAGTTAGTAATTGTCTGATTCACGGTGAAATGGCTTGAATTTAGCATTCAGTATTGAATTAACTAATGTTTCCACTTGACTGAATTTGTGCTTAAACCTTTAGTGAGACACACAACTGGTATGTATCCTGAATGAATTCCCATAGTGAACACTCGAGTGTTATTACCAGATGGAAAAAAAAACAGTTTAACATCATGAGCTCAGCATTAACATGGGTTGGTCCCCCCTGCAAAGTGTTGCCTCTCATTTACAAGAGAAACAATGCTGAAAAATTCATTAGGAGGTTGGGCAGGCTGGGGGGTATGACTGCTTGTGAGTGTGTGTATTCTGGGCAGAGGGCTGTAGTATATTCTTTCTAGAGCATGTTCTGCATGACTGGCCTGCCAGCTCCTATTTCTCTGACCCCTGAGGCTCCTAATTATACCTGTTACCAGAAAAGAAACCTGCACAGAGGAAGAAACAAAACCAGAAAAACAATCAGTAGTTTTAAAAAGGGATTTCAAAAATCCTCAAAACAGGTCATACCAGCTCTTTGGGACCCTGAGAGAGAAGAGATTAAATCTTACCTAACTCCTCGCCAGAGTCTCTAGAGTGAGTGAAACTGACTAAATGTTTCAGTTCATCACGGTACAGGTGGTGAGTACTTTTAATCTGTTGTCGAGAGTGACATTGATGCATTTTATCGTCTTAAAACACGTTAGATTTAAAAGTCCGGTCAATGTTATGTCAGGAAATAAGAATAATTGAAAACAAACTTTGATACTTTGAAGCCTTAAATTAACCTTTCAGAACTTAATACACCCCAGCAATGATTTAAACTGTATGTGAATTTTTCCATTGTTGAAGGATGGTGAAACACTGTTCTCTAAAGAGGACAGCTAGTTCTGCTGAATGTGGCAAATAATGTTTGTTAGTGCTATTCCAGTTTACAACAACAATTTCACTGAGCAAATGTACAACTTACTTAATTAACTAACTTAGCTAAATATTTTTTATTTCAATATAAACAGATAAACAGATATGTGCATATGAATGCAGAATCTGTAAGCAACAGACAAGATTTTGGTATCGGAAGAGTTCTGTTTATAGTCCGAGTAGTGTTGACCAATCACATTTAAGCAGGCTGGGGTTACTCTAATCTGATATTGTCTGACGATGATTTAGCTTTTTATTAGATTTTTCAAAAATGATCTGAATTTGGTTTTGATTAGTGGAAATTTGAAAGTCAACCAGACCAGAGCACAGAAAAAAAATTAACATTCATCATTGGGATAATCATCACAATGGTTTGCACTGTGCAAAGCACTGCTTTATTGGAAAGGTCACAAACAACTCATAACAGTGAACCCATCTGTCAAAAAGAAAAGGGCACATCAAGCAGTGCATAACTGTCACCAAAATAAGTTTTCCCTTTTTCATTCACAATGCAGACAGTCAAAAGTCTAAGGAATACCCTGTAGAGCCAATGGAATAGCATCCATTAAAACATTTGTTTCAACCTAAAATCAATTGACAGGTTTCTCACTGCCGATGTGCACCTTTCCAGTATGTTCCATATTCACAGTGAGCACCTACAGTAACCGTCATGTCAAGAACAACCACAGTTCCAAAAAAGTTGGGATGCTGTGTAAAGCATGAATAAAACAGAATGTGATCATTTGCTAATCCTCTTTGAAATATATTCAATTGAAACAGTGCAAAGACAATAGACTTAACACTTCTCGTCGTTCACAAGCAAGGATGGCGCGAGACTCTTTGCTGTAGTTGTATCTGAATCCATCACAAATAGTAGTTAAAGGTAGTTGTACATCTGAATTACGTGTGAAGCAGTCCTGGTGCCACAAGGGGTCTTTGGGGGCTTAGCCCGCTCAGGTGTGCTATGTTTTTTGCCCACTCTGTTTAAGCTCTGTGTATCTATAAAAAAAAATAGCACAAACAATAAAGCTATTGGCTGAGATACATGTGACAATAGCTGAGCTTTTGTTTCAGAACCATGGACAGCGTTGTTGATTGTGTGTAAGCATTTTGAAACAGTAGCCTTATTTATTCTTTCTGAGGCTATTGCACGGTTATATCAATGATTTTTTGGATTTGTAATGCTTTTTATGCCCCGTCAGTCACTTTATTATGGCCAGGTGTGAAGGCAATGAGAAATGTGAATTTCATATTCACACATTTTAGAAAAATGACTGCCATTCGAGCAACTGAGAAAAACTGGATAGAGTCTCTGCACTTCACGTGATAAAGTTTACACTGACTTTAAGTTCACTTGGACTTTGGAGACTATAGTTCACACTTTCACGTAGACTTACATTAATTTCCTGGAGATTTACCCAAAGCATATCCATTACCACTACTGTTCTAACCCTGACACTAAACCTGCGCTGAACCACTGAGACCAAGATCGACTGTTTTCCAATTGGGGACACAGCTATTGTCTCCACACACACGCGCGCACACACACACACACACACATAATTGTGCACAGGTTTGCATACATAACCCCTAACACACCCAAGATAGAATTGTTTGAGTTCCATCTCTTAAGGCTGCAACCCCAATGAAGAAAAAGGCAACTGCAATCCCAGATCCACATCCTCATTCCCGCTGTTGGGAGGAGCGCTTACGGCTTGGTGGTGCATCAACATCCACAGTGATAAAAGTGTACAGTGCGTCCTTCAAAATCTCCTTGACTGTGTAATTTAGGGAATTAATCCCGTCTGTATCCATGGTCCAATGGGTTTGGTGCAGTTTCTTAGGATTCTCTGGATTAGGCTCATTGTGCAGGTCTCTCAAATGTTTGACCATCCTGTACTTTCCTATCACTGAGTCAGGTCGAGAAATGGACATTTTATGGAAGATAATTCTGTTATAGATATCATCGTCCTCCCCACCCCAGCCCCAGTAAGTGTTCGGGAAGCCATTAATCTTCAAGAATTGTGTCTTGGACAATGAAGAAACCCCACCAAAGTAGGTGTTATAGGGTAAGTGGAAGTTAAATTTGTCCATAGCCACAGCCAAATGCCTGGGATTGTCAAAGCATCTGTAGAGGTTACGGTCATCCATTGGAACCAGATCTACATCAGAGAAGACAAAGCACTCGTAGTCATATTCCTTCAGTGCTTCAACATAGCCTGCATTCATCAGCTTAGCCCGGTTGAACACTCCCTCTCCATCCTGGTTGATGACATACACGCCGTAGTCCAACTGCTGTCGAATCAGTATGGGATGCAGGTAAAACAGCCAGTGCTTCAGGTGATCATGCCGGTTTCGGAATGGGATGATGATTGCCACCTAGACAAATTAAACAATTAAGTTTGCTTTAACTTAAATGTAAAGAATCATTAAGGCTTCGATGTTTTTACCCTTAAAACCCTCAGAATACCAGTAAGTCTGTCAGCAGTGAATTGTAGAATATGGTGGAGTTATATTTTGAGCACAAACGTACATTTTTATTTACAGGAGTTCACATGCTACTAACTACATACTACCAAGAGTGTAAGTGCCCTGTAAGTACCCACTCTGTTTTCACTTTGGACCTCATTTAGGTTTTTTAGTTAATTTCATTTAAAAAAAAAAAAAAAAAAATCAAATAAAACTCTAAACAAATTGTACAAACATGTTATACATAAAATTGAATGATAGATACACAAAAAACCCACTAAAGTTAATATAACCTAATATCTTCATATCCTAATAATAACATAATAGCTTTGCCTGTGCTACATTAGACATCTGACTGCAAGTAGTTGCTGATTTAGTTATCATCCTTTTCACACATTATACAAATAGTACATGCTGTATATGAATTAGTACACAGTTTTGCCGCCTCTTTTTAAAAAAGACTCCAAGTATCTAAAATCATGGTAAACTCTTCCAGATCTGTCAGTTATTGTTGTTCTATACTTTCATCATTTATTCTGTTCATTTATTAATTTGTCTCTATTCATTCACCTACCTTGTGTTGGGAGATACAGTCTGTTGGCTTGTAGCGTCCTCCCTCCTGAAGAGGAGGACTGATGTCCTCTCTCACCTGATCCCAAGTCCGTTCATAATTAAACTCCACACGGAGGGGACCAACTAGTTTTGGAGGGGTGACAGGACAGGGTCCTAAAGTCTTGTTCTTGTCTTTTGGGACATCAGGTGTCATTTCCCGGGGCTGTTGCAGATATTCTTTTGTCGTCAAGGAAGGGGTATCCGTTCCATTTCCCGCAGAATGTGGCTTAACCAAATAGGTTAAAGTGATGTCTTTGCGGTAGAATAGAATCACAGCAAAAGACACCAGACTGAGCAAAACAAAAAGGGCCAGGACACTGAAGAGTTTTTTCAGCATTTTTGTTTCCCCTGAGGCTGACCGCTGTATGCTCAACAGCTCTTGTGAAGCTCTGCTACCTGCATTTCCCTTTGCAAGTCAAAGGTGTTCAAAACACAAGAGCGGCCGGACAGGTTTTTACTGTATTTGAGCAGCTTCCTTTTTCAAGTCAGCTGATTGGGTAGGGCCTCACATCTGTTGTTAATAATTAATAATGCATTTTTTCATTGTTTCCTCTTACCCAGAATGAAAGGATTGGTTCGTTTGAAGGAGTATTGTTGTGTATCTTGTGTTTGTCTACGATAGTGTTATATTATCCTTTAATCTGTATATTATCTTTTATACAGATGTTGATGTATATGACACAGAACAAAACTAAAGTAACATACTCAGAGCATGACTTCATTATTGGTTAAATGGTCTTTGAGAACTACAGTATAACTGCTATAAATAATAGAGAGATACTAATACTTCTGTATGTTGTCAAATGGGGCCCTCTGCTGGTGTGTGATTGTGCTTGCTGAATTTCCTTATTGTCCTGTGTAAAGCCTGATGGACCAGGTTGAGCACAATGCTTCCAAGAAGCCCTCACAGAAGAAGCTCTCAACCCTGAAATACGTCCTCATACAGAGCCTTTGGTGTTAATCTGACGTACATCCCACCAAATAAAACTTGTCCACGCCTGCCCCTTGAAACATATAGACGTCCTGAAACCTCTTATTCTGTGTGTTGCCACAATAAACTAAACTTGCCGCTAAACCTTTAAAACATTGCAGCTTGGAGGGTCGAACCAAATCGATGGTATTTCTGCCTGCAGTATTTTTCTACATTGGAAAGTCACTGATAAGAATCCTACACTGCAGTTGACTTCCTGTTGTCATGCAGATGAACCAGTCTCAGGGTCGGCAAATGGAGTGGCATCGATGAGGAAGA
>JAPZEA010000013.1:14813508-14824086 GCA_029783685.1 Heniochus monoceros | reverse complement strand
CTTTTCAGCATGATAACGTGCCATAAGCTACTTATTATAGGAAGATTTTTGGATAAATCATTGCTAAAGGTGAAAAACCCGACGGTAAATGTAAGCTTTTGTGAGATGCATTCTGTTCCACCGCTACCATAACGCACAGTACGTATGACAGCGTGCTGTGTCAGCCCGTTTGGACACCAAACGCCGCTGCTTGAATTCAAACTATCTATGGATGATCCCAGAGCAAAGATTACATTTTTAATAACATCCTCTACCTTGAACCAGTAGAGGAACCACAGGCCACTGGTTTCTGCTTATGAATCCACAAATGACTATATGCTCTTTATTTTGTTTTGTTTTTATATATCTCTTTTATTTATCCTTCTACAGTGTCTGTTTCCTCTGTCCATCCTGCATTAACCTTCCGGTCTAGTTTTTTAATCTTTCTCTGCATGGTGCTTGTGCGCCCTGCCACTGATCTCCATCTGCCGGCCCATCTATCTCGCCATCACGTTAAGAACCTATAACCTCACATGTGGTTGTCACGGTGAGGGCCACTGTCACCGTGGAGACATCGGCGGTGTAATCCATGGGAGGTGCATGTACCTCATCCTAGTTACCGTCGTCGGGCTCAGCAGGATATGACACGGGCCCAGCAGGAAGGGGTGGTGATTAGAGCAGGACAGTGTTATGGAGAAGCCATTACACTGGGAAATGATCAGAGATGTTTCATTAGGAGCCACAAACACATGATGATTGTTTTTCTAGCGTCAGTACACAAACTGCAGTGACATTACAATAATACTCATCTGGCTATGGCAAATTCTTACGCTTCAATACAAACTAATGGCACTAATTACAGCAATGTTATCTATCTATCTATCTATCTATCTATCTTGTGAAAAATAGTATTCCCTCACTGATGCACGCATTTTCACAAATAATTCATTCCGTCTCTGTATTGGTCCGGAATATTTACACTGGAAATCAAATTCTGTTGTTGTTTGTGGCGCAGGCATGAATAAAAACATGAGGGTGATTTTCCAAGGCAGAATAATGTGCCATTGGCGCCTTTTTCCTCTGGAGTTCCATTGCCCTAAAATGAGGCCGGTCAGACGGGGAGTGATGGTGTTCCATGATGGTATTATACGATCGCTACCTGCCCGCACGCTTCCTTCGCCCTCTCCCGCGCTCCCTCTCTCGTTCCGCTGTGTCCCTCCTGCCTCATTTTAGCCTCACCCCGGCATCCAAATACTAAAACCAGCCATTTTGGATCCGCATCGCTGTCATTCCATTATGATGGGAGCATGGAAGCGTGCGCGCACATGTGCAAAGATCACAAATGTGCATGGAGTGATGCACACATGGCCACACACGGACATTGTTACCCAATGGTAACCCCCCCCCCCCGCCAAAAAAAAAAAAAAAAAAAAATCTAACATTGTGAAATGAGTTTGTGATAGGAAGATACTGTAGCTACTACATGCTGACGGGTATTTGGGGTTATAGCAGTTTTAAATGTCGGCACACAGCACAGGAAGGGATCACGTGACTCCACAGATCTATTTGTGTAATTGGACTTATGCAGGAAACACATATGGATGCACTATAAATATCCCCTTGACGAGACTGCTGGCACCAAAGTTGTAATAAATAAATAATTTAGCCAGTGTCCAAATTATGTGATGCTCTCTCCTTTTGCGTGGTGTATCATCAGTCCTGTTGTCCTTGAAATATGCCTTTTATTAGTTTGTAAGCCATCAATATGTCTCACTGAACATCCAGCATTCTTATTCTGCCTTTGAATAGCAGTGCATCTGAGGCAGACTGTTCATTTATCCGAGCCGAAGGTTTCTACTGAATGTAACAATGAGCCTACGCAAAAGTAATGTTCAGAGCAGGAACTTGATCCTTGGATGACGGCTGTGTTAAGATGGCAGATAGGGAGAGAAATCCTCCCCAGCGGTGCCTTCATCTCCGATATGCAGGTCCTCCTCACGTATGGCTCCCTCTATGAATATTTCACATGTTTGTTTATATATATTTACACACACATTTTTTTATCAGAAGGAATTATGTCTTGGAAATGTCAAGGTTAATTTCCTGGTAAGGAGGGACAGAGTGAGACAAGAGGGCAAGGCCTGGAATGAGGAGAGGAGAGGAATGTGGAGGATTTGAGCGTGTGTGTGTGTGTGTTTGTCACTTGGTGGGTGCACGTCTGTGTTAAACAGCCACACAAGAGAGAAGGCCAGTAGACCAGGTTGGAAGGGTAGAAATACCTTTATTATTCACATATCTGTGCCATAACAAGCAGTTTAGGAGGAGAAAGAGAGCAAGAGAGAAAAGACACAGGATCAAGAGAGGAAGAGGTGGTGTTGCTGGAGTGTACACAGTAAATATTTTCATCCACTTCAGCTCAGGCTACATACTTACAAGAACAGGAGGTGAAACAGAGGAGGCAAAGGTATATTTACCGAGGCTAATATTCTTCTGGGGTTAAAACAATGTAATATAAGTGTATTTTCACCAACAAGGTAATTCCAGTCAAGTGCAGATTACATTTTTTATTGGCATGTTAAAGCCAGAGCAATAATGCAGTCATTTCAGTGAAATCGTGACCGAAGGAAACCGTCTGCGTGAATGCAGTCGTCACGATAGCGTCCTCGTCTGACAAGTTTCACCGCGCGGCGATGACAGTGAAAGTTTAGACGCCTCGGAGCAGGAAAGCGAGCAAAAGGTGAGCTGGTGTTCAGTCAAAAACAAAATCTCACTGTACCTTGACGTGCACAAACAAACAATAAAGTGCATGTCGCTGTTTCATTCCGCGCCCCTGCCTCCTCTCTTGCTTCCATCCAATTTACCCTCTTTCTTCCTGTTTGGTGAGACATTTTCCCCTCTGCTACAAAGCCAACGTCATGTTCAGAGCTTTTCTACATAAGTGTTTCATGTCACTCCTTTTCCCATAAAACACACTTGCCTATTCCGTGTGTTCTTGGTCTTATATTTGGGTTTGAGAGTGGATAGGTAACATTAAAGAGCTATCACTTTCTCTCTCTGTCATTCCCCTCCTTCATACGCCATTTGATCTGAAGCCAGATATGGCTTTTAGATGTGGATGCGGACACACACACACCTTCACACATGCACACACGGGACATGTGCACGCAAGCACATGCACCAGCGCAAACAATTTGCACACACTCTGCCTGACTGACAGATAAACAGTTTGAGGGAACACTCGTACACGCACGCTCAAACATGTGCAAAAACACACCTTTATCTCGCAAGGCTTTTATTTTGTGTATTTCCTCCTAGCCAAACATCAAAACGCGAATACCATCTCACATCACACAGGCAAACAACAATATTACAATCCTCGGTACTCGACAATGCCATTTTCAAATGCCCCACCCTTGACAACTTGTGGAATGGGTTGAAGGAAAGGAGGATTCAAACAAACAGACATGAATAAACAACAAATACCACCTACAGCCAATAAAATATGCATGGCAGAGGACGACTACCTTTAAACCGACTACTGTCAGAATTAATAACATGCACAAAAACACAATGACTGTCTTCCACAGGTGTTTGTCTGCGTGTCTTCATATTCTATTCTATCCAAGTTCTATTTTTGCACTTACGTGTGTGTGCATGTTTGTGCTCTCAGATATAACACTGCTCAGCAATGTAATGTCAAAATGCACGGGAAGCTCAGATTATTAGACGAGTTGCAGGAAGAAGAAAAAAAAGCAGAGAAAAGTATTTTTTTTCCATGTTTTTCTCACTTCTTTGTTTTATGCAAATCCTGACAACCGTGCATAATATCTTAAAATACAACAGCTGCTTAACCTGACGTAAATCATTTCAACAACTGAGCAGAATTATGGCCACGCCACGGGTTCCTCCAAATGTTCGAGCACAAAATGTTCTGAAAGTCAAAATTAATGCACTCGGATTTTAAGAATGTGCCCGTCAGAAAAACCTTGATATGTTAGATCCCAGTAACTCATCTTTTCTTTTACTCCTGCCTTTGTTCACTCTCTTTCTGATCTGTAATTGAAAAAGCATTCCATTTTTATTTTTCACCGCTATCCAAAGGCTAAATCCAAAACACCAGCCAAGAGGTTAGCCTGGTCACCTGGCACCCACAGGCACTCTCTCTCTCCCTCTCTCTCTCTCTCTCTCTCTCCCTCTCTCTCTCTCTCTCTCTCTCTCTCTCTCTCTCTGTCTATATCACACACACACACGCAGGAGCGCACACATACACACACCTTGCTGCTGTGCTTCAATAAACTGTAAATTCCTCCTCTGCGCCCACCGTACCCAAGCTAACCCTTTAAAAGTCACCCGCCTCCACCTTGTAATGCATGAACACACACACACACACACACACACACATACTTACCCACAGTCACACACAACAGACAAGCCCAAACACACAAAAAAACAATGTGGCTTAGTGGATGGTATCAAATTTAGTGGCCACGGGGATCTGGCTGGGGTCGTAAATCTATATCTAACATGTGAGAAAATCTCTACATGAATATCTGGAGACACAGAGCGAGAGAGAGACAGAGAGACAGACAGCAGGATACAGAGGGAGAGACAAAGGAAAAGGAGGCAAAGTAAGAGTCTTGTAGAGAGAGGGAGAGCCACAGACAAACAGCATCAGTAGGAGACGGGAAGCTGAGCGAGGTATAGAAGGAAATAAACAAACAAATGCAAGACGGGAGAAAGACTGAATGGGAGAGTGGGCGACAAAGCGCAGCGGAGGAGAGAGGGAATAAGTAAGAAAGATAAAGATAAACCGGCAGAGGGAGGAAGAGAAGGATAGACGGAGCAAGAGAGTCACAGACGGCGAGTATGACAGCGAGAGATATTTGGGCGGAGAGTCCAAGCGAGGGAAAGAAGGAGGGCTGAGAGAGAGAGCCAGAGACAGACAGACAGACAGACAGACAGAGAGAGATACATGACCCCTCTCTCTCTAACAATGGCTCTTCATGTGGTGCCCAGCTTAGCAGGCGAGCCGCTGGAATCAGGAATGTGGAATGTGGGATTTCAGGCTTGGAAGTGATAGCTACTGTCTGTGTGTAATATTTAGGGCCGACACAGGGAGCCTCTGGCACGCCATGAAACACATGGACGGCACTGCTTTCTCCGCCGCGACTCGGCTTATGTCTCCCGCGTCCGTGTGCATATGTACATACGTGCAAAAAAAAAAAAAAGCGCAGGAACATTTGCGCGCATGTGTGCGTACAGGATTGCGGATAATTTATACGTTCGAGAAAAACATTAAGTGTGTTTTTCTTTTTCGCCGGATTGTCTCCAATGTATTATGTATTATTTCTGTCAGTTTAATGATAGTTCGTATGGTATGCGGTCGAGGAAATATCCAGAACTTTTACTTTAAGTAAAAGTAGCAATACCGCAATGTAAAAATACTCCACAAGTGTGTTCAAAATTTTCCTTAACTAAAAATGTACTAAAAATATCAAAAGAAAAAGCACAAATTATGCAGGATAGAGTGCTATATTCTTATATACTGTTGTACGCATATTCTAAAGCTGTTATTGATATATTAAAACATTATAATGGTTGAAATTAGGCTAATTAATAATATTTTAATCTGTATCAGTGCATACATTTGTTGATCATATGTTTGCATGAAAATGTGAAGTTGCAAAGTGACTGTGATGGGGTGCAATTGTAGTAAGTAGCATAAAATGATGCAGTAGTAAAAGTAAAGTACTTGAGTAAATGTACTCTGTCCACCGCTGTTCTGTGAAGGTAAATCATAAAAATACACAGAAGCCCCGATGAGCGTCCGAACTCCACAAATAAAAAGTTTAGCAAACCTTGTTCAGGTTGCGAGTTGACGCACACTGTGTTTTGTCACCCTTTTGTCTCTCGCTCTCCATCTCTGTCTCTCTCTCACACACACACACACACACACACACACAGACACACACTGCTGCTAACACAGGAGACAGTTGTTGCTGGCCGCCCCAATGCCTGTCATGGCTGTTAGGCCAAATCCCATGAATTATGGCTCTTCCAGATGTAAGAGATTTCTAAGCTGCCTCCAACGGCCTGCGGTCTGTGGTGAGAGAGAGAGAGAGAGAGAGACAGGAAAACAGAAAGAAAGGGAGAGAGAGAAAGAGAGAGAGAGAGAGAGATTTGGGTTTATGCAGTGTCATCCAAAAATCCATCTTTCTTTCTTTGCCCCTCATCTTTATTATCTGTCTGCGTTCTATCAGTAGAAAAACCGTCATTACTTCCAATCACTTTTGGACCGACATATTATTTTACTCATCGCACATTTGGAATTTCTTCTGAACATGTGACTTACCTCTGTCCACCTGGCACGCTCAGATTTTTTCAAAACAAGAGGGCTGGAAATTTTTCGGGGTGGAATATATATTTTTTTCCATCTGAATGACTGACACGACACGTTCTCCCGTTTCTACTTATCACGTGATGGCGACGAGAGATGTGTGACGCGCCGCTGCGACATGTTTCGTTCACGTGCTGATCATTGGCCATCCCGTTGATTGTCAGAAAGTATCTCGCGTTTCTTAAAAACTACCAGTTGCTGCAGGATCATCGGCACATTGATCATTTTGTCTGACCGGCGCATTAGCTCCCCGCACGCCCGTCAACACTTAAAATTCAACCTCCATCGTTCTCTTGCTTCGTTTGGTCTGCTCCCACTCTTTCTCTCATTAGTACTTCGTAACCAGACAGTTTATTTGAAATTATGAAAGCATTACACTCTCTGATGTAGCAGTTTAAAAATCAATAGCTGAAACCCTAGCCGCCTCACTTAAGCCCTCTCCTATGGCAAAGGGGATGTCTCTTTCTCCCTCTCTCTTAAATGGTAATTTCATTTGCAGTCACTAAGACCTCACCGATAATTACCAATGCCCTGAGAGAGAAAGGCGAGTGAAAGAGAGAGGGGAGCGATGGGAGACAGGAGAGGGGAAGAGGAGAGATGGATTAAGAAAGGAGAGTGAATGCCAGTCATTAGAAAAGCTTTCCTCTCTCCCTCCTTTGATCAGAGTTAAGAACACATTGCCTTCGCTCTATCGCTCCCTGACACCAACCTCTGAAAAGAAAAGATGGAGCGCGGGAGGGAGGGGAAGAAAAGGTGAGCGAGGAACAGGCCGACAAAAAAAATGATCCCTGAAGTCTTAAATAGCAGGCCTTAATTTTGACATTGAACCCTCTCTGTTCTTGGGTTACACCGGGGCCGTCCATTTTCAGAGGGCTCCGCCATCCCCCCCCCCACCCCACCCCCTCGTCTTCATCTCTCAAATGAACTAATCAGAAAAGAGGAATATGAAGTGTCCTGCAGGATCCATTTCTCTCGAAGCATATGGCAATGATTGATGGGGGACAACTTTGACTTTCCCAGGTCATCCTCCTCGCACACATCTGGGAGCATGCAATAATTCTCTTAATTTTAGACCCCGTCTCTTCCTTCTGCTCCTTCGTTTTCTATCCTCTTTTTTTTTTTTTACCCTTTTTCAAAGAACTTCAATTTCACTTTGGCGAGGAAGAAAAAAAGAGCCTCCTCTCGGCCTGTCCCTCCTCTTTCTCTCTCACTCTCTCAAGGCTAACACAACCAGTCATTTTGGCTGAAATAAAGGTACCGTAGTGGTTGCCAGATGTTTATAAGGACTGTTGGGGCAATCCCCTTGTTTTTTTATGGCTCCCATGATTTTTCTTTCTTGCTTAAAAAAGCCTTAAGAACCACTTATGTCATATGGCCATGGTAACTGGATTTACCATATGTGTAATGCTAGTTGATATTTCATCATGACAAATACTGTAAAAGAGCCACAAGGAATATGAGTTACCTGTGTTTATTGCTTTTGAATGGATTTCAGTCTGACGGCTGCTTATTTTACAAAAAGCAGCACATCCTCAGATTTATGCACATCCACTTCAGACTAAGGAGACAGAAAAAAAAAAAGATGATTCTGTTTCTGTCTCTGATCTGTTTGGTTGCTCCATTAATCCGAGGCTAAATGAAGAAGAATGGGACTAAAAAGTTCGGAAGAAAATGAGCCGAATTTGTTATTCAAAGCCATTTTGAAATTCCGCCAAGCTTTAACCTCTCTGTGTGTTATGCGAGAGAGGGGAAGAGAGACAACCATCTCAAACCTCCCCGACAGCAACTGGGCCTTGTTAGCTGTGCATTGAAATCATCTTTGACTCCGGGTTTACAATAACAGAGAGGAACTTCGACCGCTAAATGCTTTCGGGAAACCCACCCGTCCTCCTCCTGCCATGTGATGATTCCACCTCTGAAATATTCAGCGCCATTAACATTCCGATGGGTATCATCCCCTTTCAGACACAATTCGCTCTGCTCTTCAGACCTGTGGGCCAAGGCAGGGAGAGGCCCGGAGCAGATGCTATCTGTTCTCATTCTTCACAAGATCTCTCCTCCTCAAAACGCACGCTTATGAGTGTTAGATTTGGTGCAGAGGAAACGATATACGGACTACTGACAGGATCTCTTAAAGAAAAAACTAAGAATAAATCAGTATAGCAAGAAAAAATATCAGAATATTTGTCAAAGAGTATGATTTTCTTTAAATGTAGGTGCTGGAATATTTGAATTTGGTTCCATTATTAACTCAATCAAGGAGATTTAGGTTGAATTGAATTGCATGTAGTTTTAATTTGTATTTTTTACATCAGCTTGTTAAGGCTCGCTTTAATTTTGCTGTTCAGACAGTGTTCAGTTATCTTTAAATACTCACCCATTAAAAACTTCCATCAGTGTTATTGGCCAATAAAGCTGAAATGTGTTTGATGTTAACTGCTAATGATGTGACTATGCGGCTAAATTGTTTTGCCAATCAGATCTTGTCTTCTCTTCTATGCTTACAGCTGCTAATATGTTGCTAATACAGCGTTCTAAGTAGATGTTAATTTGCTGTTGGTGTTATGTTGCTCTCTTGAGTTTTGCTCTTGTACTTGTCCAGTTTTTGTTTACTAGATTAATTCCTCTCACTGCTGATATTGCATTTCTTCCTGCCATGAGGAACAACAAAAGTTAGTTTATAGTAGTTTTATCTTGTCACTGTGCCAATTTCACTTTTAAAATACAACCAGTGCTGCCAATCACACCAGGCTGCCTTCAGTGCTGCTGCTCCTGCTCTGGAAAAGCCGTCCCTGCTTCAATTCACAACGCAGAGTCCATCTCTGTTTTTAAATCTGGATTCAAGACTTTTTATCCAAAGCTTTTTTCACTGTTGAATTTTGTTTGATTTCTATGTTTATTGTCCTTGAGTTATGTGAAAGGTGCTTGAAATCAAATTTTAACAATATTTACTTCAAATATCCAAAGTAGAAGTACTAATTCTTCAGAAAAATGGTCCCTTTCAGTGTTTTATATTGTGGATACGCAGTGTATGATGTGTTTGGATTATTATTACAAGTGCATTAACATCTGTGTTACATTTTACTGCTGTTGCTGTTTAAGGCTGTGCTAATTTTAGCTACTTCACACCGTTGGGTGATTTAATCTACAACACGACATCATATTCTAGAATTAAAATCTATCATATATTTGTGGCATCGCTGTAGTTTTTCATGAGCTGAGAAAATCAGACCTGTTTTCAGCTTTGTGACAATGTACTTTCCAGCTAATCCAAGGATTTAAGACTTGAGAAGTAGGAGACGTTTTTCATCCATGAAGGAACACTTAATACTTCGGTTTATGAGAAATATTCAAATATTCTAAATTAAATTTGGACATACGTGGCTTTCATTGGACAGGAAGGGCACGAAAAATTGAAATTAAAAAGTAAATACTAATTAAAGCTGTCAGACAAAAGTAGTGGAATAAAAAGTACAACATTTGCCTCTGAGAGGAGTAGAAGTATAAAGCTGCACAAAATGGAAATACTCGAGTAAAGTACAAGAACCTTGAGTTCTTAGTTACATTCCAATTCTATTATGAGCTTTTTCTGAATTACAACATCATCATTGAATTTGTTGTCTTTTATCTCTCACCGCTCTCTCAGTGTCTCAGTTGCCTGCAGTAAAAGATTCAAAGCCAGGTCCTTGTCTTGAACCTTTAGTGGAAGTGTGTGTTGCTCACTGCATAGCTGTGCTCCTGCAGGCGCAACGAGGGCAGAAGGGAATATTTGTAGATGCAAAATGTATTTGTTGCATTGCCCCTTTCAGTAGCACAGTCACTTTGCACAAATCTGCTATTTTATTCATGAAGTCCTCTGTGGTTCAGTGTGTTTTGCCATGCTGCCTTGCAGTTCTAGACTTAATATCACAGTTCTGTCATTCTCTGTTTCTAGTACTTTGCAATTCTTTGTATACTGTAATTCTGCTTCTCTTCGTAGTAATTCTACTTCTGCTAAATCACCCTCTTTCTGTTGCTCTTGCTAAATGTTTGACCCATTTTCTCCCAGTGATGTTTTTAATCAGTGAGTCAGTTCGTGTCATAACCACCCCACTGGGCTATTGAAAAGGTAAGTCTATCGTTATCAAGCATCTACAGCCTATGATAACAGGTGAAGGTGCTGGTTGATGCTGACATCTAGTGGTAGAAAATGGAATGGGAGC
>JAPZEA010000013.1:14800081-14813408 GCA_029783685.1 Heniochus monoceros | reverse complement strand
TTATATCAAATGAGTATGTGTAACATGAGTGAGGCTACTCGTAGTGACATTTTGCAGCCAGTGAGCCAGATGTTTCCTTCAGGTGTCGGTAGAGACCAAAATGGAGCTAAAAGGAGAGTAAATATTTAAATTTCTTATAAATTAAATTCATCAGGTGGACAAAAACTCTAGATTAAATGCTAATGTTGTGCTTTGTCAGCTAGATGTGTAAACTGTTTGCTAACAAGTTCGGCATATCAGCATTATACGGTGATAGTGTGTCAGAGTTGTATTTGCAGCTTGTTCAGTTGCACCCAAATTGGCAAAATAAATCAGTTAAAAGCTCTGATTTAAAACAGCATCGTAGAGAAATACTAAAATTGCTCCTGTGGCTCCTCCAGATGTTGACGCTGGGCGTAGGTGTGGGCGTGCTGCTAACATCCCTGCTGCTGACCTACATCATCAGCTCCAAGGCCGACATGCTGTTCAGCTCGGGGAGGGAGCCGACCAACGCCACCTACTGATCCACCCGGAGACGACGCAGGCCCACAACCACTACTACTGCTACTACTACTACAACTACTACTTCTATCCCGACCAAACACGGACAAGCTCGTTTTTCTTTAAAACACAACACAAGTAGGTACACAGACAGGTTAGACACAGCAGCTGCAGAGGGGTTTTTATTTTAGACGACGACTCCATGTTTATGGACTCACTGAGGTGAGACGTGACATGAGGACTGGACTGGACCGGACTGGATTGGCCTGGATGGATCTGGACTCATCAGGGTCTGAAAACACTGGTCAGGCACCAGCGGGCCCTGCCAGTGGAAAAGATGTTTATATTTGTTTTGTTTTAGGTTTTTGTTTTCCCTTTTTTTTTTTTTTTTTGTCAAAGAATGTTTTGTTTACTGTGTCATGGGATAGGCACTAAACATTGAGCATTATTTGGAGTGTGTGTGTATGATTGTGAGTATATAAATGTGACTGAGTGTGTGAGCAGCTGACCGTGATTCAGTGTGAATGAACACAACAAATGTGTGTGTGTGTGTGTGTGTGACCTTTGAGGATTGCAATGGTATGTGCAATACTGTAGCTGTCTTCTCTGTCAATATTGTTAACTTATCAATCAGATCTTGTCTTCTCTTCTATGCTTACAGCTGCTTTTATGCTGCGTCTCTGTTCGTCTTTGAATTTGTGTGTGTGTGTGTGTGTGTGTGTGTGTGCGTGTGTGTTGTCTCTAATCATGTGTGATCATGTGAGAGACAGAGCGCTACACTTTGAGCACAATTAGCCAGGCATTTAGGCATCTTAATTGGTGACATTCGATCTCAGGCACTCGCTGATGAACCACTTAGCAGCAGACTTATGGATTAGCACCCGGCGCGGCGCTCTCTTCTCAGATGTAACTAACGGGTCAGGAATTAGTGCTCTTAACACTGCCTTTACAAATGAAGACAGCTGTATTGACTAGCGTGGAAAACTACTTTCTCTTCCAGTTTGCTTTCGCGAGACTCAGTCCCCACCTCGAGTCTTACTGCTGTCCTCTCTCCTTATCATCTCACGTCATGTGTTTTCTCTTCTTATCAACTGAAGCGAGCTTTTGTTTAAATTTTGCTCTCTCCTGGATGATTTCAACCGCCTCGTTGGCAGCGGGCCACTCAGCTTTGGCCGTGACAGTATTTGGCGTTTTGTTGTCATGGCGCTGAAGCTGTCTCAGTTGTCTGGGCAACATGTGCCGGGGCTCATGGGAGCCTCATAAATGTCATGTATCGACGGAACCGCTCGGGAGAGCAGGAAGTCCTTGCCAAAAAGAAGATAGATAGAGCGCCACTGGTGTTGGGGATGCCATGTAGCATTAAATCATGTCTGTGCACGCTGATGCAGACGCACACTTGTACAGATGTGCATGCAACCGTGCATACAAATGCGCTGACACTTGCCAACATTTATGCTTGTAAACAGGTAGGTATGCGTGCAGCGATCACCAATAAGAAGCACACTGATAGTACAGAAGTGTGAACAAACTCTTCCTCCTCCACCCTTTATTCCTGCTCTATTCCTCCCCTTTTATAGTGTTCAGGGGGCCGATTCAGCAGCCCCCACCCCGCCCTCTGTAGGTGTGTCACACATTTGCCACACGTTCCCCTCCCCAGGTCACTGTCATGTGCCTGGACCTACTGAGCGCAGAGGCTTTAAACAGGAGAGACAGCACTTGTCCGTTAGATTAGCGTGTCCCCGACGTCACATGCCTTCGCCTGCACACGTCACCACTTGTCTGGAGGTGCCTGTCGAGGTTCATTAGAAAATGCCAAGATTTAAGGAACAGAGAAATTTTGTCAAAAGGTAGACAAAAATCTATGAGTTGCATGTAATGTGTTTTCACTGTGGGAACGTATATTTGATTTGATGTTGTATGTTCTATAAATGCCGGTGTGAGTTTTGTTTTTCTTTTTTATCAATAGAAATGCCTTTTTTAATTTTCCTCTCAGATCAGAAATACATATTCCTGACCCCGCATCATTGTTATTCAACACAAAACACATATTCTAACCAACAAAGCAACTCCAGGCCGAGGCGAGGGCCAGCCGGCATTTCAAACGCCCCTGAGATTCCAGATATTCTAATACCGTGGGACCTCCTATCATATTTATTGTGGGAATCAGAATTTATGATGAGTAAATTGGGCTTCTTCATCTGTGTGCCGGGGGGGGTTGCAACATGCGGCTGAGATGGCTTGACTTATTGATTACAGGGAGCAGTATGCCCCATTTCAAAGGGAAGGAGAGCCCCCGCCACGCAACTTCTGAGAATTAATTTGCCCGGCATGGGCCTTCATGAGAAACACATGTCCGTACACACACACAGGAACGCAAGCATAGACACAAACAGGCACACAAAAAAACCAAAGCCTGCAGGTAAAAGAATCACACTCAAAAAAATATATAAAAAAAGAGAAAAAAACAGCTACACATGCATGCAGCCCCCTTCAGCCCTCCCACCCAAAACACACACACACACACACACACACACACATACGGCATGAGACCTATTTTTGCAGATGCTTCAGGTGACAAGACAAGGCCGTTCTGTTGTAACCAAAGATTGTGATCATTCTTGCCGGCACGGCCGTAAACACACACTCAGGCATCTGAAACATTCTCCCGCTGTCTCACAAAAAAATGAAACCTGCAAAGTTGCACATTTATTTTTTTCAGTTCATTTGTAGCTTATGCATGGTATTTACCTTAAAAGCTACACTAATGGTGTTTCTGTCTTTCAAATCAGAATTTTTTCCTTTTTTAAATTCAAACCATTTTTCAGGGAAATTACAAATAAAAAAAAGGAAAAAGAAGAAATACAAACCCAGTGACTGAAAAGTATTTAATTTATTTTTTTATTTTTTTGGCCTTTCAGCCTTTCACATAAAGTAACATCCAGTGACACCGTAGCTGTACTGGAAGCAAATATGACTCCGACACGGTCCCATCCAAAGCGTTTCTCCAGATCGAGCCACAGCTGAACTATCTGCAGTTCATCCCTGGCATTGTCCACTGGATCACCCTCTGCACTCAGACACCAGCTCCTATTTCACCAGCAGCACCCGCGCTAATTTATCATCATGGTCATGACAGACAACACATCTGTGTGTGAATGGATTGAGTGAGGAAAGAGGGAAGTGAAGGAGGGACAGCAGTGTGAGCAGAGAGAGGGGAGGGGGGGCAGAGAGAGTAGGAGGAAATATGGTAGCGAGGAGGATTCGGATCGCACGATCGGCGAGGCTTTTTAAGGGTCATATTTTGTTTGAAGGGCCCCATCCTACCCTTCGCTCGACCTCTCTCTATCCCTCCTGCCTCCTCCCTCATAACACGCTGTCAGCCAACCCCCTCGGCAACTGGACAGCTCATTGTCTTGGGCTATCTTATATTACAGCCCATATACTGCAGGTGTGATATGGAAAAGCATTAAAGAGCTTAAGGAGGGAATTGAGAATGTGGACCTGCAGAGGTTTACGCTGCCATATAAAACTGCAGCTCCGCAGCCTACGAAAGGGCAAGTCCGTGACGACCAGCCTCTTGACGTAGGTCCCGTATGAAACATTCCTTTTTGAGAAATATTTATAATTTATTTATGATATAATATCGCTTTACTGACGCCGCTGTGTTTGTCAGCGTGGCAGAGCTGAGCGGACGTTCTAGTGATGAGCTTGATGGGCAGATCGGCGGAAATGCGGACACTTGCACACGTGCGTCTCGTGTTCACATGTGCATGCTCATATTCACGCGGTATTTGTGTGCGGTTGTGCGTACACGCGTGCGTACGTGTCGAGACAGCAGGTGTGCGCATACACGCGTTCTCATGTGTGTGTTCAAGCAAGCATATCTGTTTACTTTTGCTCTCCAAAACCCACTCACATTTGAATGCAGGAGACAGGACACATCTTCCTGCTCTGTGAGCCGCTAGACAGCTCAGTCAGAATATTTTAGAGTACACACACACACACACACACACACACACACACACACACACACACACACACACACACGCCTCCCTGGGGTACCCCATATGTGGCGCCTAGGGAGTGCAAAATGGAACTTTTTAAAAGCCAAAAAACACTTCTCCTGAACAAACTAGTCTGCTTAATAATACCACACCCGTGTTTCTCTCTCCTCTCCCACGACAGGCCGTCATTATCTACAAGGGGCGGGTGTTTCGGCTGCTTTTTAGGGAAAGGTCGTGGTTGTTGTTTTGGTGTCTGAAAGCCTTGCTACATGACGGATGGCAAATAGACTATAAGCTATTTGGCATCTATGCATCAACAAATACATTTTGGTATGGAAATGACAAACGGAAGGAGTTTGGGAACTGCGGATTTAGCGTGGCAGCAGTGCGACTTGCAAACTCCTGAGATGTTTGATCCACTGAATTGCTTATTTTGGACCTGTGGTGCATGCTGCAATATTTTGATGTGCATTACATTGAGAAATCAAGAAAATCTATGTTGTCTTTTATATATATATATATATATACAGCATGAGAGCAGTGAGGGTCTTTTTTCTTCAGTTGAGGTAAATGTACTTGTGTACACACACTCACACACACACAAACAAAAACAAACACACACAGACTCCAGGCACACAACCAGTATGTATACAGACAAACACACACATGCACCTTCTGCTCTTATGAAGATAAATATGGCAAGGGGTAGATTTTCACCCACACCCACTGAACGGGACACACACATTCATCTTAGCTGTATTTGGTGTTTTGGGGTGTGTGTGTGTGTGTGTGTGTGTGTGTGTGTATCAGTGACGGGGGGACGCATATTGGGGATACAGCAGCAAGGGTGTGTGCACCTCACTGCCTTTTCAATGTATGGAAATGTATGTGCATTTTTAAAGTAGGGGGGCTAAATTTATTTCTCTTCCCCACGTGCACCCTTCGCCCGTTCCTCTCTCTCTCTCCACACCTCATTCCCGAAGCTGATAGACCTATGGATGCATGATAGATGGAGAGAGAGAGAGAGAAAGAGGGGAGAGAGAGAGGGACGGAGGGGGTCTCTGCATGGATGCATACATGCATGCATGGATGTATATACACCCCACTCCCCCTGTCCTCTCAAACACATGCTATAAAGTCACACACACACATGCATACACACACCTATGAATGCAGGATTCATGCGCATACCAAACGTAATCCATAGTTTTACATAATGGGGAGGAGGAAAGAGGGGAGGCAAGCCGGCTCCTGTAGCCGGGTGATAAAGATAATATGAATCATCTGACTCTTTCTCTTCCTCTGCGTATGTATACACATTCACCTAGGGAGATGCTGATATGCTATAGGGGAATATAATGAGATATGGAGAAGGTCCCCCCTGATCGTCAAGAACACATGTGGGTCATATGTGTGCTTTGTGCAATTTTCACAATGTATAAGGATTATGGTTCACGGTATGCAGAGATTTAAGGAAATTGCTCCAAGTGCAAGTCATATGTGTGTGTGGAATGGCAAAGCTATTGCACTATTTGCACGTATTGCATAAAACCAATTGCATTGGGAGTGCACGATTGTGTGCGCTGTTTTGATATGCAATTGATGGATTTTCTGCACGCTTGTATAATAGTATGTGTATACTGGGAGATAGGAGTTTGTTTGTCGCTGGAATTAATTAAGCAAAAAGTATGCAACACACTCTACATACAAACAAAAAGAAGAGTCACTGTTAATTATTCAGAGAAAGTTAATTTTTCTGAATATAATTAAAGGCATTTAACCATCAGGGACAGAGTGAGATCAAAGATGTATATTTGATGTCATGCAGATAGCATTTTTAAATTAGCAAACCCTCTTAACTTTATAATTATCTTTGGTGTGAGAACTGAGGCAGGAAGTTCTTTTGTGTTAATTCTGGGGCTGAAATAGTCTCCTAAGAATTAGATGAAAATTAATTAGAAATAATTGCAGATAGACATGCAGATTGCATTTACAATGCAAATACATCTGAGCAGAGCTGAGCTAAAGTTTCCTTTTTGCCAGTATTATTCTGTAATAACAGAAAAATAGATGAAGACTATTTTTATTCAAATACATTCACTTTACATGACATTTTAAAGTTATTTATAGTATTTAAACGTGGATTCTAATAGGAATCTGTGTTAACTGAGGGTCTGTTTAATTTAAACAATTTATTCCTCCACCTTTAATTTCAAGGCACGACAATATTTCTCTTTCTTTTTTCTTTTTTTTTTTTTTGGAAAGGATTTTTTTGGATGTGTGTGTCATAAGCGCTCTCTTCCCTCCTCTCCCCATGTTTCTGCTGAAGCTGACACACACAGTAATGTCCAGATATATCAAGAAAGAGAAACAGAAAGAGGGAGTGAGATAGGGTGTGGTGTGTGAGAGAGGGAGAGAGGTTGAATTCTATCTCTGAGTATCAGTGGCCTCCCAGAAAAATAGAATTGTCTCCTCCATATTAGGAATCAAAGCTAAGCCCGGTGTTATTGTGTCCACCATTTTGACTGCAGCCGACAGACCTTGAGGAAGCAGTTGCACCGGGATGAGTGTGTAGGTGTCACTAAATTTTATTTGTTCATTTTCTTTTGATGATTTCCGCGGATCGGGATGCATGCCCCTGCGAGTGCTTCTGCTCCAGAATTGAGGGATTGTTTAGGTGCGTGTTTGCGTTCCGTTCACACGCAGGATGCACGTCTCATGGTGCGGTTGAACATGGCCGAGCGTGCCCACGTGTGCGGCCGGTGCACGAGCGTGTGCGCCTGCAGGTGTCCGTGCCTCGCGCATTTATAGTCCCGGGGAACTGTTGACCTCACCCACCACCCCCCGCGCAGCCGCGCCGTGTGTTTCTAGAGGACCCTTGAACTTGACCGTGGAGGGAGAGGGGTGACGGGACTGGAGCTGAGGCTTAAAACAAACCACTCTGATGGACAACAAAGACAAGGGGCGGACGGGTTGGGGGGTGCGGGGTATGGGTTTGGCTTGGGTTGGGAGGGGGATGCATAAAGGTTGAGATTCAAGGGAAAAGGTCCCCAGGGTGCATGTGTGTGTGTAGCTGTATAGAGTTTATCTGAACTCAGAAATCTGTTCCTTCACTCAATCATCCATTCACTATTTTTTTGCGACTTTTTTAATTTCCACCTTCATTTGACCCGACAGTTTTTTGTTTGTTTGTTTGTTTGTTTGTGTTTTTACAATGGGTCAAATGCTACCACAGATAAAACAGCATGGTGTAAAGCCAGCTGACATCAGCAACATGCACATGCTAAGATATGCATACTCTATGTGCTGTGTGTCCACACATGTAAAAGGTGTTTAAAATGTCTGTGCGCATTAATGTCGTCTTTCTGTCATTTTTGCATGCATCCCTGCATTCCTCCATGTTTTTGGATCATTGTTTAGATCATTTGGTGGCACAGATTTGATGCAGAAAACAAAGCAAACTATAACCCCCAAAGGTGGAAAATCTGTGGTTTTAAAAACTACCAAAATATGAGCTAAACACAACTAAACTCAACAATTAACGCCTCCAAAAATGTGTGAGCACAGTGTGAAAAACACAGTACAGTACTACTGAAGTGGAAAAAGTGTGTGTGTGTGTGTACGTGTGTGTGTGTGAGTGACACCAGTAGTCCAAATAGATGTGGTAAAGATGAGTTTAAATAAGAAGCTGCAGGAGAAGATGAAAGGAGTCAGACAAATGGGATGGAGGAAGATGGAGAGGAGGAAGAGAGGAGAAAGTTTGAAAGGAGGTGGAGGTTGGAAAGAAGGGAAAGAGAAAATGAGGTGGGGGGGGATCACAGTGGAGGAGGAGGAGGGTTGACATGGAGAGGGAGAAGATGGGGAGGACGTGGAGAAGAGGAAGAGCAGGGAATGAGGGTGGAGGGAGAACAGGTGGGGGGTGGGAGGGGGTTGAAAGAGGTCAGGGAGCATAGCGTCTTTTGGCGAGGAAAATGAAGATGCGTGTGTGTGCGCGAGTGTGTGAGTGTGTGTGTGTGTGTGTCTCCCTAATTGTGAGTAGAAGGTGAGGGGTGAGGTCTAGGCCCGCTCCTCGCAAAAACAGCAGATAGAGATGGACAGTCAGGCAGCACTGTACCGTGTGTGTGTGTGTGTGTGCGGACATGAGCATGTGTATGGATGTGTGTCTGCGGACTTGCATCGTGCGCGTGTGTGCGTGCGCGCGCCTACGAGTGTGTGTTTTAATAGCCACAGTCAGAGAGCCTCTGTCAGACGGTCAGCTAATTGGCCATCTTACAAGTACAGAGGAGGCTGCTCGCAAATTGGCAAAAAGGGCAACCGGCTTCAATCTGATACCAAACTCCTTTCTGTCACGATGCTGTCCATTAGACAACAGCTTAAGTCAGGGAAATGGAACAAAAATAAAGAAAAACAGAATACAAAACAGGGGGGAAATAGTGGCGTAATTGTGCTTTGGAGACTCGTGTTGTTGCGCTTGACCCGCGTGTGGCGAGACAACGGGGATCATGCCAGATTTAGCGTAAATAAAAATTTGGGGGGAATGCTGGCAACTCATTGGCCTAGCGTGTTTTCGTGTGTACGCGTGTGTGTTTCCCTGTTGCAGAAGCCTCATGTATTTTAATCCATGTAAAGTCCCAACTGGGTTCCAATTAGGAACAGGTTTCCTAACGCCCTGAGGGGAAACTGATAATTATGCTGTCGACTGTGGTTGTGACTGAGAGTGTTTGTGCATTTGTGTGTGTGTGTGTGTGTGTGTGTGTTTTCAGGGGGACTAACACTGTGCGCAATATTCTTTTTTATCTCTCTGTAATGTTTACAATGCTAACGTTGTTAGCTGTATCAAATGATTCCTCATAATTAGACACGATACAGAGATTCAAATCCTCTTATCTCAGTTGTTTATCATGAGTACTGAGCCCGACGCACACACTTGTACATCATGTTGTGTGCAGAAACCAAGCTTGAAGGCACAACAGGCGAATATAGTTGAGTGTAGTTGTTTCTGAACATTTTTGGGCCTTGTCTATTAAACATATGTTCAAGTGCCTGGGTGTGTGTGTGTGTGTGTGTGGTTTAGAGGGACAGTACAGTGGGCGGTAGCCTATTCTTTTTCATCTTTCTGTAATGTTTACACTGCTGATGGTCCTAGCTGTACCAAATGATTCCTCATAATTGGGCATGATGCAGAGATTCAAATCCTCTTATCTCAGTTGTTTACACACTGCTTTAGGTATAAAATCTGAGCATGAAGGAACACCAGCCACATCCATGCAGCATATAAATATAGATGTACAATATCTGGCTTTGTCTATTAATGCATGTGCAGGATGAATCTTGCAGGTGTGTGTGTGAGTGTGTGTGTGTGTGTGTGTGTGTGTGTGTGTGTGTGTGTGTGTGACAGGTAGCCGTGCCCTCGTGCTCTGAAACTCCCCGCCCGCTGTCTACCCTTGAAAAGGGAGAGTGACGCTGATGTAGTGGACAGCGCACCTCTCACATCTAAACCTAAATGCTGAAAAATGTCCCCTCACATAAAATGGATGACCCAACCGTGGAGCCCGTCGGTATAAATACATTGTTTTGCGAGGCTGAGCCGACAAGAAGGAAAGCCAAGAAAATGTTGAGCTTTCTCTGTATGGTTTTCTGCAATTTGAAAAGCTTGCCGTGGCGGTGAAAAAGCAGCCCTGTGTTTATTTTCAGCGATGCAGTGTTTTGGGGATGCTAGGGCCCTCCTCACTGTGTATTCATGAACTCTTATTGTGGTTGCCACTATTTCCATATCGTGTCGGTGCAAGAAACGCCTCACAGAGGGGAAGTGAATACGAGATATTTACAGCGTTTTTCTTAATCCGTACAGACGGACGTGCTGGGGTGTGTACGTACACATCGCAGTAAACTGTTGTAGACTTATTCATATCAGACGAGATTCTGGGAGGGGGCATGGTTAAAATCCAGCTCCAATTTACAAATCTGAGATAATTTTCACACTCCTCTCTGAAGATTTTTACATAGAAATGAAGGGAGTGGAGGGTTGAGGGGGGCACAGGGAATCTTTTGAGACTGCAAAACAGCATAATTGTTTTGCTATCCAATCGGGTGTTATACTACACATAATATATGGTTATTTCATACAGCCTCCAGACTGCCAAGATGTTTTCAATTTGGCACAGCCCTGCGATCATGATATCACAGAGAAAAGAGAGAGAGAGAGAGAGCTTCCAGTCCGGGACGGCCAGAGCAGTGAGAGGGCGATCATTTCGCCAAACTCAAAGGCTTTTTTTCCCCCCTCTCTCTCTCTCTCTCTCTCTCTCTCTCTCTCTCTCTCTCTCTCTCTGGGACGAATAATTCCACAGTTGCTGAGGCACTGAAAAAGCAATCTGCGGAATACCCCAGGGTCATGTCTGTGGCCGGATGATTTGTGTGAAATGTCATACATTAAATATAAGTTTAACATTCAGCCCGGTGCACTGTAAAACTGCCCTGTCGTTGCCACAGTCCGCCATTTCCCTCTGTGCAGGGAGGGTTCGGGTTCAGGAAAGCGGTCACAAAGGAGTTGGACACACAAATATGCACACAGACACACGCACACATACATGCACACCACCCCCTGTGTCTGCCCAATCTTAGAGAGAGTAGGAGGGAGAAGGGGGCGCGGACGACGGGGAGTTGTGAGGCCATTCGATCCACAGCTGCATTTCATTTACGAATGCGAGAGCACTAACTTTTTTCTTCAAAAATATATCTATATAATTTTTTTTTTTTTCCAATTTCATCTTGTATTTTTCCCAGGGAGCTTTTGGTCCAGACAGGCATTGAGGAGAAAAAAACAAAAACGGTGGGGGGTGGGTAGAGGTAGACAGACAGATGGACGGAGAGACGGACAGTTTGTCTAGAGGCAGGTGTTGAATTCGCGTCCGGGCTGAGATGAGAAAGTAAGAGAGAGGAGGTGAGGAAAGAAAAAAGGGTTGTAACTAATTCATAAAGTTTCAGGAAAATAGCAGCCACTGAGAGGAAGAGAGAGAGGAGAAGTGAGAGAGACAGAGGAAAAAGGTGTCTCCAGGGACTTCAGTGAAGCAGTCATCCCAGAGAGAAAGAGAGAGAGAGAGGGGAGAGTCTGTCCATCCTAGCAGATGAGAAAGAAATGACAGAGAGGGTACAAAGGATGTCATCCACCAGATGGACAACTGATGAGTTTTCTCCCTTTTCTCTTTGTCTTTCTGTGTGTTTTTTTTCTTCCTCGTGGCTTGTTTGTTTGTGCTCAGTCTGTGCCTCTGGAAAGTTTCTGTCTGAATGACTACAATAAGATCATGCGTTTGATATGTAAAGGGAAAAACGTTGTGGATATTTCCGAAATGTGAAATTCATCGAAGACGGCCAACTTTGCCGATGATCAAAGGGCACGCGCTGGAGGTTTTTCCAGTACAGAACGTATAAAACACCGTATCGGCCCTGATTAAGCTGTGCCGGGCTCATTTGATATTGTTCATGGGTGTAATTATGCACCTCTTTGCTTTTTCAAAATATTCTTATCTACTTGGCGCAGTTCAATTTAGTTTTTCGCCTGGTGGTGTTCGACAGCATTTGCATCTAAAAAAATCCATGCACCCTTTCTGCAAATTCTCCTTATTATTGCCATGAAAGAGCTTACCACCAGATTTATCAATTTCACCTTGAAGGTGTTGTAGTCGCCAGCGCATTTGTAAGCAAGTCGGAACTCTTTGAAGACAAACACAGTATCGCACAATCTGTGGCCCCCCTTTCCTACTCCTTCTCCTCCCTTTCCATTCCCCACTTCAAAGCAGAAAGGCTTAGATGAAGGTTTGGAAAGAAATGGAAAACAAATTGTTCATTTGTATCTGGGAGGAGACCAGACACTTGAGCAAATTCTCTCTGGGTTCTCTCTTTACACGCGCTGCGGTAAAGTTATCTTAAGTTGGGGCGAGAGAGCCAGAAAGAGGCGAGGCCCGAGCAATCGCTGTTTTAAAGTCTCCGACAGGCAATCAAATGTGTAAATGAGAGCGAAGCTGGTCAATGATCACCTTCGGGATAAATCTGCGGAGATATTAAACACACGGAGCTGACGGAGAATGTGCGCTGCTCTGTGGAAGAAACACCGAATTGATGTGCTATTTATGCTGCGGCAGACATCAGAAAAGCTGCTGCAATATTTACTTTTTACATATATGAGTCTAATTAAATAAAATCTAAAATAATATTGAACTGAAAACAGAAATGTGCCCGAGTGCCTACACAACCACAAAATGACGAATCAGTGTCAAAAGAGATTAATGATGAAGGTGTAGGAGGAGGCCGTAGCTATTAATGCATACAACAACAAAGTGTACTCTCTTTTTTTTAACTCTTTTAAGAGACCCATCTCCATATATTGTCCTACAGAAAAAGGCCGTGTAGCTTTGATCATGAAGAATAAAATGATGCCCTTTCATTGACAAAATGAAGAGGCTTGACTTCACTGAAAGAGGCCGTGTGTAGTTAAATAGCTGCGTCACATGAAAGAATCCGAGGAGCATTCAGACAACATGCATATCACTGCTTTACTCTCAGAGGTGACGCTAACCCCGAATTCAGCCAATCTGAAAGATATAGAAGAAACTGCTGCACACTTAAAGTCACCCTCTGCACCAATTTATGGTGTCAGTGTTTGATTGATGAGATGAAGGACCATGTGGTCCAACAAAATTGTAACTGCCACTTCTTAGTATTGCCGGCCTCTATTCAAGCACCAGTGCAGGGTATCTGGGGAATTTTACGCCCATGGCTTTGGTGTAAACTGGGATTGAATACCTGCAGTGCTGCACCATAGGCTGAGGTGTAGTTTGTATGACGCT
>JAPZEA010000013.1:14611242-14625310 GCA_029783685.1 Heniochus monoceros | reverse complement strand
CTGTCTCTTCCCATCTCACCCCTCCTTCCTTTGTCCTCAAATGTTCCATTTCTATTCGTAATCCTAGATGGAGGATAGACTTTGGTCAATCAAGGATTTGCGCAAGCCGCTCTCCCTTTCTCCTCTCCTCCACATTGGTAGCAAAAAAACATATAATGGCTAGGAGGAGAGGGAAAAAAAAGGAAAGGAGACAAGAGAAGGAGAAGGAGAAGGAGGCGGGGGGCCAGGAGTTAAGGGGAAGACCCCAGGGGTGAAACTTTAATTGCTAAAGTAATGAGACTTGATCAGATTGAGGTTTCTCTCTCAATAGGGACTCTACTAATATGAAAGTCCAAGGCTTAAGCTCTAATTTGAAATAAAATCACAAATCTGATATTCTTTCTTCAGGACTTCCAGCCAAAGTCCTATACTCCCCCACTGGAGAATTAAGACTT
This sequence comes from Heniochus monoceros, assembly GCA_029783685.1. Taxonomy (NCBI): domain Eukaryota; kingdom Metazoa; phylum Chordata; class Actinopteri; order Chaetodontiformes; family Chaetodontidae; genus Heniochus; species Heniochus monoceros. The sequence continues at coordinate 14,624,876 of JAPZEA010000013.1, read as the reverse complement.
TACACAGACCACATGGGACTCTTTAATCACCTCTGATGGTGGCAGATTTGGAGATGAGAGAACTCACCGTAATGTATTAATTATGTAACAACATTATGGAGTTCTGAAAGTCAGCGCCGTAAAGACCTTGGGCTATAGGAGGGATTTTGACAGACACTGTGATCTTTAACTAGCTGCTTCATGAATAGATAGCTGTGACCATACCGTGGGTGGGATTGTGGAAAATTCAATATACTGTTTGATTATTTGCGTAGAATACAAAGTTTATAATGAACGAGAATCAATGATATATACACACAAAAGAATGATTTTTGAGATGTAGATCGGCAGTAACAGAATTTCTTGTTTTTTCTGTGGATTATATCATCTGAACGTGCCAGATTACAATTGCAAAAAGTTACAGATTAGAGAGAATCACTATTTGATCTTCAAGAACCAACACGACAGATCATTTGGAGACTGTCAGCCCCGAATGTGGCGTCCAACTTTCACCCTGAAGAAGTATCAAAATACTGCATGTCACTCGCTACCTTTCAGGAATAAAATCCAAGTCAGAAAGAAAGATATTACTGATTATTTTACATTGCTCTGTTTGTTGTCCTGCAGGTGCTTTGACATGAACAACGCTGCATCATCCATTCAGTCATTAGCTTCCTCATGCACTCGCTCACTTAAGATAGTGGGATCTGGCAACAGTACATAACTTTAACTAAGACGACACCTAATAATCAGTATTTATATTTATTACACTGTTCTCCATATTTACTCTTGCACGTAGTCGTCCTCAAACTTAGTTAAAATCACGTGCTTACCAGCCCTGTTAATTTACCAATCCTGAATCGACACCTTCATTTAGATGCAGATTCATCAATTTTTTATAGCTGAGATGTCAAAACCCTGAGGGCGTTAGACTTAAATACTTTGCATGGACCCTTCTCTCTACAAGTTGGTTTTCACAAAGCATAGCTGCTAAATACTCCCTAATGAAGTACCACGAGGTTAAAATGTGACAGAATATACTGTAGCAATGAGTCACTGCACGGCTAATAAACAGACAAACAGGATTTGAGGCTGTTTTTCCTGAGTGGTTATGACAAAATGTTTTCCGCGGATGAAAATGCCTGATTGGGGAACGTGTGTGCATCTGACCCGTCCCGCGCGGCTTTCAGTTCAGCAAAATACTGTAAACAATTTACAGAAACAACTTCTGGGCAGAGGCAATAGCTGGATGAGCGCTGCACATAAGGAACAGCCTGTGTATTGACACATAGACCTCAAAGTTACTTCTCATGTTCAATGTTAGAGACCAAATCACATGAAAATTTAACTGACAGTAGATACTCAAAGTAGTTTTGTCATCCAAAGTGAAAAAATGCATGCTGTGTTGCAGAGGATGTTAATATCTGAACAGGAAAATGATAATGACTGAAGTTACTTATTAAACATAACTTTCTTGTGTGTATTTGCACTCACTGAGCCCATAGGCCCTGCCGGTATGTTTATTTGTATTTTTTCTTTATTTTGCAATGCACAGCCTCAACTTTTGCAGGCATGTTCAAAACACAATGATATGGATTAATGATGGCAATTGGATGATGTGGAAAAAGTAATTTGGATACACTGTGTATAATATCTTTTGTGTATGAGATATCCTCAGTGTCTCGTAGCATGAATTGTGCTCATAAGTAAGTACAGTAAAACAGTTACAGTAGCTGAATTTTAGGAGATATCATTGCTCTAACTTGGTTTAACATTGATGGTAATAATATTTAAAATGCGTGGAAAATGTGCTCTTTTGCTTCATAATCATTTTTCATCTGAAATCCCTCTTGCGCTCCAGATGGGTTAACACAAAAAGACGAACTTTTGCCCACTTATGCAATACGTTGGACTTGGCTGAAGTGCCTGAAATTCACACATTATTGTCTCAGTTTTGTAAAACTTATTTTATTTCCCAATAGTCACACTAAACTTGGTGGAATATCCAGATAAAAGAGTCATTTTAATTCAGTGTCGCAATACTGGCTGCCCCATTGCTTATAATTGTTGCCATCCATTAGCCATGCTGGAGATGAGTTAACTGCTCAAAAGACCACCTTTAGCTCACTCTTACAATAGGTTGGACGATATACAGTAGTCTGGAGAACTAGCTGAGGGAGGCAGTGTGTCAGTGCCAAGACCGCGTCCATGACCACAGTCTGCTGTTAGAGGAGGTCAGGAGAGCCAGAGAGAGATCAGGAGTTAAGAAGGATTCTGCACCATAAGTACCCACTATGTGGGTGTGAGTCTGTGTTGTGTGTAGTTACATCTGCATGTGCTCTTCCTCTCTCACAAATCCTCAAATCACACAGTCTGATATGCAACCCTGTGTATTTATGGAGAGCGTATGTGAAAGTGATTGCGAGCGTGTGTTTGCGTGCGCGCTGACTGTCTGCCGAGCCTCCTTCCTAATCTAACTCAGGCTCATTTAACACAGTGCTAATGAATAGGGGCTTTGATTTGGCAATGGGTTCTGAACCGCAGGCCCACACACACTCACATTCATGCACGGGGTGAGGAGTTCAACCACTGTCTGCTTCCTTAGAAATAATCAGTCTCCTTCGCCCAGTAGTTTCTCAAGCGCTAGTTTACGTAAGGTAATCCACATGCAAGTTATTTGGTTTTAATTTGCTACTTTTCATCAATTCTATTTATGTGTTTTATTCTGCATTACTGAAAAATAACAGTGCTGTAGGTCAGTTTTTGAGGATGATGATAAGAATAATGGTGCGTCAGTTTCACTGTAAATTTCAAACAGCGGTAGCTCGACAAGAGTTTGAACGTTTGTCAAACAAAATATCAGAGACCACTGGACCTCACACGAAACATGACAAAGTTGTTGTTTTCACATTAAATTATCTCCAGTACATCTGGCAACAACATTGTTGGCCAGGCTTCCCACAGTGATCAGTTAGAGCTGGTGCTCCAGAGGTCTGGTGCACACAAGTGAGACTATTACAAGAAAATGTGTGGGGTTCTGTAGGGGACTACCACAGTGGTAAGTGCAGAGGTGTAATCAGCTAAAGTACTTCAAATCGTAAATATGGAAGCATAATATGAAATGGGTGAAAGAAGCTCTCAACTTTGGCTTGAAACGATCATTTAACTGGCATATCTTGACAATTATTTGGACTTAAAGTAGCGGCTCTGCTTTGCACAATCTGAGACAGAAAGCCAATAGTGAGGTGAAAGGGTGCCTCCAAATACTACTTTTGTTTGCCCTTTTGGTGCTTGCATAAATACAAGGCAGGTAAAGCCAACAGGCTCCAGTCATAGTATATCTGTACATGTACACATATGGTACAGACTGTTTTGCTTGTGTGTGTGTGTGTTAGATGAACGAGAGGGAGGAGCACGTGAGCCACCTGGACCAGGATGTCGTCGACTTGCGAGCCACGCAGGACTCTCTGAAGAGAACCTTGGCCGCGAAGGAGAAACGCACACAACAGCTGGTCCAAGACAACGCACAGCTCCAAGACAGCCTGGCCTCACTACAGAGCAAAGTGGGTAACACACACTAACCCTAACCCACACGCACAGGAGGGGCGCTCTCCTTAAATAAGGTACAGAATTGGGCAACCTTCTCTAAATCAAATCCAGTCAGGTACATCGGGGAATTCTCCTCATTTTTTACTTCCTTCACAGTTAATCATTAGTCCTCATTCCACTACTCCTCCCTCTTCCCTCTCTCGCCCTCTCTCCATATTTAATAACTCATCGCCACCATCTTAGCTCCGCAGAGGGTTGGCTCGTTGTACAATAAAGAACCATGTTCGTATGAATATCACTTAGCCAGGAGAGCTGCCGGGAGTGGGGGAGGGGTTAAATGTTATTTTGTTTCCTTCTTTTATCCATTCATTCCTTTTCCTCAGATTATTCTTCCTTTCTTGTCTTTCTTTCTCTCTCTCATCTCCCCTGTCCAGCCTCACCCTCACCCCGATGAGAACTAGTGGTAATGTATGGGAACATTAAAGAGTCGTATGCATGATGAATGGAATGGCCTTTAGGTTTCTCTCGTTGTCCTCTCCCTCCCTTTCTTGTGGTTCTCCCCCTCTCTCTGTCTCCCTCTCACTCTATTTCTTTCTTTCTCCTTCTTTTCCTCCCTCCTCTCGCCCCCTCTAGGTGTATCAGAGTGGCTGTGATGTGTTCTAGGCTTAAATTAACCCATTTACTGTGTCCTTGACCAAACCAAGTCATTCATTACTACTGTTTTGGTGGTGCAGCTGCCAACTAAACGAAGTGTATTCAACATAAAAGCATCTTAGTCACTTGACTTAAGGAACACTTGAAACACTCTCTTAAATGGCGACTTTATGCCCTTTCTTTTGGAACACTAACTTCATTTCCCTGTTACCTTATTGACATGATTGGTGTATTCTGGAGGTGGCAGCATTTTAAAATGTGCTAATTTTACCGATTTCATCTTAAAGTGTAAGGGTTCACTTTGCAGATTTTTAGTGTCACAGGTCTGAGTCTGATTCAAAGTAGTCTGTTCTGTCTTTTCTTTGACTGATCTAAGTGCTGTCTATACAGAATCCAAACAATACGGTTAATACAACCAAACAGGAGGCTTGCATATAAGATTCAAGGAATGCTAATAGACGTAATGCTACTTTTCATACTTTTCCACACTAAGCATCCTTAGTGACACGTCAGATGTTTTGAATAGCTCACACCAGTACCTGCTTCAAACAGCCATTGCAGGGGTATGCGCACATGAGATTGGCACCATTGTTTGTTTGCGTGCGTGCCTGTTGAATAGTGTAGTAGCCCAGCTAAACCTCCAGAGAGAGGAAGTTGCAATAAAGAGAGAAAAATGGTTGTCTCATGATATGTCCTTGGAACCAAAGAGCCCCTGTTTTGTTTTGTTTTTTGATACCTGCATTCTTGAAGTAGCACTCCTCAGCCAATCTCCGAGCAAATTGCTTTTCTAAAAAAGCATATGGTTTCTCCCGTCTGATGAGGAGATGCTGGAAAAACAACCGCAGCTCTTTTACCTCTTTTCCACCAGCATGGAACAGGTTCTAATTTTGAACCATTTTGACCAAAAAAAAAAAAAAAAAAGTTGGTTCCAACCGGAACCGGAAATAAAAAAAAACAGCTTTTGCTTGACCTGAAATGCGAACCGTGACACCATCAGTGGGAGCGTCATATTCTTCAGGTTGGAAAGAGAGGCAACAAGGGAGAAGATGGAGAAGTTGCATGTTTTTGGATGAAAAACAAACATCTGTAATATGAGGATAAAAGCTTGCAGAGAACGAAATTGACCCCAAGACCCTCTGCTGAAGATGCATCCTTGATTACAATAGTTCTGCTCAAAACTGGTGGAAATGTGTACAGGATTTTGCTCAAGAAGCTCTAGTCTACAGTTAGTGACACCTACGACTTTATGATGGGTAGTCAAGCAGTTTTAATGGTGCTGAGTCAAAGCAGTAACTGTAGGGTTCCCCAGCTTGGCACAAAGAATTTATGATGTTCCCTTTCACTGCTATGGAGACAGAGCTGAAGCAAACACCCCTAAATTATGCTTTCATCTCCTTCTTCTCCTGCTTGCATCTTGTTGGTGCTCCTCCTCAGCTCTCTCTACAGCCGCCCGCCTGTGACCGTCCCTCTCTCAGCCTTTGGAGAAGCTTCAAACGACAAATTCTCCACTCATTCCTCCATCTCTCTCCCTGCTCTTTCTATCTCTCCTCACCCCCCAGTTACAAACGAGCGAGCGCATGTTGAGTGACATCAGTGCATCCCTGGATCAGACCAAAACCGGCCTGAACACAGAAAGGCAGCAGAGGCAACAGATCCAGGACCAGTTGCACCACGCCAATAAAGAGATGGAGCGCCTGCAGGAGGAACTGAGACACGTGCGCCACGCCGCTGAAAAGAAGGTGATTCGTTTCTTTGTCAAGGTCTTCATTCAAATATTAAATTATATAAACACTTTCAAAACCTCGCTTGTCCAACTTTGCCATGTTATTGTAAACACTTAAAGTGTTGATACATTATCAGTACGTTCGCTTGGTCACAAGGTCAAGAAACATTTTCTATACAAAGTGGAGAATGTCACAAAAAAATGGTTAAACTGAAAATATGCAATTTCTACAGGATGGAGATGAAATATAATATTCACTTTAATGTAATGCATTGTCTTTCCCCACAATGGGCCTGATAAGAAGGGTTGCACAGGTGAGGGATTCATTTAAATATTCAATTTTCAAATGTAATATTCACTGTGACAGGCATTGTCTATTTCTACAATGGGGCTGATAATAAGGTTTTAGATAATGGGTAATGGGATGTTCTGATATTTAGAGCCTTATTAAAAACACACACTATTGACGATGTCAGACTTGGCAAAAATTTGGATTATTCTGCTCAAATGGGATCCCCCCCCTCCCCCCACGTTGTGTTCAACGTTCGTATGCTGTATTGCTTTTTAGACCTTTTTATCCTCTTCCCTCTCTGATTTGTATTTTTCCTTCAATTAAGCAGGCTGGAAAGATACTTTTCACTAAGGCATTGCTGAATTTCAAGAGCTCGGATTTGTTAAAAAAAAAAAAAAAGCTAGCAGCACACGAGGTTCAGTCCTTTTCACTGGCAAGCCTCTTCACTGACAATTCTCATCTCAGAATGTTTTTAGGGTTAGGGTTAAGGTCAGGATTTTGTTGGCTATTGTTAAAACAGCCTCCCAGTTTATAGAGTCCACATTTAAAAGACTGCATGCTCTATAGCTCATATTATACGACAGCAAATGGGCTTTGGTAAAATAACACATTTTAATTAAACGTTTTAGAGCATATTTCTGACCTCTTGTAATTCACTCTGGCGGGGTGAGCGTTAATTCAGTTGTCATCCTGCGTGATGGGAGCAAACTGTTGCGTGCGGATTTCACAAGTCTTGCAGGATAAGCCGTTATCAAACACTGCGCAACCGTCTGAGATTGGTCAAATGTTTGTTTGCGCAATTAGCTAGACTTTTGTGTGCACGTGTGTGTGTGTGTGTGTGTGTGTGTGTGTGTGTGTGTGTGTGTGTGTGTGTGTGTCAGAAGTGAATCTAGAATCAAGCAATCATCTTGATTAGCTGATACTGATGCGACTGCTGTTATTTACTCAACATTGTTTCTCGCTTGGATTGACAGCACTGTTCTGAGAACTGCAGCTCAATCACTGTAAGTCTACCATGATGTAATTTTTTCCCTATGACATCTTCTGTTGCTCTAACTCCGACTTCAGTCTGTATCTCACCACACCATCTGCTCTGCTTCTGTTCTTCGCTACTTTCTTGTAAAAGTTCTTTGATGGGTATTTTTCCAGGGTCATCTCCGACTCTTGTCATACTTTGAGCCAAAGCTGGCCATTTCTAATTGTAACCTTTATTGCTGGAATGAAAGGGGAAAAGACACATTTTCTTGGCATGTATTTTTCACTATTTTGTCAATTTGTCATGTGAGAAGATATTGACTTGATGCACGCTCGACTTTTTCACTGTCATCCCATGACATCCCCAGTGACTTTACAAACTCCGAATTTGTCAGTGTGACATAAAGGGAAAAAAGAAGTGTTGATATTTTTCTGATCATAATTTTCATGTATGTCTACAAGCACACCTTGAAGAAACAAAAAATATAATTTATCTGTAAAAACACATGAAAGTATCATTTTGGTTTTCACACAAGGGAAATATTTTGAAGAATTAAAGAATTAAAATGTCATTTTCACTGTGCATGAGACTGAAAAATGAATGACAGTTGCATTCTGTATCATACATACAAGACTTTGTTGCTCTATTCTGCAGTGTGCACACACAGCGTCAGCACCATGAAATCCTTACCACTTCCTCTTTGCTTTGCTGTTATCGCATCTCAACTAATTTCAGTTGCACGTGCTTAGCTGGTAGATTAATTTTCTATTTCTTCACTTCTTTTAACATTTGAGGGCAGAATTTCATTATTTTCTTTTATGGTGTCTAAAAAATAAGTTCTAAACTTTTGGTTATTTCCCAGGAAAAAAGTTAAATTGTAATATTAATTGTGGAAGGGATTGATTACAACAAACAAGACATTGGAGCTGGCTGAATGAACTCAACATAACGTTTGATAACATTTTTGAATTATCTGTTTCCTTAGGATATAAGATGCAAGTGCTTAAACCTCAGCATGTTGCAGTTGGTAAGTGATGTGTGGTTTTGTGTATGCATATGAGGCACAGATGATTATCTTTAATAACATAATAGTAAATAAATTATTGTTTGCAATGGATGTCAGGGATGGAAAATGGTCCTGATACTTGCTTCACGTGTATTCCGTCACATAGCGTATTTCAAATGTGTGCTACTCAGAGTTTGTCCCATGTGTCAGCTGTCTGACATTTTGGAATATCTTACCCAGAGTAAGATGAGAAGATTGATTATCTTCATCTCTGAGCATCCACTACACAGATATGTCCTTATTTTAGCTTAGTTTAACGCAAAGATCGGAAGTTCTGTCAACAGTGTCATGTTCCTTGTTCCCTTCATCATGGCACACACAGTGTCAGCACCATGAAATCCTTACCACTTCCTCTTTGCTTTGCTGTTATCACATCTCAACTTATGTCAGTTGCACGTACATAGCTGAAAGATTATTTTTCTATTTCTTCATTTCTTTTAACATTTGAGGGCAGAATTTCATTATTTTCTTTTGTGGTGTCTAAAAAATAAGTTCTAAACTTTTAGTTAGTTATTTCCAAGGGAAAAAGTTACACTGTAATATTAATTGTGGAAGGGGTTGATTACAACACATTGGAGCTGGCTGAATGAACTCAGCATGTTTGATAACATTTTTGAATTATCTCTGTTTCCTTAGGATATAAGATGCAAGTGCTTAAACCTCAGCATGTCGCAGGGGGTAAGTAATGTGTGGTTTTGTGTGTGAATATTAGGCACAGATGATTATCATTAATCATGTAATGGGAAATATATTATTATAATTATTATAATAAATCTGCAATGGATTATTTTAACTTAGTTTAACGCAAAGATTGGAAGTTATCTTCCTTGTTCCCTTCATAATGGCCTGCGGTTGCTCAGGGGAAAACACAGATTTGAGTCTAACTAGAATGAATGAATGAATAACCTGGTTCCCTCATGGTAGCCACAGCCCAGTAAAGTAACAGACACTCGAGTACTCAATACTGCACAGAGGTGAAACTGTCATCAGTTTAATAATACGCTGGGGCTGAGTTGTGGGACTGGATCTTTCAAACTAAAGACACACAATAATCAGCTATTATCAACAAAATCTATTTCCGTAGTGCATTAGTGTACTAACGTTGTTGTGTCTCTCCTCTGGACAGGAATGTGTTCTTGGTTACTTCAGGACAGGCCTGCGGTCCCTGCTCCCCAATAGCTCCAATCAGGAAGCCATCGAATACCTCATCCACAGCCTGGGACAGATGGTTCCGCAGTGTCAGGTAACTGATCATGGGTGATCATTTGTGTTTGTGTGTAAATGTAATAACAAAGAAATTAGAGTTACGTTGTTAGCATTGAACTGCAGCTCCCGGGAGTGCTTTGTCAGCTCAGAGACTCAAAGGGGCTGTACTTCTTCACAGGAGAAAGGCAGTTGATTACATCCTAAAATATTATTATAGGTTCATATTATTCACATACGGTAGCACTTGGATGATAGCAGCATCACTCAGGTGGTAAATAGTAACTCCTGTCACATTAGGTGTGACTGTGGACTGATGTGGGTGTGTTTTGAATTATCCACTTACAGTGTTCAAGTCTGATTAGCGCAATTGTTTTCATGCAATTTGGTGAACCTGTTGACATGATGCAACAGCTGAATATGCAAAATAAACTCCAACTAAAAGCCAGGAGGTTACTTATCATGCACTGTGAACACTAGTTATATGATTCTGATACCACACAAGAAAAATACCATAAACGCATTGTTTATTGTTGTTTAGTACTTCCAACAGAAACTTGTGTTGCAAATTGACATAATTGAGAAAACAGTAAGACAAAGTTGTATAAAATTCATAGTTATACTATAAATGAAGAGATGCTTTGCAAAAACACATTCCTAAAATGAATAATAATTTGTATTCCCTGAACTGCACACACACACACACACACACACACACACACACACACACACACAGTGAAACTAGTAACTGAATGCTCTTAGCACACACTGGATAGCACTCAGACTTGACATTTGAGGAGGAACAGATTTGAATATGATGTACTCAGCTCAGGCCAACAACACTGTTTCTACTGGCACCAAGGACCCACCAATAGCCAGTTCAGTACCCTGCATATACCAGTTGGTGTCAGGGTCCCCACAGATTTGCAGACTGGCTGTTCTTTGAATTCAGCTGAAACATCCAAGTGATGCCTGAACGCATATGTTCACTTCTCCAAGTGCCCATAAGAACCTGGAAACAGTTTTTCTTGCTGTAATCATTCCTTGTGTTCAAACTGGCCAGTAAGAAACCCTTTATGAGCTTTCAGTGTAATGATGGGTGACAAAATCCACACTCCTCGTTCTGTTGTGTCCGTCAAGTTTAGTCGAAAAAACAAAGCGAAACAATCAGCTTCAACAGGCTACACTGCTGTGGAGAGTTTCAAAGTTGTGTGATTATTTTATGTTGGTTCATCAATGGAACCCATTTCACATTACACATCGTCATTTGATTCATTGTTAAGCTTTATGTACAATATGAATGTCCATGTGTTTCTCCCTGCAGGGAGTCATCGACTTCTGTTCCCTGTCTATCAAGTGTGAGCCTGTCATTTCACCAAAAACCCTCCTTATGAAGCTGAGTGACACGATACAGCAGATCAACACCATTCTTGCAACTCAGTAACTTCACTCGTCAATGGTGGACTGGGAACCTGCGTCGACGACAGAATTTCAACAATCACCACTGTGATCGCTTTGTGCTTCAAGTCAGATTCGTCTGATTTCTTTTCAGTATTTCAGAAATGTAGCTCGTAGCTGTAGCATCGTCATTCGTATTCAAATGTTCTCACAATTTAGTAGGCGTCATCTGGGATAAGACTGGACAATTCTGAAAGGTTTACTGGATTTTCATTTACAGAAAGACATAAGAAGTAAAGAAAGACAACAGTTTTAAAAAGTCAGAAAAACCTGGTCCAACTGATTTGAAATGACTTGCCATCTAAATGATTTAGTGGGGCAGTCCTTGTTCAGTTGTTCAGATGGCTTAGAATGAGCTACAAACACGCCAAAAGACCCTTAATTCACAGTCCATTCAGTTTTCCATTTAGTGTTCTGCTATATTTTATACATATTTTTATATATTCTGATATATTTGACATAGTGCTTTTCAAACTGCAAAATTCTTCAAAAGGGAGACAAACAAACTAGTCTGAGTCATGGATATTATGGAACAATTATCTCCAGGAATGACTGATCGCAATCAGTTTAGCTCATGAATATGCATCAATCAGCAGTCACTGAAACCCAAAAACAAAAGTAGCATCGAACGCTGTCTCTTGATATGCTGCATGATCGACATAAAGTTGAACAACAGCAGTACTTTACGTGATTTCAACCCATTTGTTAATGATAATAGTGATGCCACACAAGATGTATCGTTTTAGATCGTTTATTTATTTTATTTATTTGTCATTGTGTGAAGGATAAATGTTGATTAATTTACCAAATCACTCTTATTTCTTTCCATATGGGTGTGAAAAATAGTTTGAAGTTGAACAGTGTACACTGTATTTTACCTTCAACATAATAATGATAATTAGTGTGTAAAGACTCAACAGTAACGTACACACAGATCTGATTCTGCTGCGATCTGAGGACTCGTTTACATCGGCCATCAACGTGACCACGTCTTTGTTCATTCTTCTGGGCTGTGACCTGTGACCTCATGTCTGTTTCTTCTCATGTTTTGAAGTACTTTGTCAACTCAGTGCCACACAAATAAAATTATTATTGTCATTGATCCACTGTGTTGGTTGGTATGATTGCTTCTTGCTCTAATTAGCATTTATACATTAAAGGAGACTGTTATAGCCAGTCTCTGCAAATGTATTGATTAATGTCACCATTCTGATGAATAAATAAATAAACAAACAGAAAAAAGGCCTGGAGGAAAAAGCCATGATCTTTTCAGATTAGGTAAAAATTCTGAGATAAAAGCTAATACACTGTCTATTTTTAGTTTGAGTTAAATACACTACAGTGAGAATATCACATATTTGTGATATATATCTGATATAAGGTCAAAATTTCAGAGTAAACTTAACATTGAATGTGTTTAATGTGTGTTATCTGTAGTTTAGCAATTGCTAAAAGCACTTGTTTGATTGACTATTTTGCTTTGAATCAGTATTTGGATCGGTGGATCAGTAAATGCTGTGCTGCCATCTGTAAACCTCTGGTGGGTGGAGGTGTGTCTCTGTTCTTTGGCCATCAATGTTTGAAACTGAAGGAGTGTGTATATATTGTTAGAAAGGTGGTATGATGGTCTAGGGCTGCTTAGACTTGTTTATTATTCTATTTTACACTCGCAACACATGTTGAATGCATTTCTTGAATATGACTGAAATTTGCACCTTGCACCAACAGTGCATAAACAATAAATACAGAGGAAATGTTTAATGCCTTGCAATGAACAGTATTTGATGAATGCACTGAAGAAACTTTTTGCAGAGAATTTGCTGTTATTTAGTCCTCAGCCCTCAGTTTTTCCAAAAAACCACTGAAGATGGCATTCCCTCCCTTGTCATCACAGTCCTGAATCTGGGCTTGTGTCTCGGATGCCTCCACCTCTTCCTGCTGCAGTCCTTCCAGCTCATGTACACAATCACACTAGCCTCCCTGACCACGGATCATTTTGAAAAGTGGAGAGCCCTGGAGAAGCCCCCCTCTCCTCCAGAAGTCCTGTTTCTAGCTCCTCTGAGGTGCTGAGCTGAAGATGAGCCTGGCTGGATGAAGCAGTCTGCACTTCCTGGGCCATATACTGGATGGCAGAGATGACGCCCTCTCTGGCAGTGAAAAAGCGTTCATCGTGGTCAGTCAGGTGGTATGAATCAGGCTGCTTTGGTGCAGACATAAAGCAGAAAATGTCTCAAAAGGGATCCAAATTTATAGAGGCAGGGAGCTGCTGATTTAGACTGCAGTTTGCCAATCTCAGCGCTGGCAGCCTCACTCTTGTTTCTTTGCTCTGGTTCCTCCAGGAAGAACTTCAGAAGAATGTCCATGTGCTTTGGTACCAGTAGTGCACTCCTCAGTTCAAACTCCAGGAGCACATCAGCCGCCTCTGAAAGTATCTGAATGCACACCTGAGAGTCACAGCAGCTTGCTGTACAGAGATAAAAGGATGGTGTCTACATCCTCCTCTACTCTTAGGCAGATGACTGAGACCAACATCTGAAAGCCCTCCAGTGTGATCTTGCTGTTGAACAGCTGTGACAGCTGCTTTTCTTTGTCCAGCTCCACCAGGAGCTCTTGTTCCATCTGATGGAGACAGAAAAGTCTTGCTGTGGTCCAGGCCTGTCAGAATTGCTCTTATCTCAACAGAAACAGGAAGATAATATAGCTGGAAGACAAATCCTACATGAAACTATACAGT
>JAPZEA010000013.1:14435619-14446136 GCA_029783685.1 Heniochus monoceros | reverse complement strand
ACTGATTGGTACAGTACTCTTATGCAACACAGTCACCTGTCAGCAGTGATGCAAAAGGCTGATTATTTGTCTGCGTCTGAAGTATTTGTTTGCTAACTACAGGGTAAACTTTTAAGTGTTTCCTGAGGGAGTTATGAACAAGCGAATGGTCCAATTCAAACACCGCTGCAGTGGCATTATTCTAAACAGTAGCGTTCAAGAGCAGACAGTGGATTGTGTGTTTCTCAGGAGTTCACTGTAAGTCCAAGAACAGTGGTTGTGACCACTGTCCCTCTCTCTGACCTCGTAAAGATATTCATCAGAAATCCATTTGAGGTATTGAGTACTGTACTTAAAATAGTACTTCACAGTAAATGTCAATGGTATTTCTAAATGTAGTGATGACATTTTGTTTGTCCTCACAACCTTTTCAGGTCAAACCGCAGTTCCAAGAGATCCTCCGGCTCTCTGAATAGAATGTCGGTGAGTGCAGACTGAACCTACACATATACACAGACGGCCATTTGTTGTCAGATTTTCTCAGCTCTCTCAAGAGAATTTTGGTAGGTGGAGTTCAGACGCAGACACTGTTGATGTAAACAAGTTATTTGGAGTCAGTTATGGGTGTTTCCCTTTTTTTTTCTTTTTTCTTTCTTCCGGACATGTTTCTGTAGTTATAAGAGGTGCTTGGTCTCAGCTGGCTGCCAAGTGATTTAGCTTTGGTATTGTGGCCATTTATGAAATGTGTTTTGTATCCTGTCTGTGTTTAGGTCATTGTGACCTTACATTGCGGTTGTCCTTTTCAGTAGATTTTTGTAGAACCACAATAATTTAATGTATGCTGTAGACACATTGTCACAGACACGGTCACATTAGCAAATGCCTATCGCAAAATATAATAGGCTCAGCATGTTGTCCGCTGGTGTGTTTCCAGGATTAATTGGCCAAAAACAGATGATGGTTATTCATGTCCAGCACAGCTGTAATAGTGTTTAATAGCAGAAAAATAGAAGGCAGAAGCATCAATAAACTGTAATGCGATGCAGCAGCTCTGGCTTGATGCAGAAAAATCCCAAAACTGTTTTTATCAGCTGCAGTTTGATTTTTATTCTCGTCTTACCTTTTTTCTGTTATTCCCCTCTCAGACGCCTCAGCAGGGAACGATATTCTCACCAAAGCAACAGTCCCCATCTATGCCACTGGAGTGCTGACTTGTTATAACCATGTAAATGAGTCACAGACCACAGCCGAACAGTAGCTGACCTGAAATCATCTGAAGAGAGCACTTGAAGCTGATTGATCATCAGAGTCCTACCTCATGATGCATTTTGGTGTCTTGCTCAATAAATCTACAGTATGTCAATAAGTCTGTGATTTCCTCTATATAGGTTAGGGCCGCACCGAATGTCATAGAAGCCTCCATTGAGGTTTTCGAATGTTTGACGTCACATTTTATGATGTTATCAGAAAAAAGAAAAAAAAAATCCTCCGACAAAATCCTCAATTTGAATAAAGTGATTCGTAGGATTAAATGAGTTAGTATTAAAGGTCTTCCAAACTGGCGATTTCCTCGTCATCTTTGTGCAGCCGTGGTTGGTGTGAATGACGTCTCGGTGGAGCACTGAGCAGAGAAACTGCTGTCTGTGAAAGGCTGAACGCCACAAATGTGGACTGAATCAGAATATTTTGTGAGATAAAAACATGTTTTGAATCTTTTTTACCAAAAAGTTTGACTTTTGGACTTAACACTGCTCTGGAGTTATTGAAAATTGATCACACGAGTCAAAAGCAATCCCGCACAGCCACCACTGGAATCAAATTCTAGAAATAGTATAATGCTAATAATATTAGAAAAACTGTGCAGAAGCTGAGTTTAAACAGTGAACAGACATGCAAAAAAAGAAAAGCCGCCCAGCATTCGAATGTTGATTTATCGTTCACCATTATGAATGGAGCCTCAGACTATTCAGTGCAGCCCTAACTTAGTCGACATGTTGATTATTTTTGGCCCCTATTCTCTCATCTATCGTACAGCATGTAGAGTGTGAACCACATTACACTCCGGCTTATTGTTCTCTGTCACGAGGGAAAATCCACTCCGAACACATCAAGCTGCCACTTGTTTTTGTTTTGACTTTAGGGTCACAAAATGATGCAGCGCTTATGAAACAGGTCAATAAATCATGTTCACAGCTGTTGAATGTGACAAAAGATGTCTGCTGTCCCAGAGTCCTCTGATATGTAGATATTTACACACACTGGTACAATGTAGACATTTGTGTATTTGTATTACTACACAGTGATTGTATGATTTCTGTACAGGAGGAGGATCGCAAGTTGTTGGTGGGTTTCCTGGAGGACGTCATGACGACCCTGTCTTTGTCCCACGCACCTCTGGACAGCCTGAAGGCCTCCTTTGTAGAGCTGGGGTGAGACATACACACATACACTCCTATATAACCAACAGTGGGCTGTTATTCTACCCTCTGTGGACCATTGTCATTTATGAAAATGGATAATTCAACTGTATCGTTTTTAACATTTAAACTTCTCCCTGTGACACAAATATTTTGAAAATAATCAGAGCCAATTGATGCCTTACCTGTAAATCATGAGGTATTTGGCTAGCTGCACAAATACCGTACACTTATCTAGAGCTTCAGTACACATTTCTGGGTTTTAATCACACGAGGAATATTTTTCAAACTATATTCTAAAACGATATCACAACAGTGACCTTTGTTTTTTCATTTCCATTCGCGGTATTCACATTTTGCTGTGTTATTACATGTCATTATTATGGCCTGTTTGCAGTGAAGGAGTATTAATTTTAAATAGGGCTGCCTTTATCTTGCGGATTATCCCGTATTTGCTCCTAATAACTTAATTCAGTGAGTCAGGAGACAAACATTTCCCTTGTCACAGGGTGTGTTTGGAGTCATGCTTGGACTGGTTTGTTGTTGTTTTGTAAGTATCTATTATTCTTTCACTAATAAGGACTCCTGACACAGATCTGATCTTCTGTCTTTAAGCATCCACAGGGAACGTGGGTAATGTCCAGTAGCTTTCATGCCAACTATGTCATTTAAACAACATGTAATGAAAACTATTACAGGTGATCAAGATCAGCAGGGATGTACTTGATTAACTTTTCTGAACGTGATGGCGATATTACAAACCTCAGTAGAATCATTCATTCGGCTTGTGTCTTCTTCCTGCCCTTATGCGTCTGTGTTGGAGTGCAGATGTCTCTCCGTGCTGTCTAAGAGGGGACATCTGTCCTAATCTGACAACAGTGAACCCTCTCTTCTACCACGTGCATGAACCGTAACATGTTGCCATAATACGGCCCAGTATTTACGCCGCGCTCTCTTTTCAGCGCCAACCCAGTGTACCATGAGTTGCTGCTGACTGTTCTGTGGTACGGGGTCGTCCACACCTCTGCGCTGGTCCGGTGCACCGCGGCACGGATGTTTGAGGTACAAAACACACACAGACGCACACACACAGACAGTGTACTGGACTAATCACGGATGTTTGGAGTTTCAGATATCATTTACATAAATGCCAGCTAAAATGTGTCATTGTTGATACAATTTTTCCATTTTTTGCAAGCCATAAGAATAATGACTGTTACTGATACTATAAATTGTATACTAGAATATAACATGGCTGCACAATTATGGATAAATATGGTATAAATAGTATCCAGATTAATTTGTTTCCATGTAATTATCCTGTTAAACATCTTATTTTTACAATAGACAGCACATCCTAAATGAAATTATACATACTGTCTTGTTGAGTAAAAATTGTCTTACAGTTATATAGAAACTGTTTACATGTTTACCTATTTGCTGTACATGTGCTAGCTCTGCTTGCTATTGCTGCTGTTTAACATGCATTTTATATTTAGCTACTCTGTCTTATGAGTGTGGGTAAAGACTCCTGTAGCTTATCATCGCCCTGGTTCCAACCGTGCGGCGAGACCTTCCTGCAGTTAACGTAAGACCTTTCACTGTGCACTGGTCTCAGGACCGACTTGCATAAATATCTGCTGCATGTCAGAGAAAGGCTCCAGTCAGCAACCTGAGAGTGTAGTGAAAGGCGCTAAAGGCCTGTTCCTTTTCACTGTTGTTGGACAGTGTAATTCAAACAGAAATGTTTTCTCATGAATATTTTTTTTTTACTTTTTCAGTATTTCAGGTCTTGTGGAAATATAATACTGCTGTTATTTTTTAAGGGAGATGACTGGTTCACATTTTTCTTTCATGCAGTTTTATTCCACTGATTGGATCCATTTTTAAGCCCGGTTCCCAAGCCAAAAGTCCTGGCCTGAGCCACGAGGAATAACAAATCACGTCTCCTCGCCCTTTGAGATTTGTGCACACTTAAAGGTCAAATGTTGGCATTAGGATGTAGGTGTAGCAGAACTGGGCCTGTGCTGATCTAAACATGGGGGAGGAGGAGCGGTGAAAGACCCCCCCATTCTGTGAAATACTTGCCCTTTCCCTTCCCCAACACACCCCACTGTCACCATTCCATAGTGATTAGCTGTCCACCATTGTCAAAACTGTGGGTTGAAATGTGGTCCTCTACCGCAGATCCCAGATCAGAGCAATTTACCGTCAACTATTTTATCCATTTAAATGAGTGAACTACTAATCTGACCTGGAGTCTGTGGAAAGAGCCCACAGCTTTATGCTCACCATAATGTAAAAGTATTTGTGCAGTTTAGCTATGTTGGCTTTGCCATTTCTTCTGCATACCTGCGTGTGCATGTGTGTGTGTTTGTTTGCGCGTGCGTGATTGTGTGTGTGTGTGTGTGTGCGTGTGTGTACTTACACTTGCTTGACACATGCAGTGCCGTTCCGTGCCTTGCAGCTATGGTTCTTGTCATTGTATATCACTTTCTTCCTATCTTTTTTTGTGTTTGTTTTTTTTTTTTCTTTTTCCCTCCCCCTTTTCTGTTTTTGCTTCTTTTTTTCCCCCCCTTTTCTCTCTATCTATTGGCGGTGTTGCTCGCTCTTGTCCCAATGCCCCGCCCACCTCTGTGACATCACGGCTGGCTCTGTCCAATCCGATCAGCTGCTGGTGAAGGGGGTGAATGAGACGCTGGTAGCTCAGAGAGTGGTGCCGGCTCTCATCACACTGTCCTCCGACCCTGAAATGTAAGTGGAACAACAACAACGACAACAATAAACCGCGCCGCGTCTCTCTCCCCCCTTCTCTCTGCCGCCTGAGAACTATCACACTGAAACAAGGCTGCACCTGCCAGGAGCTAATCCAGCACAAAAACTGTATCTTCATCGATCAATCCCTTGATATCGACTTAATTCTGCAATCCCACATTCTTTGTGTTCTCCCTTTAATTCTCCTGGTGTAATTCCAGCAGTTGTGTGGAGCTGCTCCTGTTTAGGTTGAGGCCGGCCCATGGGGTAGTTCATCAGCATAACCACCGTTAACACTAACACTCTGCATGTTCGCATCATCAATCTGCAACACTAACCCACGCCAGCTCTCGTCACCTCATCAGTCTGCAACACTATCCGGTCCAGATTTGTGCGTGCACGTTGCCCACATGCAGCAATGGCACAATCCCAGCATGCTCATCTGTAAGCCCTCCCCTCCTCCTCCTCCTCTCCCCCCCCTCCACCCCACTCAGTTTAAGCAGGGCCCCTCCTCCCGACCGACCCGTCAGCTCGCGGTTGGTTGTCTCCACCCCGTCTTTCTCAGTTTTATCCTTTCTCTCTCTCTCTCTCTTCCATATCATCCCGTCTACCTTCTATCCTTGCCTCTTTTCTTTCACCTCTCTCCTCCCACCCTCTATCTTTCCCTCCCTCCTCCTGTCTCCTCCCACCCTGCTCTCCCTCTCTCTCATCCCGCTGTGTGGTGGGTTTGCAGTTGGTTCTCCGAGGCATGAGTGAAGCGTTAGTAGATCGCCGGGCGGCTCCGGCCCTTATAACTCTGTGCAGTGGGCCTGAATTGTGAGTCAATCGACACAAGAAAACCTCTGTGTGAACATTGTCATTTTGTGGGCTGCATCCTTACAGTGTAAAGCAGTGTCTTCTGAGCTTGAATGGGCGCTAGAAAAAAAAACCCTGCATCCTGAAACATTTTAAGTTGATTGAAAACTTCAATCTCCTTTAGATCCAACTTGTGGCTCACATTTGTCGTTTTGGTCGCGGTACAAACAGGGGACAATCCTCTTAGCCGCGCTTTGACAACTGTTCAAAGATCACATCTCCTACAAGTGGGGGGGCTGCCAGTGTACATCCAGCCTTCATGTTTGTGATTAGAAAAGATGATGAAATTAGTGGCGACACTGTTGGAATGCAGCCCTTTTCATTTCATCACTCTCTGTATTGAAATGCCATGCTAATGGGAACGCTCTTGTCCCCAACTTGTAGATTGTACATAAAAATCATAGGATATGTTCTTTATTTTTGGTAAAATAAATTGATTTTTGGCATGACATCTTTTCTTTAGTTTGCCGTTTCCATCTGATTAGCAGACTGTTGAGTAAAAATTCAGACTTGGAGACATATTTTAGACTTCAGATGGCCTAAGGTGTCCTTTGGTCTTTCCTGCTCCTACTGACAGTGGAATGATTGTCTAACACCAACCCTAACAGCAAACATTAATCTTGCTTGTCATAATTCATTCTAATCACTGATTGTTGTCAGGTATTTTGGTCAAGAATTAGAGTTTTCTTGTATTTTTTATGATGCATTTGGGAATTAAGTGATCCCCGTTAAAAGCAGCAGTGACCCCTTTATCTTTAGGATCGTTAGCTTTTAGCTTTTATTTAGATAAGCTGTTAGCTGAAGGATGATATGGTGAGTATATTAAGCTATGAAGTATTAGAAACTGACGAATGGAAATGACACCGATCATAGGTGTAACAGGTTAGATCTGGGTCAAATATTATTTGCAAAATTTAGCTACTTTCGTGTCACAGTGGAGTCTGATACTCTACTCTAGGTTTCGAAACAGATGATTTTGTGTACTTCCGGATTTTAAGGAATCTAAATAGGTCATTGTTAATCATGATGATCATCATTGCAACTGTCCAGTCAGATATAAACTTACTACATCAGTTAAAAATATGGTGTTTAAAGTAAAGCCCAACTTACAGCAGTCGGTAAAATATTAATATGCAGTTGGCACTGAGAGGTCATTTGGTTTAAAGTTCCTCTGGCCGTGTAATAATTTGCAGGGCTTGAGCAGGCGGTCCACTACGTGAGCAACCGCCTCACTCATTACTGCAGTTACTGGCATCTCATTACTGTGTATTACGTTATTTGGATAAAACCTAGAACAGTCGTCTTCCTTCTTTGTGGTTTTAGTATTAATGCTCACTTGGTATTAAATGTGCCATTTTAAGAAATGTGTAAAATACATCATTTCAGTCAATATATTTGAATCAGCTAGTAGCATTGTTTGGCCATTATAGCCCCAGGAAACCTGATTGGTGCCTCTCAACTAATGACCTGACCTGAGGCCGCGGAGAATGAGGTTAAAACCCAACAATCTGGTGATTTCTCAAATAAATCAGAAAATTATTTGCAGACGATATTTGACTCATTCTGATTCCTGCTTAAAGACACGCTAACAGAGAAACTGGAGAACACTTACAAGAGTGACACAGTGACTGTGAATGGTAAAACCGCTGTATTGCTCTCCCGCTGCTTTTAGCTCAGTGAGGATATCCACTATCCATGCCTTTGGTACCATCATGGAGACTGTCACACAAAAAGAGGTAGGAGACTAACTGCCAAACTTCACACGGGCCTCATATGCAGACATTGAATTTAATCGGATGAGTAATTTTATAAATCATTGTAAAGCATGTATAAATGTACTTTGTGTGTGTGTGTAGCTGCTGGAGCGTGTTAAAATGCAGTTGGCATCGTTCCTGGAAGACCCTCAGTACCAAGATCAGCACTCTTTGCACATGGAGATCATCAGGACGTTTGGAAGAGTCGGACCCAATGCTGAGCCGCGCTTTAGAGACGAGTGTGAGTGAAGGACGAATAATACATAAAAACAGAGATATATATAAAAAAAAAAAACATTTTTGAGAAATTCCAGTAGTGAACCATGTCAAAATGTTTCGCTCTGCCTCTCACGGATTTGCATTTATTGAAAATAGCCTCCTGAGATCCAGCATCTCATCTGCAGGAGGATACAAAATAAAACACGTGCAAACAGAAGCAGCTTCACATAACAAACACACTGCAGATACACAGATACAGACGGCAGGTTGTACATCAGCATAAACAGCAGTTTGTCTTCAGTTTGTTTATCATGTGCTCCTCCCGTGCACTAACGGTTTTTAATTTTCCCATCTCTAGTCGTGTTGCCACACCTTCACAAGCTGGCGCTGGCTAACAACAGCCAGGCGGTGGAGAGCAAGAGGATTGACATCGCCACCCAGCTGTTTGAGGCCTACAGCGCCCTCTCCTGCTGCTGTATCCTTCTATAGGTCAGGCTTAATGGTCTGCGCGAGCTGGGTCATAAACTGGTCAGTTTGGGTCGACCTCCTCCAGGAGGGCTTTTTATTTACGTCCCCGGCACCGGCTGTGCGCTCACACATGCAACAGTTAGATAACTTTGTGAGACTCAGAGGAAAAAACGGGTCTACGGTTTCCGGGAGGTCAGCTCGTGCTTTTTTAACTACTGTACTGTATGTATTTCCAAAGGATTTACTAGAAATCTGTGTCAAGTTTGGCTCGGGTTCAGGGTTAGCTAACAGTGAATCACCGGGAAGGCTGTTACAATAACCGGCCAAACGCTTGCTGCACTGGTTAGATGTGCTCCTGTGTGACTGTGTGGTACGTATCAGCGTGGCCCCGGTGCCTGAGTGTGTGGTTCGGTGTGTGTGTGTTGGCAGAGTTTGCCTGTCATTTGGCAGGAGGAGAAAGGGAAAATAAGCTGCCTCCATTTTGGGGCTAGAGGTAATTACAGGGTTGGTTAAGCAAAGGAAAGGATGAGAGAGGGAGAACGAGCGTGAGAGAAGGAAAGGACTGAACATCGGCGTCAGTCCTCAGCGGCGGTTCCCAGGATAGCGCTGCAGTTTGCGTTACCTCTCCGCCGCCCCCGTCGTCCTCCTCTTATGCCGTTCTTTCGCTCCGTGCTGCTTCTCCTGTCTCACGCTGTTTTGCCCTCTCTCTCCTTTGTCTTTCTCTTCTGTCAACCCCACCCCACCCAGGTCCAACACACACACACACACGCTCAGAGGACAGCTGGTCTGAGGTTCATTCCTGTGGATCTTTGTCAGGCTGTGATTTCACAGTGCAGTGGTGTCCAGGAGGTATAGCCCTAACCTCAGAGGCTCTACCTCCCACTGCACTTCTTTCTCTTGTAATCAGTGTGACAAGCTCTGAAATTGTACATTCCCATCTCCAAAAATACAGATACATTCACTCTGTGTTCCGTGGAGCTCCAGTGGATGTGACAGGTGGCAGAACGCAGGCAGAGCTGGACAAAGTCCTGCAAAAGCTTACGTTTGTGTCAAGCTACTTTGGTGCCATATAGCGGCACAGTTATTTTAAGAATGTTTGTGCAATGAAAGGAAAATATTTTATCACTGACAGATTTTTTTTTTTTAACTCCACCCATCTGGTAATGCCTGGAAGCCCTATCCAAATAGCATATGTAACTGCTTGGCCTTTTTAATTTCTGTGTCTTTACATGTAGTGAGAAAAACAGGACCGTATGGATAGATTTGTTTCTGACAGTGCCCATAAGCAGTTTAGCTTTGTTAAGCTGTATATCTTCACTTATGTTCACTGGCTTTGCTGTCTTTTCTCATAATTTGTATGAACAGGAAAACGTTCCTCATCGGATCAGCTGGCATTTTTTTTCCAGTTTTTCATCCCAGTCCTTAACTTCCTGTGTATCTCAGTCATTTCTGAGGAGGTGATGGTCAACCACTTCCTGCCTGGCCTCAGGTGTCTCCGCGCCGACATGGAGCAGCTCTCCCCCGAGCACGAGGTAAGGAGACACACACACACATTGATTTCAGTCACTCTAACGTGCATGCGTGTGGTATGTCGTCTGCATACTCACACTCTGATGGGCCAGACTGCCTCCCTCCTTCTGTCTGTTACACCCAGGGAATCTCGCACAGTATTGGTAAAGATAGACAGTCTGACTCTTCACCTCTTTTGTCAGACACACTCATACACACACCTCTAGCATATTTATTTGCGTCTCAGAATCTCACGCGATTCGTTTCATGTGAGCATTTTACCAAAGTGACTAACGATCAGCTGACTCTTTTCCACACATTCACTCCGTCTGCAGAGTCTACGCACCGGAAGGCAGGAATTATTTTCCAAACTGGAACTTTCGT
This sequence comes from Heniochus monoceros, assembly GCA_029783685.1. Taxonomy (NCBI): domain Eukaryota; kingdom Metazoa; phylum Chordata; class Actinopteri; order Chaetodontiformes; family Chaetodontidae; genus Heniochus; species Heniochus monoceros. The sequence goes on along the minus strand of JAPZEA010000013.1, from coordinate 14,435,797 downwards.
GCATTAAAACATAAAAATGCATACTCGGTCTTTATTTTGTCATGTTGGGTCATAATTAGAGCCACACCATGTGTCTGGTACCACTCTCATAGTTAAAAGCATGCTGTTTACAACTGCTGGATAGATGGTATTTCATTCCTAAAAGACATGTTTTACTGAATTATGAGATTTTTTTTCC
>JAPZEA010000013.1:14415507-14427313 GCA_029783685.1 Heniochus monoceros | reverse complement strand
AACATTAAGTTTGTAAGGTGACAAGTTTTTTTAGAGATTACTTCAAGATGTTGAGAGCATAAAAGTCAGTATATCATAAGCAAACTGAGCTTTGGTGGATTAATCTACTTGCCTCCCCAAATGGCTCCTGTGCTTTTTATAGGTCAGCTCCTCCAGCCACCCGTGCATTCATGCATCCGACCATCTCCAACCATCAGCAACCTCTCACTACCTCTTTCACTTCGACCATTCCATCCATCCATCCACTGTCTCGTCAGTAATCAGTGTTGTGTCTACCTTGGTTTGAGCAGTAACTCTGCTTCAGGCCTGCAGATCCAAACTTGATTTAACCACCCAGACAACAGAGACATTCAATTGGCAGATAATGGAGCTTTGTGCGGGGGAAGGAATTATAATTGTTTTAAGACCTTCAGTGTGTCTCTAACACACCTAGATTAAGCTGCCTACTTAAATTAAAACAGTTGGCAGAGATTTCAGGTGTCATGGGACTCCTTTTCCAGCTTTTTGCAGCATCTGTTTTTGCTAGCGTTGACGCTTTTTTCAATTTTTCGTCGACAGATTGTTGGGTTCCGCTGTCTTTGCTGATTTCCACAGCTTTTCTTCTACATGAAACCACTCTTCCCGCTGCAGTTCTAAAAGATGTCAGTTCATGCGCGCTGGAGGATTTTTTTTCCACAGGAAGAACGCGGCCAGTTTTTCAGATAAGACAACGGAAAGTGGCAGACAAATGCAAAGCATGATTTATAATCACCCAAGCAATAATCCACTAAGTTGTTTAGATGCTGGTGTGGTTGAGGTGTTGAAGGCATTTATCAGGAATATGAGATTTCAAAACTAGTATATATCCTGATTTGTGCAGGTGGCACTTCAAAGGATTTGTTTTTATGGCTGTGAAAGAATTAACCACAAGTGCAAACATTGCACAAAGATTCAATTGTTATGCATTATACTTTTACAGCGCCTTATCATGGATCAGTGAAACCTCTGGAGGCCTTAAAGTCAGACTGTGCTTCTCTTGGCTCGGTGCCAGTGGCTGCTGCGGCCGTTATGCAAATTCTCCAGTTTTCTGACAGCAAATGGAATGCGCTCTGCGTCACACTCCCGTTTGATAGGATCACACAACTGGAGGGGGATTTAGATAAACAAAACCTCTTGGAAAAGGTGATAAAAAAAAAAAAGGGCAGTTACTTAATATCACTGGAGCAATAAGACAATAAATGCCCTGTTTGTCTCTTTTCTCCGTTCCATGCAGGCCGCCATCCATCCATCTAGCTATGCCCCTCTTTGCGTGTCCTATCTCTATCTTTTTACAGTTTGCCTGAGACTCTCTCACACACACACACTCAAACCTAAGTGTATATTTGAATCCATACAGTAGATAAAGTTAGTTTTGAGGTTGGATGTTCTAGCTTGACGCTTGTGATAACCTATAATCATATAGGGTGGATCAGCTCTTTTCCTCTTACATATATATTTAGTGAGTCAAAACATACTGCCTCGCATAACTGAGGCCCAATGTTTAGATGTGGCTGTAACAAAAATACAATTCCCAGCATTCTTTTGGCTTCCTGTGCAGTTGTCCTGACTGACCACCGCTGGCTTTACAGATGTGTCTCTGCGTCTATCTCCGACTCTCTGCACAGAGCCATGAACTCCTTAGCATGGGAACCTTTCCTGCTTCTGCCACTTCTGCGTGCTGCAGCACATGGTCCTCATTAGTGCTGCGGTCCGAGCTATGAGAGCTGTGCATCATTATCCCCCTGGTTAGATTATAAAACAAAGACTGGCTGATGTGTGAGAGGCTGAGTGGAGGTAATTAAACGTTTGGCAGTTTTCATGTTGCATGTTGTGGTCGCCCGAGGCCGGACAGACAGACACTGAGAGCTAACAGAGTTTCATGCGGAGGTGTGAGATGGAAATAACAAGGGGAGGAGGAGGGGGAGGCAATATCTGAGTTAAATCCCATTATTTTTATCTAAACTGACATTATTGTGCATATGTTTAAATGTATGCCAAGAAAAGCAAGAACTCAGTGGTTTCTGCAGAATTGTAAACTACAGGAAATTAAAAAATTCAGATTTCTGTTGTGAGTAATAGAGAAAAAACAGCCACTGCTGACGAGTATGACAGACAGAGAAATGTATGGGGCGAGCAGGAGGATGGATTTGTCACATTTCACGTGGAGTACTGCAGCACCAGCATTGCTTGACCGTACAAATCACAGTATGAATGACCAAATCAATGTGTAATTTCAGGGGGAAAAGGAGCTTTCAGAAAGGCTGAAAGTGAAAAAGCAGGAGGTTGGTCCAAGGTCAGAGTGCTGTCAGGCCTATAGGTTGTATTTTTCTACATTTATATTTAGACACTGTGGCTTTGGCACAGTTTCTGTCATAACAGCCAGATTCTCTAATTCAGCAATGTGGCGAGGAGAACACCAGCCCCTAATTTAGGGTGGCTGGAGGGTGTGTACAGTGTGTGTGTGTGTGTGTGTGTGTGTGTGTGTGTGTGAGAGAGAGAGAGAGAGAGAGAGAGAGAGAGAGAGAGCCTGCACAGTTTACCTTTGTGGTCTTTATACTAGAGTTCCCAATTATTGTTTAAATCACACATGGATGTTTCACTCTTCATCTCCGTGCTCCTCGCAACAAGAGCTCTGGTAATCCACGCTAATGCTATAGTTGACACTAATGAATAGCAGCAGGGGACTTAGCATTGTAGCAAGTCACAACAGAAGACTTTCAGGGATGAGCTCACCTGTTAGCTTAACAGCCGCCTCAAGCTCTCACCTTTTATTCTCACCATTTACTTAACGGGTGTTGCTGACAAATAGGCCATCCTGCTTAAATCATGGTGATTTCCTTTTTAACAGCTCGCTAGTGGGGATCAGAATATCTGCAGCCAAGTGTTTATTAATTCTGAGCCAACTGGAGTCGCGTCTAGTTCCACTTGGTTCTCCTTATGTAACTGGGTGCTACTGGGGTTTAGCGTGCTGGTTTGGAGGGTGTACAGTGCTGCGGTCAGGTGCTTCTGAGAGTGTGGAAAGAATGCCGGGGCATGTCTTGGAAATGTTTTATCCATCCTCTCCGTCTCATTGCTCACCGCCATCTCAAAATATCACGTGTGGACGTGAAAGATGAACTGTGGAAGGCTCTTCACAGAAAAGCATGGCGTTCACTGAGGAAAACTGCATGGAACTGATGGAAAGTTTTTTGATCGAGGAAGTCGTGATAGAATTTGGTGTAACCTGTGTAACTAATTTTTATGTCCCGATATTTCACAGAACGTGGTCTCCAAATCTCTCCCGTGTGATGAAAAACAGTACTTAAGAAACTCCAGATGCTGCAAGAAGTGTGGACCAGGTATTAACACACGCACAAACACACACACACACACACACACATATACACACACACACACAGGATCGAAGGTGGTGAGAGCATATTGCATATTTGGTTTGCTCAATGGAAGCAGCATGAAATATAAATAGATTTCCATTCACAAAGATCCTAAGTCAAAAGAGGAAGGACGTTTCAAAACGGAACATTTTGACTTAAAATGGCTCGGAGATACATGTGTGTCCTCACAACCACACACACACACACACACACACACACACACACACACACACACACACACACACACAATTCACTGTGACTTTTGATCCACTGGAAGTACCCACTTCTTTAAAAGAGGAAAAGGGCTCTAATTTTTCCAATTTCCTCCTTCTTTTCTCTTCTCCCATTAGGTTTTTAGTGGTTAGTGTCATTATGCATGGGTTGTTAAATCCATCTGTCTTTCTTGTTCTCTCTCTCTCTCTCTCTCTCTCTCTCTCTCTCTCTCTCTCTCTCTCTCTCTCTCTCCCTTTTTCCCCATTAGGCTTCCGTGTGTTTTCTGACTGCACTGATTCAGAAGAGACCAAGTGTGTTAAATGTAATCGTGGTGAATACCAGCCTGGCTGGACTGACAAGATGCGCTGTCTTCAGCAGAAGTTCTGTGACCCAGGTCAGTACCTGCAGCTTGGACAAGGATCCTGAAAAACCATTAAAATGTTTTGCTCCTTGTGACTTAATGCAAATGTTTACATATGAGATTGAGACCTTTTAACATAAAGCCGTCCAGTACAACAATACCAAAAAGTACTGCAGCAAAGATCACCGCAAGATTAAAGCACCACCTCTGATGCAGTCTCAGCAGAAGTTTTGTATTGATTTTGGGGTTCTCAAGAAAATGTTCTGATCGTGACAGAAAATGTTCTTGTGTATAATTTTGATGCCTCAAAACTAAAGTGTCCTCCAGGAAAGTGTCTCATAGAATAATCTCAAATTCTGTGTAACGAAGCCAATTCCAAATTCTACACAAGCCGCAGCACAGCTCCAGACTCAGCCTGTGGAGTGAGGTTTTAGATGCAGCACACATTATCATTCCTTTCAAGGATTTGGACGTACCTCTGCACTAAAATACTCCCCGCTTTGGCCTCCAGTGAAGGGTTTCATGGAGAGGCCTGAAAACCCTGTGGCGGAGGAGCCGTGTCGCTGCGTTCCCGGCCTCCAGTGCTATCCCATCAACTGTGAGTACTGTGAGAGGATTCCCACCTGCAGTGCTGGATATGGGCTCGAGGTGGACCCTGGTGAGACGCGCTCACACAAAATCAAAATCAGTCCACAGCGGGGCGTCACTTGAAGACAAACCACAATGTATGTTGCTACTTCCAGAGTCTACTAATGGAAGGAAGATCTGTGTTGCATGTAAGAAAGGCTTCTTCTCTGCTGACAACAGCGCCGAACAATGCAAACAGTGGACTAAGTAAGTGTATATATGCGCACACACACCCAACCACACACACACAGTTTTTGGCCTGGATTCTTTTAATTTCATGAAAGCAGAATGGGTAGTTTGGGTAGCCGTCCTCCGGCTCACCACCAGCCAGCTGTTATGAGTAACACTCACACCACTTCCTCTGGAACCCGGGACCAGACACCAGCTTCCACTGCCGGCCAGATCTGTGACGATGACGATGACGTTGGAGAGACAGAGAGGGAATTTTGTTTTCCTCTCCGTCTGTCTGTCCTCCGTCATCGCAGATCCTTCCGTAAAGGTTAGCAGGTTGGCTAAGAAACAGTGGAGGGAAGGAAAGACAAAACATGTCGTATGATTGCTCCTCTTCACTCCGTGTTTCTGCCATTTCTTCCTCTCTTCTAGCTGCAAGGCTGAGGGCAGGAGTGAAACAAAGCCAGGCAGCGCTCAGGCTGACGCAGCGTGTGGACCACCTGTCTCTGGTAAGACAATTTCATGCATATTTAATAGTTCTGAATAAAGATGCACTTACACAGAGCATGTCTGGCAGTTTAAATGTAGGAACAATTAGACAAACGGTCAGATTCTTTGCATCTTTGGCAGATACTTATCACTGACAGTAGATGTAGAGGAGAACATGCTCTGAACCCCTCTCTCTTGTAGGTGCAGCACCCTCCTGGGTTGTAGTTTCAGTGCTGTCAGTCATCACCGTCCTTTGTCTCCTCATCCTGCTCTTCTTCTGCTACAAGGACAAGCTGAAATTACTCTCCGGTAGGTTACAGTCACATCGATCCCGAAGTTCTCCTCCAGCTAGATGCCTCGTTATTGATTACTGATTTCAAGGTGTCGTACAGTGCAGACACTGGTTCACAACAGACATGCATTGACATATGCATTAAGAATACATTGTAGAACAAGAAGACTGAATATTTTCTTTTTATTTGAGTAGAAAGTCAGCAGTTACAAAGCATCTTTCATTGTACACTTTTGTTTTTTGAAAGCATAAATAAACAAAATGCTCAATAATTTGTGTGTAGCAGAGAACCAGAGGGATTACAATACAACTAATGCTCTTTTATTTGAAATCTGTTCTATATGGCTTGTTAAACTCAGTACATCCTTTCCAGAATTTATCAAATATGTCTGCCTTGACTCTCAAAGCAAATGTTCGTTATTCTATTACAAAAATGTCATGCATCACATTAAACCGTTTTTCATAATAATAACAGTTTTTTTTTTTTACTGGCGAGCAGCGTTATTTTAAACATGTGTGCTGCTGAATAGCCAAGAAGCTGCGGTGGCATTTCACCCGAATAAAAGACCCGGAAACAAAAGTCAATCTTGATTTCCAAAACTTTTTCCGTCCTATCGCTAAATGTCTGCCAGCAGCTGTAAAGCTCGGAGCATTCTCAAAACGCATCTGCTCCTGCGTTTTGTTCAGCATTAAGGTCAATGTGTTGTTTCTTTTTCTAGTAAATCTGCGATCCTGTGTCCAGAATCTGAAGAGGACAAGGATACAACAGGTGAGGTGGAATTTCAGTTAAAAAGCAATGGAAGCACACAAAGAATCCCATCTACTTATTGGAGGGTTCATGAAGTTTATGATCAAATGAAACACTTAGGGACAAATACAGCACTTATGTCTTTTATTACATAGTTTATGGTTTGGGAAATCAAATGTTTTTTACTATTCATGCACAAATAACAGTTATTTACGATTTTCCTGTCCTTGTTTTTGTCGCTCTAGGAGACCTTGGCCCCTCTTTACCACAGTGGAGCAGGAGGAGGAATAGGAGGAGGCCCTGGAGGCCCTAAATGTACACCATGTGAGACCACCAAACTCATCTGCCAAGCGCCCCACAGCCCCGCTGATGAGCCTCCATGCACTTTCCCCACCCCTGTTCCCGATGTGAAGGTCTCACTGCCCCCAACAGGGGAGATGACAGAGGAAGAAGAGACCAAGGGGAAGACGGGGATGGAGGATCAGAGCGAGGGGTCTGGAGAGCCTGAGGAGGTGTCAGAAGAAGAGGAGGTCGTGAGCGCGTCTCCTCTTTTGGCAGGTTCTTGTGTGTGTGTCATTCCCGTCCGCGAGCCGCTGGAAGTAGGGGAGAATGAGGACTGTAGCCAGGCTGTCAGCCCTGGGACTCCAGGAACCTGCTCATGTGGAGGGCTTGATGGAGATGAAAGTGGGAAGGTGGAGAGGAGCGAGAGTGTAAGGGCGGACAATGGAGAAAAGGGTGACGGGAATCAAGAAAAGTTGGTTTTAGCCAAGAGTGACACAGGCGTCACATCTCTTGTCTCCCTCTCTCCCCCACTCCTCCACTCCTCCTCTGTAATCCCTCCATCCAGTCCACTTCCTGAACTCTGCCTGCCGTTGTCCCAGGCTCAGGTGAGACCAGAGTTCAAGCCTCACCTGACTGACAGGTCACTTGTAAAACAGGAGGAATTATACAGACTGGCGAGCACAGACTCCACCTCAAAAGAGAACAGTACATCCTCCGCGATGACCTCAGTCAGTCCCTTGATGACTTCCTCCTCTGTTGGAGATCTTTACCTGGACAAGCCCCCGGAGGCCTCGAGCCCGGAGCAAGGCCAGGCGCTTTCCTGGGGGGATAGCAGGGGAAACAAGCTGTCTTCTGTGGAGTCAGAACTGGAGTGCACACCCGAGAGCCTCCATAGTCAGCTGGCTGAACCAACTCTTACCTCAGGTAGGTGAAAATCTAAAACTTTTTAAAGTTTTAAGCCCATTTCCATTGAAATGGGTTTAAAAAACATCTAGAGGAGCCTTTTTCTGCCAAAATTTGAGTGAGAAAAATGAGAATACTAATTGTAACACAAAATTATGAGATAATTATTTAAAATGATGAATGGAAAGTCAAAATGCTCACATGCTAAGTCAGAGTTATGACTTTTTAACCAAAAAAAAGTGAGATACTAAGTATACTAAGTAGCTAGATGCTAGTTTGATTTGCTAAAAGTCAAAATTACAGTTAATTGTGGCTGTCTGAGATAATGTTTTTTGACTTGCTATCTAATAATTTTGCCTTGCTTTCGTAATTTGAGGTAGTCATACTTAAAAATGTTTAAATTTGACTTATTTTCTCAAAATTATGAGTTTTTAATAATGTTGACTTTTCACTTAAAAATCAACAGTCTGATTTATTATTGCATAACTTTCACTTGGAAAGTCAGTCTCATAATTCTGATTCAGTATCTCGTTATTTTCACTTAGTATTACCATTAGTGTTTTTATTTGTATTATTACCGAAGTTTACTTTGGCACAAATGAGTTTCCATACATCTGTGTGTGGATTCCCAGAAAGCCGAGCCATTTGTGGCTCTCTTGGGACAATACAAAGATGCATGGAGGTGAATATTTTCTGGATAATTTTGCTACGACCACTCAACAATGTCAGTGAAAACTGAATGCACGGTGGTTGTGTGCTATGGGGATAATGGCTCATTACAAAGACTGTGGGACCACAGTTGTGTTTGCCAGGTGGATTCTGTGTTCTTTGTTTGTGTAGGCAGTCACCACTGTGTTGCCACAGGGTCGTAGCCATACATGATTTGATGCACTACATAGCAGCGTTCCCTCTCCGCAGAATAGGTGGGACCAGCCACGAAGAATAACAGAATGAAATATATGTCGGTTTTAATGGAAAGTTTTACTGTCACATGGTTGAACTTGTATTGTTCTCGCTGAGACCTTTGCACACTGCCAAAGAGAAAAATCTCCGGGAAACGTATTCTTTGTGCCTCAAACACTGAGTGGTTATGGTTAGTTATAAAAGCAGTATTATCAGAACAGTATGCTCGGGACAGTGGTTTGCTAAAATTGGGGTATTATTAGGTGAACAAAACTTATGACAGAGGATTGGTTTCAGCATAAGAATGAGAAGTTTGCATGATTGTGTCCAAGAAATATGTTTTTATTAAAGCCAGTATTGATAGTTGGATCCTGAATTTTGGGGGGGGACCACACAGGGAGCAGGAATAAGATATGTGAGTGTTTGATGAGCTAGCGAACCACCAGAACCACACTCTAACATAGTGTTGTGCTTGTGTGTCAGTGCGAACTATGCCATCTACAAAGCTCCTGTTTACCCAGAGTTCCATAGGGTTGCGCAAAGTGACCACAGCTTTAATTGAAGCAAGATGTGCGCAGCTTGAGAAATACTTTTATAACCCTGCCCACCCAACAAAAACACACACACACACACACACACACACACAAACTTGTGAAGACATTTTTTTTACTCTCACTGATGACTGGGTACTTTAATTACATGCTTGCTGGCCTGACATGAACACCATTTCCCATCATGCAGTAATGACAGGTGATTAAATGGACTTCCCGCACATGCTATTTTAAGGTCAAGCGAGGGTGAGAGGTCTCACCTGTCCCCCTTCACCCCAGGTCTCACGTAGATCACACGCAGAAGCTTCAGGGCATCAGTCTTATCTGGTGGCCGCTGGAACAGTTTGTTCAAGGGCACCTCAACAGTAGTAACGACCCTGATGTATTTTACTGTTAGACGGATTAAAACTGGCAGCTGTCCACGTGAAATGAGCAAGATTTTGGGCAGAGCTGTGTACAGTTGTGGTTTTCTTTGAGACTGAACAGGAGAGGGGTCCTGTAAGAGTTCAACGTTAGTCTTTGGTTTAAAAGCCCTGTCAGTAGACTGTATTGCTGCAATTGTTGGGCATCCAGAAAAATCAGCTTGGTATTAAGAAAGGATAAACAGAGGAACCCAAGCAGATTCCACAGAGCTTTGTTTTCAGAGTTGCGGTGAAATGACATACTTTCAAGCTAGACCTCTCAGACTGGTATTCCGGGAAAGGCTCTCAGATGGGGAACACAGAGACGCACTTTCTGTGAGTGTGTGACTGTGTTTGTCCGACCTCGCAACTTTACAGGGCTGTGTGTGCTTTTCGGCGTGTGTGTGTGTGTGTGTGTGTGTGTGTGTGTGTCGGGGTAGAAGTGTCTGCTAGAGTCTGTTTGCTTACATTTACTGCGATTCTGTGCGTGTGCGTGCGCGTAAGTGTGAATAGATGAGGCATGAGCCGTGAGTCACGGAGGGTCGGCCGGTGCTGTCTGCTGGAAACTCAGACAGGAGGCTGGATAAAATAGGAACCAGAGGCTTAATGTGGTGAAAGATGGCTTACAAAACAAAAACACACAGTTTATTTCCTAATTCACCTGGCTGGCTGAGATCCAGTACAGTACAAGGACACCAGTGGATCTGCACAAGTTTGCACAAATGAGATCACGTCGCAGATTTACACATAAAGTTGAGATAAACCATGGAAAGTTCTCTTGTGGAGAAACGTGCTGTTGGACGGAATAAAAGGTTAGAAAGAGTTGAACAACACTTTTTTTTTTTGCATTTATTTGCCATGTCTGTAAAACCCTAAACCCTTGACAAACGGTTTGTTTTCAGAGGTCTTCAGTTTCTCACGCTGAAGAGTGCTGGAAACAAATAGGGCAGAAAGGATATGATATGGCGGTCTATGTAGCTGCGGCCTTTCTGTGGTCATCCTGCACGGTCATTACACCCACTGTCCGTTTGTCATCTGAGGTTAGCCAAGATATAGTCCCCTCTTCACTTACATCATGGATAGGGGAAGCTCTATCTGCCTGTACGTAGGTGGGAAGTTTGGAAGCAGTGTCTTACACAACAACACCATATATACACATATTTCTACACATTTCCCAATAGGATGTCATTGCACTTTATACCAGTTACAGTCGGAAATGATTCATTTGTCATGAAACCACGGCTTTTGTAACACTAGCCCAGTTGTTGTTAAAAGCGTGGGTATTTTACTCCATTTTTCTCACAATTTCTTCTCCTTCCTTTCAGGTCAGGTGTCTGGGAGCCACAACACCACCTTCATCTCGAGCGGCCAGGTGATGAACTTCAGCGGCGATGTCATCGTCGTCTACGTCAGCCAGACGTCCGTGGGCAGCGACGGGGCGGGGCAGGACGATGCCTTCGGGAGCCCCGTCCAAGAAGAGGCCAACGAGACGGCCCCGTTTTTCCAGAGCTGTCTGAGGTCACAAGGGGACTCCATTTCCCAGAACTACTTGCAAGACGAGACACTGCCGGTGCAGGAAGTGATGGAGGAGCGGCCACCGGGAAAATGAAATGTGACCAATGGCTGTTCAGTTGTCCGTGCAGAGATCATCTCCATAACCACCCCTGATTGTTTCAGGTGGTTACTTCATCTTAAGTAGATCCCAAATAAATTACAAGAAAAAACAGAAAAAAAACCACAATTTTTCAACCTTATCAGCTCTCTGTACAGGAACATGGAAAGCTTTTAATTTAACGATGGAATGCAATCTTTTCCATTTCACACATTAGTCACTGAATCTTGTCTCGGGCATCTCTAAAGTGCCTTTTTTCATTTTCCGGTGGAAAGCTGCAGGCTTTTTCAGATGGAAACTCCCTCCATTCCAGACACTGATGGGGAATTTTGTTGGGAATTGGATGTGGAACTAGAGTTCAGACTGGAAGAACGTCATGTTTTTATTCTTGTATGGAAATTGCCGCTGGGTCTTGATACAAAGGAGTTACTATATTTTTTATTTCCCACCTTTCATCATTGAGTAGCCTGGGTTAAAGTCTGTAGAATCTGAGTTTTCAACCGTTCTAAATTTGACATTTGGACGATTTCAAGGGTTTCCTTACATAATAAAATGTGCACCATGTGAAAATAATTGTGTTTGCCTGAAGAATCGAGTCATGAAAGAAAATATTTTTATGGTAGAAAATTCAATCAATTTGCTACATTAAAATCTGGCAGGGTAGAATCAGAGTTTGTAAAAAAAAAAACAAAAAAACAAAAACTTTATTAATCCCCAGCCGGGGAAATTCGTGAAAATAGTCGATGGCCCGTACGGGGGTGGCAAGTATCTAACATTACTACATCAGTAACCCAACACAGTTGTTTTCTTGTAAGACAGCATTATGTAGAGTTGTACTACTATATACCATTTTATTTAGGG
>JAPZEA010000013.1:14174992-14185474 GCA_029783685.1 Heniochus monoceros | reverse complement strand
AGCTTGACTTTCTTGAGTGTGTACTGCATGTGTATTTTTTCTATGTGAGTGAAAAAAACCTACCTTGTGTATCTCAGTAATGGAGACTGGAACTAGATAGTGCTTTCTTGGCTAATCAGATGCTCCACCTGAAGAGAGCTGCTAATGAGTCCATACCACTCCACATAACACACACACAAACACACACACGCACAAATACACATACTCTTTGACAACGCGAGATGCAGGCTGAAGAACACCAGTTGCCATGTGTCAGTTTTCAAGATGACAAATCTGTGTGTGTGTGTGTGCATGAGCGTGAGTGTTTCTGTGTGTGAGAGTACTGCATTCTGTGCTTCCGTCCCCATGTGGGATCAGTGTCACTGGGCCAGGAAGTAATGACGCTTAGCAGCTGTTAATGAGCACATCACCGTAGCAGCACACTATCCACATGGCCCTTGTGCAGAAAGAGCCTCGACAAAATCACAACAATCAGAAGCAACCACATCAGAATGTGACCCAAGTAATGAAGCTTAGTTTTCTACTATTATTGTATTGCTGCAATGAGTTTGTATCGTTTTATATTATTTTGAAGAATGTGTTGCATGTGTTGTGTTGAGGGAGAAAAGTCGCACCAATTTACTCCTAAATTAGAGGTGACAGTTGATAATTTATGAAGATAAAACAAGCCTGGAGGGGCCTTTTAAAATGCCTGAAGTTAAAACAAAGGAATGCATTAAACAAAATAAAAAACTTGAGAAATTCACGGCAAGCCAAGATGCTAAAGGATTGGGTGCCAGCATTGTGTGAAATATTCATCAAGTTAACTGAGATCCTTTTATGATGCATATCTGGCTTTGGCAGGGAAATAAAACCTTCCTCATTTAAAGCTAGAATTAAATATGTTCTGTATGAATACATTTCATTTAGATGGAGAAAAAACACATTGCAAATGCATATAGCACAGAGCCGTTACCATTTGATTTGACTTAATCCAGTTCTGTTATTATTTATTGTAATTTCCCAGCTTGGGATCAATAAAGTATATCTATCTATCTATCTATCTATCTATCTATCTATCTATTCTGGTATACTAAAAGCTAGTACAGTTTTTTTACACTAGTGAGAAAATCTGCCCAGATATATCACGCTCACTACAGCCACTGATTTCTATGCTACATCAGTGTACTTAAAACTGACAGTGAGAAAGTCGCCGCTCAAACACAGCGGTCAGTGAAATCACTGTCCAGGCAGCACTGGACAGTTGCTTCAGAAACAGACCAATTTTCACCAATTTGGACCATTTTGCACCACCCCAGCCACTCACCTGCTTTGATCAGAGCAAAGAAATACTGCAATTTGACCACATGCAGTCAGGAGAGGGAGTATGGAGAGCAAACGAGTGTGGTTGGAGTGATCATAACTTGGATAGCATACAGTGTACAGCTGCGGACTGCTTTTTAATGACAGGTTTAAATGAGTGTTCAATGTCTGAGGCAAGTGTAGTGAGACATGCCTCTGTGACAGAGGGCGACCAACAGCTCTTAGAGACCATTTAATAGATCTTTACAAGGTTAAATAGGGTCAGTGGTGTCAGAGTGGGCATATTGGACCAGAGAATATAAAGCAACCCTGTGTAACCTTGTGTCTGACACTTGGAAATCTTTTGTAACCTTCAGACACATTTAATGGAGTACTTTGACATTGAAAATTAAATTGGCTGCTTTTCTCCACCAAACACCTGTCAGACTGAAAGTGGAGGTGGGAGGTTTTTAAAATCATTTTGCATTGTTCCGGTCCTTTGTACAATAAACCAAGTGATGCACAAACATGAGTGAAAAACAAAAGTGATGTTAAACTACATTCCTGCAATTTCTGTCGAAGCATTCAGATGTTTGGAAGATAAATGTGAACATGAATACTCAAGACATATGGAATTATAGTAATTAAGTGCCATAATAATGAAGTATGGTTGAAGATGTGTGATGTGTTCAGATTAATCTGGTAGTTTGTGTTTGTAACATTTTGTTCTGACAGAAATCTTTTTTTTTCTTCCTCATGCTCCTTACTGGCAAAACTTCCACTGACTTCTACAGGTAAGTCTCTTGTTGATTTTAGTGTGAACGTGCCCACCTGTCTTGCCTCTCTGTCTCGCTGCATGCATTTTTGCTTTCTCAACGACATCAAATGTGCTGCTATCGACAGTCCAAAGTCTAAACTGCTTTTGAGTTTTGACACTGACCGACAAATGTGTTTATCACAATAGTGGCTTGATTACCATTCAGAGAAAATTATAGTCATATTATTTTGTCTTTACGAACTAAATGAACTGATTACATCAATATGATTGCTTCTGACAAGCTGAAGTTAAATCCACACTGAATAGGGTTTTGATGGCTCTAACTTGATTTTCCCTTGATTTCGCCGTTAGCTACCATGTCTACAGAGTGGCACCCTGCCAATAACATCAAGTCTCTACACACATTCATTCTGCTGCCTCTGTTAAAATGGCTTCAGAGTATATAGGAGATGAAATAAGTCATTACTCTTGTTGGAGGCCTAGGTGGCAGCTGAATTTTTTGATCTGTGTTGTGTGGTAGCGTTTCTTTTCCATGTGGTGATGTGGGGGCTGGTGGCAGCTGGTTAAATTTGAGTGAGGTGTTTCTGGTTAGCTTGGTTCACTGGTGAGACGTATAATTAAACATCAACAGGCTCTTTCTCTCTTCTCCCACTCTCACTCTCTTTCCTTTCATGTATTTTTCTGTCCCTTCTCTCTTTGTTTTCTCGCTTTCCTTTCATCATTCATTCTGGTTAATTTGTCACACTGTTGCAGAGGTTGTGTTGGTGCACCACTGCTTGAGCCTGTGTTTGATGTGAGCATTGAACAGGATACATTTTATAGTCGTCTGCAGCAAGTATGAGCCCTCCATGTCAGCACCATGAAAACATTGGTGTTAAATTGCCGTTTTAGGATCTGAATTGGCCTTTGTGTGTCTTTATATGTGTGTATCATTACTTTTTTCCTTTTGTCTTTGCTCTGTTGTCTGTCATAGATGTTTCAACGTGAATAGCAAGTTTCTTTGAAATTTGGCAGAAAGGAGGGTAAAGCAGATGGCCTTAAATAGATTTTTTTTATAATGGCAGATGCGTGTGAGTGTTGATGCATCTGTGCGTGTGGAGATCATTTTGGGCACATCTCCGTCTACCTGTAAAAACGATTGTGCCAGCGTCGTCTGGCCGTACATGTATGACTTTCTTCACTCTGAGAATGTGACGGTTTTATTTTCGCGCACATGAAACCCTTCGCTTTGACTCATCTTCCTCAAGTTATTAATCGTATTCATCACCTTGTCTCAATTTATGTCCACCATGTACCGTGAAACACCTTGAGCTTGTCGCGATCAAGCACTTCTTAATGCCATTATACATTTATGACCACCTTGCAGGGACGTTCCGGGCATCGGCTTGTCAGAAAAAGCAGGCAAATGGAGCAGCTTGATGCAGAATCCTGTCACCTTCCCCACCCCTACCCCACCCTCCACTTTAATGAGCCACATTTGCAAGGTGTGAGACGAAAGGTTCCTAGTCCGTCCACATCAACATGACAGCTATTAGGAGACACCAACAGCTGGTGGAAGGTGGAATTAGGGATGAGGAGGTGAGGGAGGGAATGACAGACTGAAAAAATGAAGGAGGGGAAGGAAAAAGGGGCAAGGGGGAGGAGAAATAGCTGGAGAGAAGAGTACCGTAGGTGAAAGGCAGCCTAAGCAATAGACAGTGAGAGAGATGACGAGTAGAGCTGGTGATGGTCATCATGCTCCTTGGGCAACACTCGCCTTTCATTAGATGCATCACCTTGCTGGGGAATGAAGGACAGAAGAAGGGAGGAAGGAAAAGTAAGAGAGTGGGAAAAGATGGGAGGAGGCTAAACATGGTCCAGAGGAGAACTCACATAAGTAGTGCAAAAGACCGCTGGCGCACAAACATGAATACATAATGCATAATGCAAATACAACTGCACCAACACTGACACACGCTATCGTTGCAGCCGTCCTCTCATTAGTTCTGTCATTGGGAAGTCTGCTCAAGGCTGTTGCTATCATTAGCAATTTACAGAGTTTAAAGAGTACGAGAGACCAAAAAAGGGAGAGAGAGAGAGAGAGAGAGAGAGAGAGAGAGAGAAAGTGAGAGATAGGGTAAAATCAAGGTTGGAGAGAAAGAGTCGGTGAGGAGAGAGGAGGGCTGGGCAAAGAGAGAGTATGTTCATTCAGAAGTTTCTTACCTCAATCGAAGAACATGAGAATAAGAAGAAAAAGAAGGCAAATAATTGGAGAAAGGTAGCCCAAAAGGTACAATGCTGCTTCAGGTCCTGATGTGTACTACTCATTTAGAAACGTTGACCCTAACGTCATGTATTAGTGGGATATACTGTTTTACACTTACATTTCTGATAAAGCTCATTCATTTGATTATTTTTGAGTCTGACACAAGTTGTCACACTGTCAGAATGTGTTACAGTTCTGCAGCTCTCATAACCAAGACTGGAAATGTGACTTGATGCAGTCAATGATGCAAAGAGGATCTTTCATGTCATACATTGGAGCCACTCCTGTTGAGATGAATGCAAGGTTATTTTCTACTTTTTCAATGGGACTTTAACACAGAGTCTCTCAATACATTCAAAGAAGCTAATGTGTCTCTCTGGTGATTTCTCAACTTTTGAGAATGCAGCTTTTGCTGTGTGAGATTTGTCCTGTGGCGCAAAGAGCTTTCATAAACTTCTTCCTGCAGTAAATAAGAGCCCTCAACACCTGTGGTGTTGTATTGTCAATTAGGTCTTTGTCATTGAAACATCAAAATGTCAGTTCTGATGATGCGTTACTTAAGAGTGCTAAAACAGTAAGGGCAGCTGATTACTCCTGAATATATTCAAGTTAGTATAGCTATAAGTGTTTTGTTGCAATCTAAAATTGGACAGCCTAAATCACATCAGTCCCTCTTTTGGGTAACCGGCAAGGACAAAATATATTCTTCTGTCACTAAATACGTGATTACATTTTTTGACTTTCCTCACACTGTTTTACTGAGCGCATCTCAATCTAAAGTGGTCTGTCTACTTGTTTTAGCTTCGCAACTCCCGACAAGGCCTTCAAAAAAGGAGAACGAGCACAGGGATAAAGTGCTGCTGCAGAACAAGACTGAAGCCGACCTATGTAACAATATACAGTTAAAAGCTTTCCAAATACAATGTTTTAATGAAGTGTAAAAGCAGGAAGTGTTGACTGATAGCAGCAGGGAGTCTCTTAGCGTTGATTAGATGTTGGTCTAATGTTTTTGTTTTTGAAGGATTAGGTTTTTTTAATAGAAACTGATCCATCACCAAAGTCACACCACCAAAAGTACAAGCCACGAAAAAGGAGGGAATTATTGTATTAGTATTGTATTAATTATATTAGTGCTTTTACAATATCCCATCAACTATAGGACGATGAGCTAAGCTTAAGGTGCGGACTGCAAGGTTAAGAAAGAGAATAAGAACTAAGTGGAAATACTGAGGAGATTTATATAGTGTGGTCAGAGCGATTAGAGGCAATGTGATTAAATGGGGAGAGGCTGCTATAAGGTTATTCTTGAAAAAGATGAGATTGCAGCTTCTATTGCAAAGTAAGGAGTGACTCTGCATTTATGACCGGAGTGGGAAGGTCATTTTCTTCTTTGGGGAGCCAAGAGGGAGACGAGACAAGACCAGAGCGATAACCTGCTGCATTGAACAGAGAGGTAACACTGCCAGAACACCCGGAAAATGTGTCAGCGTGCTTGCTACGCTGTCGCAGCCATTCATTCATATATGATGCAGAATTTTGCCTCGACAATGAGCACTTACTATGTGATGTATATCAACTTTTTTGTCGCGTGGTAGTTAGATCAGCTGACTGGTCTGTAAATGAACATTTTCTGCACGATCTATTGCCATGTCTCTACTCCCCAGGCTTTACGCAGGTACTAATGGAGGTGGATCAGTGATGGCAGGCCCATAAAACTTCCATCTAAGTATAAGTTAATATCCACCAAAACAGGCTCCTGGGTCCAGACGACTCATTAAAACTAAAACTTTTTGTTCATTATTGAAAGTGGCTGTAAATAATTCTGCATCTTTAGTGGGCTGTGCTGTGGTCGGAAATGAAGACATACAACATAAATATTTAAAGTACACTGTGTTATATATAGTTTCCAGCAAAACAGGAGTGTGTTTGTGTGTATATGTACTTGCATCAACATTACATGTGTCAACATGTATACAGCTACATCTCAATCAAGGCAGGTCATATTCGTGCTGTTAGATCACCTCAAAGGCTTTTATGTTGACATGTTATCGTGTCATTTTGAGATCCCCATTCATCATGTCTTGTATTGTTCCTAACTATGATTTAGTTCAAGGCTGAACAGTAAAAGTACTTGTGTTTATAAAGTTAGAGGTTCTTCCTGCCTTGTAAGCAAGTATGAACTGAATTGATACCATGGTCTCACAAGATTACAGCTTAACTTTGAAAAGTTAGCAGAGCACACTGTTGTCTCCATGAAAGCCCACAGAAATGTTGTCTTTATCCCTCTATCAGTAGAATACTGTGTATCTATTGAAAATCTCCTATAAACATGGGTTACAGTAACATTGTACTTCATGCCATTGTAGAGTTGGCAGACAAGAGCATCCTCAACAGTTCTACAGCAGAGTTTGATGAGGCCAAGGAAATAGACTGTTTTCCCCGCAGACATTCTCACCTGTCACAGCAAGGAAAGCACAGGCGCAACTAATAACATTAACGAATAATTCCATATGAGTGTGCCACTAAGCCATAGCACCAAGGCTGCATGCACAATAGCAGTGCCGTAGCATTAGAACACCTGAATGGAATACATCCATCGTTAATCTTGTTAATTACACCTGTGCTCCTCTTTCTTTGACATGTCCAAATTTCTACCATGAAAAGGTCCCAACAAACCTCAGACATTCAGTCTTAAGCAGCCTTTTTAAAGGTATGAAGGTTATTGAACATTGAAAGGAATCAGCCAAGTATTCCATTACAACCACGTCTCTCATTGCAAAGTTAGTTGAACTTCAAACTTCAGGTTGACCTCAATACTTGCCTCTCTTTATCATGTGGACTTCCATGCAGCTCTAAATCAAGGTTTACACTGCTTTTGAAAGAGCAGGCTTGTATTTCTTAGTCCCATCAACTCTTTTGTAGAACTGTGTCCATTAGAACGCTCATCTCCTCACTCTACATCTATGGTGGTGAGTACAATGTTATGTTTAAAAAACACGCAATATGTTTTCAGACCTCGACATTTGTGACACGACATTCTACAGGGATACAATAAACCATATTCCAAAAAAGTTGGTTTTGGATGCTGTTTGCACGCTGTGTGAAAGAGAAACGAAACACAATCTGATAACTTACTAATCCTTTTTGACATATACTCAATTGACAACAATTCAAACACAATATATTTAAACTGATAACAGCCAAAGTTTTTGAAGTTATCGTTACGAAGTAACTGTTGATTACACAATGTAATAGCTATAAAATATAATAGAATAATATCTATTAATGTAATAGAATAATACAATAATAGAATAATGACACCATCAGCTTTTAGACTGGTTCCCTGTAAGCCTCACTTTCACAAGCAGTTTTGTCTACCAGTGAACATTATCTCCCGGGAACATGAAGGCTGACTGGTACAGTCATGCTGCCACCGTTTCTATCTCCATCATAAATTTAGTGAATGAATGAACCCACGCTTTTTCTCCTGTGTTTTCCACTCCGTCCTCCACCCTGACACCAACTGCTGTGGTGACTTGTTTGTGCAAAGCCATACTCAAACTATGTTACTGCTTCATATAAAATTCTAACAGTTTCACTTTACCTCATGCTTCTGTCTTCTCTCTCATTTCCAAAGTGGTGTTGATCGTTTCTTCACAGACGTTTGGAAACAAATGCAGTATATCTTGTGTTGTTGGGCTCAGAGAAAATGGGAAAGCGATCCGGTTATTTTTTTTGACAATACCACTTGGAAAAGATGGGCGGGGGGGTGGTATTAAAGTGGAAACAGACACATTAAAGTGTCTGTTTCCACTTGAATGTTTTACCCTATCAACTTCATTGATTTTTGTAAATATATGCTTATTGTGTATTTGATGCCAGCAACATGTTTCAAACAAGTTGGGACAGGAGCAACAAAAGACTGGGAAAGTTGTGGAATTCTCCAAAAACACCTGTTTGGAACATTCCACAGGTAAACAGGTTGATTGGTAACAGGTGATAGTATCACTGTTATCAAGTGTGTCTTGCAGCATCTTTACTCACTTGGCTCTAAATATGGGAATGACATAGCCGATAACTTCTTTGTCCGTGTCCATTGCCAGGTAGGTGCGTTTGGCTCTCTTTGGTAGCGGGCTCAGTTTAACCACCTCCTGCCCCTTCTCTGTCTTCACAGCAGTCTTCACGCTTTGAGGTAAGAGACAACAATCACAACATTGCCAACACCAACATACATGTGGCATTTCCATATAGAGTTTATGGCCTACACTTGGCCTTCTCCTTTAAGGTACACCACATGGTACCTCAAAGGAAAGGGCCAAATACTAACTTAACTCGTATTAATCCGCAGCTGTAAATAGTCCCCAACAAATACACTATTTATACCTGTTTAAATAACAGGTGCTCATTCATAGCTCATAGCTCATTCTGCGAGATTACAGAACATTTTGTTACATATGCATTAGTTTGAAAATTGTGCCAAGTGTCACAAAAAAGAAATTGTGAAAATTTGTGTCCATGTACACGAATCCTATCGATTACTGTTGAACTGCTGTGAGACTGTGTTGCACAGTGTGAGGAGACAAAACAAATGCTTCCAACTCAATTCTCATACTAATTACTGTTTACTACATCACTATTTAGCACATTTAGTTCCAATTAAAGATGGATGCCTGGATAAACCTGTAAATTTGATACTTGCATGTAGCTGAATGAACTAGCAATAGAGCATGTAATTTCAATGTGTCTTCTGCAGTATGTTCCACATTTGTTTACAATGGCAATAAATGATAAAGTACCTAAAAGAAGGAATGCAAAGCTGCTAAAAATAATACTCAACGTGAACCACACTGCCTCTCTGCATTTATAAAACTTTAAATAAGTGTGCTAGTTACATAAAGACACATTCAGAATAGGCTTGACTGCAGTTACTCAGAAATGGAGGAGGTATTTCTGTCCACCCTCTAGGACCCTGACCCATATTAAACTCTGACTCATTTACCTATCGGCTCCTCAGGCCTTCCTATTGTCAGCTGGGTTTATAAATGGAGCCGGAAATTGTGGCTATACAGCAGGGGGGAAAGGTTCATTTTAAAGCTGTGCTTTCACGCATTATCTCTGTCAAGTCTGCCCTAGTCTATCCATTTGGCCTAGAAGAGTAGCGGCACAACGTGGCTTTGATAAACTCTGTACCACACAGGCGAGGGGGGATCAAGTCGATGGAAGGGGCTGAACGCACAGCAGAGACAGACAGATGGAGAGAGTCTCAAAAGATTTCAGCAGAGTCAAGAAGTTTTTTCAGCTGCTGACTCACCAGGTGTGCTGAAAGGAAGCCTTTGGTTCAGTGTATAAGAAAGTCAAAGGTATAAAAGTTTTACTGCTGATAAAAGCATTTCATTCCTTACAGCCTGAGAAGCAATAGTATGTGTCAATCTTAAGATTTAAATAATGAAAGTACCAGTTGGAAACTTTTCACGCCATCAGTCATTTCCAACAGAAACAAGATGTGGGACTAGTTATAAACCTTTAAGGAGAATAACAATAACAATCAGCTTGACTTTTACATGTGGATACTGGCCCAACAGTTATTAACTATTAAAACATCGGTGGAAGCCAGTGCACGACCGTTTACAATTTCATGACCTCCATACACCGTATTTACAGTTGGCCTAATGGCAACGTCTCATGTCCCGCCCGCAGAAATAGCTCAGCTGTCCATGAATACATCTGGCAGCTCTTCACTACAGCTGAGATTCCTTCCCTGACCCCGTTTCGAATGCTATCATGGTTCCAGCATGTTCACTGAGCCCTGCAGCTCGCAGGACAAAGACACTGTGACCATTTCACATGTTTACAAGTGATGGTGATGCCATGGAACATACATGTTTCGATAGACAGAACTGCTTTCGCACTTGACTTTGACCCTGATCCAACCTCTTTGTCCGTCTATAACAGTTCTTTTCCTTACTGATTAATCTGCTGATTGTTTTCTTGATTAATCAATTAACTGCTTGGTCTCTAAAATATCACAAAGCCATGAAAAAGGTGCAGTTTACAAGTCGACATCATCAAATTGCTTATTTTATGAAGTCCAAAAGTCAAAGATACTCAGCAAATTGTCACACTGGAGAAGCTGGAAACAAAAAATGTTTGCTCTAAAAAAATACAATTAATTCTCTAA
>JAPZEA010000013.1:13979637-13990440 GCA_029783685.1 Heniochus monoceros | reverse complement strand
ATAGACACTAGAGAGACTTGTTTCTGTTGTATTGTGTCACAGAACATGAAAGAAACTTAGACTTTTGCTGTGGGCGTGTGCATGCCTGCTTGTATGTTTGAGTGTGTGGGTGCATGCACATGAGTGCAGTAAGTTTATAGCTTATATGCACCTCAGTGCTGAACTGTGATGTCTGAGATGCTTGTAATTAGGACTGTGCTGTAATATTAATTAATTTGCTGGCATTTTTTTTTTCAACTAACTGACTAAATTTGAGAGCTGTTTAGTAATCTGTGGCCAAAAAGATGAAAGGTAACCTGAAAAAGGCAAACAGCCTGTCAGTCCACATAGTATTTACACCAAATGCAAACTATTCAACAAAGTATTGTATCTGGAAACAGCAGTATGGCTCCGACCAGTCATACCAGGTTTTTGTGCAACTTGACAGAGCTATAAAAAGCCATTTCATCTTTGTGCTTTACATAATCCTAATCCTCTTGAGTTGGTGTTTAGCAGGCACAAAACACCACAGCAGAGTGTTGAACATCTTGTCGTGTGCCTTGATGAATATTTTCAAAAATTATTATTCCTCTAAGAAAATATTCAAAGAGTGGATGTTTATGGCTGTGTCTGCTTGACATCGTGTTTGCTCTTGCAAAACTTGAGCTAAAACCCTGCGTGACATCAGTTTGTGTTTTCTGTGCATTTAGACCTAAAATACATGAGGTGGGGGTTATGTTTGAGGGTGCAAATTAGAAAATGCCTCTTTGCCGACATCCCTGATGAAGAAGAGTTGCTATTATTGCTTTTTTTTTTTTATTCTGGCCCTCATTTACAATCAATTGTCAGAGCCCGTCTCAACTTCTTGCTTAATTAATGTGAGCGTGCACTACTTTTGCCCTATTTTACTTCATTAATTAGATATTGCAAGTTTGATGGTGACAACTTACCTTTAACTAGCGCATGAATCTTCACACATTAGCTGTGAATTTTCTCACGACCCCTGCAGTTTTCCTGTCACGAGGAATGCTAGAGAAGCCACACTCCCTCGCTTACCCATAATCCCCTCAAAAAATGTCTGTCACGACCGATCCTTCGCCTCTGCCTTCTCGCTTGTCATATCCTTCCTTTCTTTTTTGTCTTCTCTGTTTCTGGCTGTTCTGTCTGTTTTCTCTTTTCCAGCTGCCTGTATTCTAAACTCTCTCTCCAATATTCGTTTTCTCTTCCTGTTGCTCTCTTCCTCTTTGCCCTCGCCTCTGTAGAGTTGTTTATGCCCCTTTCATCCTCCTCTGTAATTATGAGTGTTGTTCACTGTATCCCTATCCATATGACGAGCCGGATGGATATGCCAGGAGATAGATGATGGGAGTAAAAAAGCAGAGTGAAAAACGAGTGTGTCTTGGCAGAAGCCATTTTCCTCGTGACACATCTGTCCGTCGGCCTTGACCTGAGGGGACACGGCACTAAATCTGACTTATGGCCATAAGCACATAGACACACACACACTGATTGAGATTACCCTGCGGTAATGATGATTATGGTTGTTTATGGTCTTCAGCCTACACTTTTGTCAGTTACAATGGCTGCCGGAAGTGTGTGTTTTCGTATGTGCACACATTCTGTGTACCTTGTGCTTATGTTTGTGTGAGCCATGCCAGCTCGAGTGCATATTTTAGAGTCAGTAAAAGGGTGGTAATTGTAGCAGAGTCAGGTTATTGTGTCCTTTATCAAGCAGACAAGCCAATTAGGGGCACAACCATTGATATTAATTTTCTCTCCCTCCCCCTCTCGCCCCTTTCCGAGGTGTTTTTCATTTAATGGCCGAATACACTCTGTGATGACCTGTGAAGAGTTGTAGATGGGTGCAGAGGTATGCAGAGTGAACTTACTAGAGCATGGCATTGTGCTGAACTGCAGGCGGAGGAAGGAGGTTCAGCCTCGGAACTGTCAGGGAGGCGGATCGCATTATGGGTGCTCTCGGGTAGAAATTGTTGAAATAACTCATTATCCTTCCCCGGCCTTTCTGCTGTGTCTTCTGATGTAGACAACGGAGATGTCTCGTCTGACGTTGCATGCACTGCAGGCACCAATGAACTCATTTCTGCACTGTTCCTCTTGAAACCTCCTCCCTCCAACACCAAAAAGAAAGTTTATAGAATCTGTGTGTGCTTTTTGCAACAGATGGAAAATAAATCCATTTACAGCGCAGTAAATATAGTAGTTGCTTGATATAGCATTATGAATCTATGGCATACTTAAAAGTGACCCGTGGAGTTTTTTGCAAGCAAAGTTTTGTTTGCATTCTGTGTTTCTCACCAAAACACATATCCATGAGGTGTGACACACATGCTGGATGTATTTCCCACTTCCCATTAAACATTTGCAGAGCAGATTTTTGGAAGAATTAAACATTTACGTTGTTTACATCCATGTTTGTGTGCTAGCAGTTTTCTTCTTCCTTGTCTTTGTTAGCACATTGCTACACTCCTTGGCCGGTTATCGCCACCAACTGTTGATCAGTGGAATAGTGTGAAAAAACTGACAGGACTGTTTGTTGCATCACCTGCCTATACATGCTAATGGTTGACTTTGTGCACAAGACACAAATAAAATGAGGACACACTCTTAAAAATATGGCTACTAGTTGTCAAAAACTTCACTGTGTTCCTTTAAGTTACCTTAGAATATTCAGAACCTCATTTCACCCACATTTACTCAAAGGGTAAAAAGAATTACAAGGACTTACTGATCACAGGTTTGATATTTTGGTATGCATTGTAGCCGTTTGCACATCAAAGCATAAGGGATAGACAGGGAGGGCGGGATATGTTTCAAATACAACTTCAGATCAGGATCAGGACAAGGGGTGTTTGCAATTAGCATGGATTAAAGGGCAGATTATAGCAGGACTAATGAGAACATAAAGAGATTAGATGCCAGGGAAAGAGTCGTGGAGACACTGGATAGATAGACAGATGTGGAGCGTGGAGACAGAGGGAGAGAGAAAGGCAGCTGAGACCAACTGATAGGAGAATGCAGGGAAAAGGTGCGCGAGGCAGATATGAGAGAGGGAGGGGGAAAGAGTAGCCTGGTAGAGCAAGAGATCCAGGAGTGCAAAGAGAAGGTAGAAAGACAAGAGAGATAAATAGAAAGAGGCCTCTGAGACCAAGCGATGTGATGGAGCAAGGAAAGGGCGGGGAGCATGAAGTAGAGAGAGGCCTAAATATGTGGGGAGCCTGAAAGATGGAGAAAATGGTGGAGGTGTGGGAGGTGGGAGGGGTTCTCAAAGAAAATTGATGGATAGGTTGTCAGGGAGAGGAGAAAGATTGAGACAATAGAAAGAGACAGGGGAGCTAGGCTGAGACTCGGAGACAGATTAAAAGGAGAATGCGCAGACACACATACGCTCGCACGGATAAACAAAAGGACTGAGACAAAGAACGAGGCGCACAGATTCTCTCTCTTTCTCTTTTTCTCATATATACAAAACACACACTATATTATCTGGAGCTCTCGAGAGAGAGATCCCGGGGCATGGCTAATATGCCTCTCAACGGCCTTTCACAAAAACAGAGATGTTAAGAGGATAGGAGGCTAACAAAGACCAGCGGGTGCAGAGTGGAGACGCCAGACTCTCTGCACAACAAACGGAGATGCAAACAAACGAGGACAACAAAGAGCAGACACCGACGGCACCCCGGCAAAGACGAATTGATCCACGGCTTGGTGTAAAAACTCTCCTGGATTGGAAATGTATGCATGCTTGTGTGTACGAACGGGGGTCGCTCTGTCTTTGTCCAGGGCCCTGTAGAGAGACAGCAGGGGCATATGCATGTGAATGGGTGCACATGCTTTTGTCTGCTGATGAGTGTTTTTCAGCTAAAGACAGTGTCCTTAAGACTTATTCTTACCTGTATTTTTTTCTGAATAATGTAGTAGCTGCTCTCGTTAGAGGAGAAGGAAGAAGAGTATCGATCCACTTTCACACTCCTTAGAGATCAGTGCAGAAAGCAGGTGAACTGTTTATAGTCTCATTGCCTGCACCAACGCATGTGTGTGCTCTTACTGTACATTTGTCCTCTGACAGACAGCCTGCCACTCAATGGGGTCAGAGAGGGAATTCACTGTAAATGGAAGGCAATACTAATATTCATTCTTTCAGGTGTAATGACTCCAGTAAAGGTGATGTCTGAGAGTTTATGAGAAAGCCAGTCGAAGGGTTATGAATGCCATTCTGGCATTTCAGCTCCAACTGACCGCCTTTCTTAAAAGCCATCATTTCCCAGATGGAGGATATGAGCAACTAAGCATGTCGAGTGCCATTTTGGATCCACTGACCTTTCAGTTTACGGTCTGACAGTCAGGGGTGTGATCCCTTGATATGAACTAAGTGGGGCTCGTGTACTCGTGTTGTGTATGAGTACTGTCAGTGTACTGCGGAATAATCTATGCTCGGAAAATCTGCGATAAATTTGAAACAACCAACCAATCCTCCCTCCTTAACTTGTAGCAGCCATTAACAGTTTTTGACCAAAGACATACAAACATGTATTCAGTGCAACAAGGCAATAAAGAGATGGTCTAACCTGCTGCTCTATCATCCATCCATCATGATTAAGTAACATTAATATAAAGGGCACAATAATAAAAAGCAAAAAAACAAATCTTCACCAACTGGCTAAATTCTCAATGAACAGAATTGGGAGGATCTGATGAATCGGGGACTGTCAGAAGTTCTCTGTTACTATTTTATTCTCTGTATCGTCCATTAATCAGCTTTCAAAACCACACTCAACAAGTCACAACACACTGTATCCTCTGTTGCTGCTCGCATTCAGCAGACACCTTACACAAACAATAAGAATGACGCTTGGTTCAGCTTATCACTCTGAAGACAGCGATCACGCTCTTTCTCTCGCTCTCTCTGTCTCTTTTCATTGCTTTCCTTCTTTTTTTGCTGTCGTTCCTGTTATCTCGCAGCCTCCCAATCGCCTGCTCTGTGTGTTTGTCTCTCCCTCTACGACTCTGTCTTCTCTGTCTTCTTCTTGTCGGTCGCTACACCAGACGAGATGAAGAAGTTGACATTAACTTCTCACGATAAGAGGGGAGATTAATAATATAGTGTGTCTGCAAGTGTGACTGCATGCATGTTTTTGTGTGTCGTGGAAATAACAAAAAACATCACAGGATGTAGAGTTGGCCTTATCACAGTCATGCCTGTTTTCTCCTGTTACCATTTAGCATGTTGGGTCTTATCTACATAGTTTTGGCTAATGTTTCTATCAGAGGTATCTTATGGCATTGGATTTGTGTGTGTGTGTGCTCAGCTACGGCAAGTAAAGCAGATCAAAGCTGATTAAGGAAGAGAGCAGTACGACAGTTCTCAAGGAAAAGCATGCATCTGTCTTTTTCACGGCTTTTATTTTACAAACATCTGTTAAACTTAACCTTAAGACTGCTCCAGGATTTAATCAAATTCAAATCAGAACTGTCTTTTTCTGTCTGATGTAATGTTGCAAGACTAATCATACTGTAGTGGAACTTCTCAGCCCAGTCGCAGGATAGGTTAGCATTGTAAGTTTCTGCAAACCATGAATTCGTTAGATTAGTGTCTTTTATATGTACCATATTAACGTTTCTACAATAAGTAACAATATGAGCTGAGTGACAGCTATAGGCGAGACGACTGCCAAGCAGCAGACCTCTGTTTGAGCCGCGTTTGTGCCAACACAACCATGCATTTTAAGCCAACACATTTTCCTAACCATAACTGGTCTTTGTACCTAAATCTAACCAGACCTTAACCACAGCATTGAAACAACATAAAATTGAAATCTTGGCAGCGCCCTCTCACTGCAGCTCTCCATATGAACTCTTCTATCTCTCCTCCCATATATCTCCATCTATCCGTCCTGTCGTTCTCTCGTCTCCCCCCTGCAGCGTCTCCCTCACTCTCCACTCCTCAGTTGTGTATTTTGGCAGAGCTTGAACAGAATCACACAGGAGAGTTAAACTGGCACAATACATAGCTCCCAATCCACCTGAAGCCCTGCTGGTACTCCTATAGACGTGGTCTCCTCTGTATCGTCGATTACTCCACCTGAAAAACAGCTTATGAGAAGGATCGAGTTGGATTTTGTTTAATGAAAACAGTCATATACTACTTTCTCTCCACCTGTCTATAAAAACTTCACTGAAGACTTCAGTCGGGTGTGTTATGACATGGCAGCGTTAGTGAGAGGCCAAGCAGAAACTGAGAAAATGAGACTTCGCCGTTCGCTCACTGTTGCACACTGCATGTTTGGCTCAGACACAAGACACGGTGAATGTTGTCTTTTTAATGTGGTTTTCATGAACGGATTCATCACATGACAAGTCTGACATTTATTTATCTATTTGTGCAATTTTGCATCATTGGAGTATGTCTGCATAGAAGGAACACACAGGTGTTTTAAAGGAACAATATGTAACATTAGACTAGACATTATCCCAAATGTTTCCAACATTTACTATAACTTCCGGGGAAACACAGCAAATGCCAGATGATACGTCAGAGAATGAGGAAGGAAGTGGGCAAATGTGATTAAACGTAATGTGAATAAAAAGTTGGTACGTTACCTCGTTTGTTACCGTGATTTCAGCCTGAGTCACGTCAGATTTTCATCAGCAGTGACGGTTGTTTAACAAAGAAGACAGCAACTTCCATGAGCCCCCTTGCCGTTCACTTAGAAGTGGCCGCAGATCAGCTTCAAGGACGGTGACATGACACCCGCTAATTGGGTTGAGGGGCATTTCAGGAGGCTGGGGGCTTAGCTCGGTTGGCAGTGGTTGGGGACCTCACTGACCTATCTGTGAAGGTCTTAAATACAACCTTGGTTCTCACTTCTATAGAAGTGCAACAATACAAACACACAGGCACACACATACGTGTCCACACAAAGAGAGAGGATTGTGAAGTCTCTAGAGGAGGCAGTGTTAATCCTATTGACAATGGCTTGTCTGAACAGTGGCCTGAAGAGAGATGAGGCTAATTCTCTTTATGAGGACAATAAACCCACAGGTCACCAAGGCCAAAAACACACACACACACACAGAATGTATATAAACACACACAGGCACAGCTGTAGCTTCCTCCTGCAGTTTAGCCCCGGTTCAGAAAATCAAAAGTGTAATAATACAGTATATCACACCTCTCAATGCAACTGTGCTGCATCAAGTCTGCATCAATCCCCTCCTGTAAAAAATATGGCTCAGGAGAGTTCATTGTCTCTGATGGAATTTGACAAAGCGATATTGACAATGCAGCTTATTTTCCTGGAATAAAGAGGGAAATGTAATATTGTTTCATTCTCCCTTGCTGGTATTGTGATGTATTTCCAGGCACCAAAATATTTACACCTATCTCCCTGCCTAGCTGCTGTCTCACACCAGAATACGTTATCCAAAGCAAAGAAAACAATATTACATTTCTTATTGAAAAGTGATGATCCTTCACCTTTTATCCACTCATTAAAGCACACACACAGTCACGGGCGCACATGCACACAAAGAGGTGTTTCAACACATCTGTGCACATCTGTTGTGCTCAGAAGTACCCACGTTCACTTAAACACTTATATACACACAGATTCACACATAATAATGCAAAAGATAAATGTAAATGAACCACTGAGTCTGTGTTTTAATAGGTCTCTAAAATCACAGGTGTGATCTGTGACTAAGTGTGCCTGCCAGTCTCAAAGGCATTTACCATCCAGCTGTGTAAAACATGTTGAGCAAATGAATTACCTTCACCATGCAGCTGCTTGCTGTCAATATAAATCACATTAATGTGACAAAAGCCTCAAACAGTTAATGATTTAACAATTAATCACGTGTAATGGGAAAGAGTTTGGACAGTTTAGTGACGCAACTTAATTGCCTCCACAAAAGTTTGTGTCTTTGTCTCTGCTGTGTTTTTCTGTGGGAGGCACAGTGAACATTGTCAGACAGAAGCCGGTGCAGACATGACTATATTTTTTCTTGAAAGGAACTTACACATTGTTTTTTGTTTGTGTGTGTCTGTGTTTGCTCCCCAGATGGAACCCCCTACACGTGGTGGGTGGGTCGGGGCAGTGAGAAGCACTTCTACTGGGGGGGCTCAGGGCCTGGCATCCAGAAATGTGCCTGTGGCATCGACAGGAACTGCACTGACCCCAAATACGACTGCAACTGTGATGCCGACCACAAACAATGGTAAGTCAGACTGTCACGTAGAAGTTCAGCAGGAGCACAAACAATTTGTATCGTATTGATTAAGTTTCAGTTTCGCAGGGACTTTAAGTCTGCAGCAACAGCTGGCACAGAAAAGTTTTCAGTCACAGCAAGTCCACCCACTGCAGTGGAGCACAGGGTGTCATGCAGGAACATTTATACAGCTGAGTCAGCACATCTGTTTATTTACATCACTCTGCTTAATGCTCCTTTGAGTATCCAGCTGTATCCACCCTACTTCACTTTTATAGATTTGCTCTATCGCCAATGCAACGGTGCATCTTGGTTATCAGAGGTTCTATGGCACATACACTGAATAAAAAATAAGTTTATCTCAGAGTTTACCTGAAAATCGCAGCTGAAGAAATACTGTCTTATTGTTTTGTTACTTGAAAAACACTTAACTCTCAACAGCAATTGACTAGAAGAGTGTTACGTCTTTACTTCCCTTTCCTCTGCATGCAACGTAAACTGGTGGGAGAGCAGACTTTGCTTTGCCACAGACTTTGCCGGGGACGTGTTGCTTTAGCTTTGGTCTTTAGCACAATAACATGTATGTAGAAGTAAAGTGCAAATTTAAGGAGTCAGCCTGAGACTGAGTTTTCAACCATCTCCAGGAGTAAATGTTGATTAGCTAGCTGGATAGATCTGATTGTATCTGCTAAGGAAAGTTGTTATTTTAATGGCAAAATGCAGTCGTCAACTAGGAATAAGAAGCAGCTTTTGTCTACTTCAATCAAGGACCAAAAAAATGCTAATCTGCCACTGTTATTGTAAACTGCACACGCCCAGTGTTTGAATGGATGCTTGATATGCATAGTAACAGTAACTAAAGGGGGTGGGTCTAGTGATTAGTGTCAATAATGATTCATTCAGACGACATTTTTGCTTTTAACTACCTGGATAAATGTATTTCGTCAATATTCTCCTCTTACGATTATCCACAAAGCACCTTCACTGGAACGGCTGGGCTTCATGTCTTGTTCTTCAGGGACAGAAGAGTGTTTGTCATTCAGCTGATCAGAGGAACTGGTTGAACTTGTATTTTACTTTAACAATATCAAATGTTTCTCAGAGTACTGTACTTCATGCTTGCAACTGTTTCTAAATTAAACTGAGTTTAAAAAGAAATTGTAAAGGTCAATGTACCTATAAAGTGCCTATTATGTTTCATAAGTACATGCTCTGTTACCAAGTACTTCATTCTGCTTGACATTCACGCATAAAAACATCTCTGGATCCCTGCATGCCCCCAACAAAGAACATAACCTCTTGCCTGAAAGGCTGCAAAATAATTAGATTGCTGTATTAACTGAACTTAAAAGAGAAATTTGTCATTGCAGTGGAAAGTTTGAAGGAAATTTTTGACTGTGAAACTAAAATTGTAACTACTCTGATGCTAATGTTTGCATTAATCTGTCAGCTCAGACGCTGCCTTAGCTAGACTGTCTGATGAGGTGTCTAACTTCAAAGGCTGAAGTGACTGAATGATGAATGCCACCATCAGTGATGAGTTTATTTAAGAGGGATGTTTGCCTCCAGATCCAACAGTGTGTGCTTCAAAGCTCTTTTAGCCAGCTGATGGATCTTCTCATTAAACCAATTGCATCGCTGTCTGTGGGTACGTGCATACTGTATGTTAGCAGGAGGAAGAGATTTCATTTGCTTTCAAGTCCCCCCCCCCATCTCTAAAACTGATGAGATTACAAATAAGGCTTACTCTGTTTCGTTCCCTCCATTAATATTGTGTGCATTAATGTCTCATTGTTTGGCTGAGTGACTTTTTGAAATATCACCCATATAACTCTATTTCCACTCATTACCCATATTTTGCCAGCACATAGGAACGCACATGCATACACAGCGCCATAAATTAGATCTTACTGTTTCATTTCCAGACTGCAATGACTGCAACAGTTGACATCAATTAGAAGAATTTAGATCATGGAGTATTCAAACTCATTCCTGACTTAAAGGCTGTGATTTAAATATTTAATGTTTGTAGTATTGTTGTGGTATCACCAGCAGGTGAGTTAACATGTGATAGCAGGAGAAAGTGATGAATTATTTTCTATATGTAGAATTTCCTGGACTGCTTTCATTATTTTGATTGATTCATTCATTTGAATCACTTTATTCACGAGAGCTGATTCACTCTCCTTCTCATGCATAGCTTAATTTAAATACCACCCCATCCATCCACCCATCCATCTGCTCAAACAATTTACTAATTGATGTGTTACTATTGTATTTACTATACCTTCCATCCTTTACCCATTATGTCATGTTATGTTAAGTTTTTGCAAGATGCATACTGATCTGTTCTTCTATCTCATTTCCATTATTACAATATTATTATTATGTTGTATATTAGTATTGTTTTAATCATTTATACAGTAGTCTTATTCATTCATTCATTTTCTATACCCACTTATTCCGTGAGGATCGCAGGTGGGCTGGAGCCTATCCCAGCTGACATTGGGCGAGAGGCGGTGTACACCCTGGACAAGTCGCCAGTTCATCGCAGGGCACATAGAGACAGACAACCACTCACACTCACATTCACACCTA
>JAPZEA010000013.1:13747958-13766233 GCA_029783685.1 Heniochus monoceros | reverse complement strand
TACAACATGAGCCAGCACCCATTCACACACATTCATATACTGGTGGCAGAGCTCATCAGGATCGAAAGCCATTCACACACCAATGGCACAGCCACTGGGAGCACTTTGGGTTCCAGTTTGGATTCCATGTAGAATGCAAAGGGATGGAACCACCAACTGTATGATAAGTGGAAATCCACCCTACCCCCTGAGCCGCCCATATATATTCACAGTGTATATTCTATAGTATATAGTCTGAAATTTGGACACTCTCTCAGTCTCAGTGCACGCCAGCGTCCTGACTAGGGATGTCAGCGGTTGATTGTTGATCTGCTAACCACCAAGAACATTTTTGACCGGTTATGAATCTTGAATGAACAGTGGAAGGATGACCCGAGAATGTTTTGGTGAGTTATATTTTGTTTCTATCAAGTTTGAATGAAGTGTGTTTTATGATGATAAAATGATTGTTTCTGTACATGGAGTCTGGTGACTTTGGTGAGAGCGATACAGTGGCTTACTATGGATCTTGCTCTTTATGTCTCTCTGGGGATCCTTTCCATGTCAGACAAACGACAATCTGAGCCGTCAGTGGCACAAACAAGCGATTTAGTGGACATACTTTGATGATGTGTGAATGCCCTGAAATACTACTTTGCAGCCCTTTTTGCAGCCGCAGCACTCTCACTCAATACTTGACTAATTTCTAAAATTGTTGTCCATTAGTCACTTGGACTCAAACATGAGGAAATAGCATCCATAAACATGGACAATATTTCATGGGAATTTCTCCAACTCGCACGGGACACTGAAATCTTCCAGGACACGTGGACTGGCACCAGTGTTTTCTAATGAAAACCCTGACTGGGATATGCAGTCAGGAAATGGGTGTCCAGCTATCGAAAACAACAGTAACTGAAACTGACATTCCTAGCTCTGACAATCATAAAGCTAGCATTTTAAGGTCTGCGGATTCCTGAAATGCAGATAAGCCACTCACTGGACACTGTTGAATGTTGCGAGTTAATTCTACCTGGCAAACATGTTTAAATTAAACAGAAACAGTCATAACTGTGGTTCAGTGGCAGATCTGGACAAGGTATCGCATGACATGACGGAGTGCGGTTGCTTATCTGAACCAAAACGCTGTATATTCTAAACTAATACAGGCACACAGTACAGGCTGTCTGCTACCAATAATTCACTACAGGAGGAAGATGTGGCTTCCATGGTGCCTGTGTATCCTTCCAACCCTACCCAAGCATGTGTCTCTGCAAAGCATTATACATTAAATACAGTATATAATGCGGTCCATGGTCAGTTATTAAACCAAATTTAACCAGACCACATTTGGGAAGTGGCTGGATGTTTAGCAGCAGGCTCATGTTTTGATATAAGCATTTTATCTGTGGTCTGATACCCAAAACATTACAGCTTTCAGTATTTAGTAACACTTGGTACTGAAGCTTTAAAACTCCACTTTTATTCTGAACAGATCTTGTGAGACTAGAATATGGTATTTGATGCTTGATGGGGCACATTTGATACCGAGTATCACAATCCACAAAAAATAACTTTCCCATCTAGCTCTCTAACGAGTTTCACAATGTGCTTAATCTAAGGCAAACTGATACAGTACTTTCTACAGAATCATCAAGCTTGACAGGCTCAGACTGGGATAATGTGATGCAACCTTAATGCAAAATATTAAACACTATGAGATTTCAAATAATTGTGTCTCTAATCATAAAATACTGAGTCATACCACCACTAATAGTGCCTAGGATTAGTTTCTGCAACTTTAAACCAACAAAGAGAAACGTGTGGATCAAAAAGTTTTTAAGTTTGAATAGATCTGACTGTTGCCATGCATGTAACAGTTAGGCAGTTAGTAGGCCCTTTACAGATGTGCTCCTGGTCAGGCCTGTTTCACAATCCAAACACTCTAACAGGCTGTTACAAACAAACCTGTGTAACTGGGGCAAATACACTGAAATGCACTGGCATGGTTTCAGACATTACAGACATTTCAAATAGCTCAGTCTCCCACTGTTTGCTTAATGGACACATGGCCAGCTGTTCAGTTTGTAAACACTGGACGTCATCATCTGAGTCATCTTGGGTGAGCACTGGTTTGGCAGCACAACATCACTGTCAAAATACTAGAAACTAACATGCAGCCATTAGAAATTATTATTTTGCTGCTTGCACGGCTCCAAATATTGCAGTGCACACATAAAAATCAGCGTGTACTGAAGTTCATTCTCCATGTCTAATGCAGTGTTTACTGTAGTTTAGCAGACAGTGGGACGAATCACATATCTTAAAGTAATCCTGCTTCTCTGTGTCCCACTTGACAGCTTCTGGCGGGGATAAAAAAAATATCACGACTCGCAGCCAGAAATGTGTTCATAAAGCAGCTGCCAACAATCGTCCATGGCGGATTAAACAGGCTATATGAACTTCCAAGCCAAAGCAGCAGACTGTCCTGCTGCATGAGTTGCGCCTGACCTCAGCCTGGCCTTGGTGAGGGCAGGCGGAGGAGGCGGCTCCATACAGAGCGCTCCATAACCTTGCAACAAGACAACGCTAACTAGCCTGCAAGCTAACCGCTACCTCCTGACCAAGCTAGGAACAGCTTACCTTGATGCACGGCGACGTTGCAGCCGTGTCCGTCGCAGTAGACAAGCGGGTTTTCCGCCCAGCCTCTCTCGTCTGAGCAAACACAGCAACCTCCGATCATCTCCTTCATATTACTCGTCGAGAACTCGTCGTCCACCGCCAGACAACGCTCGCCGGAGACCATCTACGAAGAAAGCGGACATGCGGAAGAATACGATACACAGATAAACCGAAACCTTCGCCGAAGACGTCCCTCTTTCCCCTGCTACACCGCTTTAGGTCCCACTCGATCGAAATGTCATGTTTTAAACGTGTTTACGTCCCTTTTCGGCCCAGTATTTTTTCACCAAAACATCCACTTCACGGCGCGACGGTGAGAAGAAGAGGGGGGACTTCGTAGAGAACAGGAAATGCGTAATGACGCAAGGCGCGTGTATGTGCGTGCCCTCTGACAGGAAGTAAAAGACGGATGTGATTGGATCGCCGACAGCAACGTTCCATTTTGCTTCCACATGGTCGAAATGGTTTGAAACTTTGTAGCAGAGAAACCTCATTCTACTCGAATCACTGTCAGCAGTGTAGCAACACGGAGGTAGGCAAAGATGTGGCGTATCAGTGACAGAGACCCACCAAGTTCAGCAGCTGTTAACAGCACAATGTTTAGAAAACAGATCTGAGTTTTCATGTGTTAAAACTTTGCTTACAGCAAGGACTGTAAATCTTTATCTGCTGAGTGGGTGAGCTGTGATCCAGAGAGCATAGCTGCAATGAAAAGAAATGTGAATACTAGTTCCACATTGCAAATCAGAGGCTTTACTCTCAGCGTGAGGGTCATGTTTGATTGTTTTACAAAATAGGTCAATTTAGAGCTGAAATGATTAGTCAATTAATCTATTAATCAAGCAACAAAAATTAATTAACAACATGTTTGGTAATTATTTAATCAAATACGTATTTTTTTTAAGGAAGATCAAGTGTAAGGATTTTGTGCTGTATTTTATATCATTTTATAATTGATCATCTCAGTTTTGGACTGACGTTTGGTTGGGAAAAAAAATACATGGAAATATGTCAACTTGGTTTATGGGAAATTTTAATAAGTATTTTAGATACACATTTTCTTAAAAAATAAAACAAGGTTGAGCACAGCAGCTCCTCACTGGACTGGACTGATTTTACAGAATAAACAATTAACTGGTTAATCAAGAAAGTAATTGGTATAATAATCAGCAATGAAAATAATAGTTACAGGCCTGGAAAATTTTGTTCACACCTCTTTTTAAATTAATTTTTTACAGTTCAAGCAGGGTATACACACATACGCTTCAGTTGTACTAAATTATGGACAGTCGTTGATTTCTCCTTTCTATGGGATTTTTCTACATTTAAGATTTGTTTTATTCTCTGCTGTATGAAGCCATTTGGATCACTGTGACAAGACTTCACTACTACTCTATAGGCTGAATGTGCTAATTTGTAATTGCACATGCACACATGCATCCTTAAAAGTGAGGCTTGCAGATGTTTTATTGCATTTTATTGCATCTTGCTAAACTCATGCAAAATAACATGACAATAGATGATAAAAAAAACCTGACAACAACAACAACAGCTTTTTTTTTTTCTTTTTTTTTTTTACAGCTTCAAGGTCAATGACAACTGTAGGTTTTGATGATTTTTAAGAGATTTTCTTAAACAAAATGATACCCCACATAAATAAATCTGAATCATGGTTTATATGTATACCTACACCTCACAGCTTGGGTTGGAACTTAATGTTTTCAAGTAACTAAAATATGTTGTGTTTTTCACTGTGCCATTTTAATATAATTAAAGAATGGAAAAGGTATGGGACTATAGTGAGCATGGAGCCAGTACACTGTAGACAGCAATTTGAAAAGCTTTTCATTGTAAAGATGAATACCTTCATCTCTCAAAAAATGTATATAGAATGGGGTTTGAGAATCCTACATCAGGCTGCATATCAGACCTGTCAATATACAGTTTTGTTTTGATAGCATCCCCATGCTGTTGCCAAGGATGCTCCAGAACACACACACACACACACACACACACACACACACCCTACTCCAAGCACTCAGCTGCTGCTTGCATCACCGATTCCTCTGAGCGAGCTCCCGCTCTTGGTTTCCAGAGAAACGTAATGACTTGCCAATAATGCGCAAGAGCACACGAGCGTCCTCCGTGTAATATGGTGAGCGAGAGGTCCCTGGGAGTGCCTGCCCATTGTTTGCTTTAATTTCAAATTGCTCAAATGCTCCAGTCGACACTGGGCACTGCACTAAAAGGGGGTGTGGGAGGGATGGGGAGCTGGGGAAAAGGAAAAAAAAAAGTGAATTGTGTGTGGCAGGGGAAAACCTATTAGAGCTGGAGAGAACAAAGGGAGGCGAAGGAGGGGGCAGCGGTGGTGGAGGGGCCCATATAGCTACTGAAACACTGAAAATGGCAAATGATTTTTACAACTTGCACTTGATTAAGTCAAAGTCTGCTTGAATCATGTGTAATGTTCCTCGGGTTGTCAGAGAGGAGCTGTCTCTGAGACAGAAAATTGCAGCAACACTGTCAGCTTGGTGACCTCAAAGTAC
The DNA here is from genome assembly GCA_029783685.1 of Heniochus monoceros. Classification (NCBI taxonomy): domain Eukaryota; kingdom Metazoa; phylum Chordata; class Actinopteri; order Chaetodontiformes; family Chaetodontidae; genus Heniochus; species Heniochus monoceros. The sequence goes on along the minus strand of JAPZEA010000013.1, from coordinate 13,761,026 downwards.
ATATACTGTAGCACTCAGAGCTTTTATACCATTTCAGTTCTGTGATTATAACCAGGCAGTCCTCTTAGATGCTATATGTTAGAGCTTTGTTGATCACACTGTACGTCATCAACTCGGTATTTGTATGAGGATTTCTAAATCCATGCACTGCAACAGAGTTTCTGCTACAGTTTCCTCTCAACCCCTTTGCCACATAAAAGATACACATTGTTGGAGAAATAGTTAAAATTTAACAACCTGAAGAAACCTGCACCATTTTTCCAAAATTTAAATGTAGCCTATAGAGCAGGAATTATGTCATACTAACTCTGTTGGGGTTTTGAAGAATTGGGCCTTTATATTATACACAGTAGGTAGCCTATTTCACTTGCACAGTATAGTAGTAAAGGTGGGCCTTTGTTAGAGAGAGCAGAAATAAACAAAAGACTGAGACAACATCCTTGACAAACAGTTGATTGTGGTATTTCCCATTTCATTGATTTTGCAGTTCGCAAGCATTCAGGAGACCTATACAGAAACAATGTATTGGAATAAAAGACTTTAATTGTCTTTCCTGTAGTATGCTCATTCATATTCCTTCTTATTCTTGTCTCTTTTGGGCTGTATTTAATTGTCAGGAAGGTGACTTCACAGCACTTGAGTTTTAAAAAGTCAGAGGGCTCTCGTGATTGGGTTCTGGGCATGTTTGCATAGGCTGAGTGAAGTTTTGTGGTCTCTCTGTGCAGAATAGGGAACGTGTGAAATACGCAGGGAGGAAAGGCAACACTGGGAAAAGCAGCCCCCACACCCACAGACTTATACGTAAGCTGTATGTGAAATGGCATTGTGTTGAGGCATTGTATACACAAATGTTGGACTAACTTAACTGCCTGCTGGTTATTTATTTTGTCTAATGGTTACCGCTCTTTTCTCCATCTCTTCTAAAGCTTGTGTTTTCTTGACATTTATAAATCCTCAGAAAGACCCAGGAGCAAAGAATGTTTGTTAGAAACATCACACAAGTAATAAAATCCAAATTTTGTTCTTAAACATTGCATCCCGAGTGTGTGTGTGTGTGTCTGTGCGTCCATTGCAGGGGAACTCCACAGAAAACTAAAGCAGTCTGGGAGGAATGTTTTCACAGACTGAGCTCATAAGCTTCAACAAATGACTACTGACAGCTAAGTATAGGACTTTTATTTTGAAGCAATTGTGTTCTGAAACAGACGCCATATGCTTGTTTTCAGATCAATTTATTAATGAGTAATGGCTATTTTCCATGGGTGTCATGGAGGATCTGTGGCATGTAGACCTTGCTAAACAAAATAAACAGCCTCGTGTTGTTTATGTTAAGTTCAAGAAATTGTATGCCATGTGACATGTTTGATCAGTTTTTACACAATGGCATAGAAATTTAGCCCAGCTATTTTTCTTTAAGCCTAGTTAAATAGAAAACGGTGTTTCACAGACAAAGCAGGGAGTTAGCAGCACACACGTGCACATGTTCTTCATCCCTCCACCGTCTCCCTGTTGCATGCATACAGTTTATAGTTAAGATTATTCACCTGCAGCAACCTCAGTAAATGCATCATTAAATTTAACAGAGCCTGATACTCATTTAGGCTGTAATTACAAGCTATATGTCAAACAGATATCCTAAATGGTATTTTTATGTCTATAGTATGGACATACTTGGGCTGATTCTGCATGTCTTTCTTATGGTTCATGGCAGTTTATGGTAAATGCAATAGCCTATCTGTTGTAAAGGCTGTAATGGTTGTGATAGACCATGTGCGTTCCCGTCTGTGTCACAGCATTTTTGTCCTCATAAGACAGGATGTGTTGGGAACAACTGGAGAGGAAAAAGGGAGACTATAACTTCTGTAAAATCCAGTCACTTCAGTAAACTAACCAATTATTTGTTTTAATAGTCATCAGCTATTCAAAAAAAAAATAAAAAATTCGTGTTTTTCCATCTGCTGCCGAGTTAAGATTCCCGATACGTGAACGCGTGACATATCGAGGAGTTGCAAACACTGAAATGAACCAACCATAATCTTCTTTCCCGGTTGTACCACATTCAGACCCATCAGTGTTTACCTATAGCCTCCTCTCTGGTCGGCGAGAGGGGCCCAGGAAAAAATAGTCCCAACACGGCGGGGTGAAAGGTGAAGAGAGCCCTCCCCCCACCACTGTCCGCACACACTTCAGGCTCGGATTGCATGTAAAATCACATTCTCCCGGGGTGGTTGGGGGGTGGAGAGGAATTCATTGTTTTGGCATGGGGCAGTGGGTTTGTGTCATAAAAAGTCTATGCTCTTACAAGTGCCTGCGCCTCCTTGACCAAGTGTCTCCATAAAACTCAATGCAAAACAAATGAGCTGGGGCTGTGGGAGCAACACGTTTGGTCTGATGAGTGTTAGAAAAATGTAACGGAAGCTTGCCTACACCAAAAGATTTTTATGGCCAGTGAGCTTATAAAATGTATGAAATTCACCAGATGAACCAGTTACATAAACGTCGTTCAAGAAACTGGTTTTCACATCACGGCTGCGTAGAGTGTGTGGACTTACTTTATATTTTGCAAGCCTATTAAGTTGAAATCAACTGCGCTCGTTTATATTTATATTCCATAAATGGCGCATTGAAGTTCCAAACAGTTTCACTCCTGTTAAAATGTAGGTTACACCGCACAAAACTATGTGTGTTCACAGGTCATGCGCGCGCGCGTGTGTGTGTGCGCGTGCAGGCCGTGTCCTCACCGTAATCCGTAATCTCCCCCATTAAGGCGGTCTTCCACAGTGAAGTAGTGGAAAATTTTTTAAAAAGTAGGTAAAAACAGCAGTCAGGAGAACATCCGCCATTAACACTTTAAATGAAAAAATAGTTTTATTCATCTGTTTCACTTCTAGATATTCTCAGTATGTATGAACGGTGGTGCTACAGATTAACGTGAGTTTTGGTGGCTTCCCTCCGCTGTAACTCCAGTCAGACCACAAACATGTCAGGCCAACACAGGAGTAGCCCAGTGTCCATAGGAATGAGCCTGAAGTGCAACATTTGGTCGTCTGAGGCATTCCCCCCGTACCACCAGCACACAGCGGGCTGTTGTAAGAAACCTCCACCGCGGTTGAGTTCTCTCTCTCGGCCACTCGGTCTCGTCTCCTCCCCTCCGCTCCCGGCCGACATCCAGGCGCAGGAGAGGGTGGAATAAGTGCTCTGTGGCATCTGGTGTATCACAAATCTGCATAACAAAGAGTCCCTGGTCTTAATTGGAAATACTCGAATATGTATATACACACAAGGTTATTTTTATTCAGTAATTATTAAAATGTAATATTATTGTTTTAGATGGCCCTCGATTCAGATCTTAGGTTAAGCTAAGAGCTCTAATTCTAAAACAACGATTATGGAGTCAGCATGGGGCACTTGCACGTTAACTTAACTGGCAAATGTTTTATCAAGTTCAACTGGATACATTATAAAACAGTAATATTTCTTTATTTTTTTTATACGTATTTTAGTTATTTATTTTTTGAAGCAGTTAAAGATCCTTATTTTATTTGGTCATAATTTATAAAGTTTGTGTGAAATATATTAAATAAATAAATAAGTAAAAATAATAATAACTTTAAGGATATGTCATGAACATACTACTGATGTTTGCTCTCTAGATCATCGGGGAGAGACACGTGACAACACTGAAAAAAGTTATGAGAAATTGATGTTAATTGTTCTCGATGGCAGTGTCTTAACAAACGTCAAACAGCTGTGTGCAATCTCATGATTTCGTGATCCAAGATATATTTATGTGACCGGACAGTTAAATTCTCTGTGCAAAGCGCTCATGACACTGGTCAGTTTGGATGTGGACCAGTTTAGGTCAGGAGAGGAGAATTGGTTCGTTTACATTGGCTTTAATTGTCTGGCCACATTCAAGTGAGGACCCCTGATTATACTGTATGATAAAAAAAAAAGAAAAGAAAAAGAATAAACACGTATTGTGCCAAACAAAAAAAGAAAGGTTCACGAAGGAACGAGAGAGTCAGTGGTCAGGACGTGAGATGATTGTTCCTCTGTGCATCCCCCAGGCCGGCACGGTGCACTGAGGCTCAGGGATCTGAGCTATTCCCCAGGGGATCCAGACCTCAACAAGCTGCCCCTCCTCTCACTTCACTCTGCTGCATCCGTGAAACTCCGCATGCTCCACGTATCAATGCTGTCATACAGAATCAGTACGTGAAAAGCGAGTTTTGCTGCAACTAGAGCGAGGACGGCTCACCGTGCAGGTCACTGGTTGTACTTAAAGCGACGAGAATGCAGGTCAGATGACCCATGGGTGTAGGGAAGTTAAAGTGGAGTTAACTGAAGTGTTTGGGCAGCCTATAAGACATATATTCACTGGTAGTTGCACAGAGGCGCAGCAACAAACACAGATACACACGCGCACACACTATGTTCTCTCATGGTGGGTTTCAGTGTCTCATCTGTAACCCCGAGCCTAACCCCTAATGTCTACAAGTAACTTATGCGGTGCATAACAGCCTTCTGCGTCTTATCGAGTAAAAAATAACCTTCATAAGCAAGACATTTTTCACAGGAGAGGCTGCTATAATTATAACATTTAATTATCTCTATGATTCTGTGCCACCATACGCAGCCGCTGTAATGTAAGCTCCTAAATTAGAAGCAACGGCTTAACCCTAAAAAAGAGACAAATAGTTTAGTCCACAACAAGGCATAGTCCCTATGAGCCTATAGGATGACATTTCAAGGCGCAACACTATGACCCTAATCCCACTAATACATGCGCACGTGTGTGTGATGGCTACAGGTACTGTATATAGTATGTGTTTATATATATAATTGTTTTTTCTCCACATAATTCATTCATTTTTTTCCATTAAATCACATTCAAACACTGTCTTCCTTATATTGTTTGGTATGCACGATCTCGTCCATTACCACCATGTTAGAGATTATGCTCTACAGTCCAGTATTGCGTGGCTCGTGTGGACATGAGCCAGTCATATTGAGATGTTTAACAAGGGGCTATAATAACAACGCCTACATATATAACACGCTGTTTGATGTAACACCGAGGTAACATCGGTGCTATTCAGCATACAGTGAATGGTCTGTAAATAAGTAAATAGGCTTAACGTTGTGGAGATGAGCATGCCCAGTCTTGAGTTTGGCCCCATCATGCTCAGCGCTGCCCGTGAGGAACGGACCACAAGGGATTCACGTGTTTTATAGATAACAAAGCCGGAACATAACGCAGGGACTGTTGGAAAAATGTGGCGGAGGGGCGAAACACAATAGCGAGTCCAAACAACCATATGTAGGCCTACCGGTAATTCAAACAATTAGCCCATATAATATACTGCACAGGCACATTATTTGGACATCGTTGTGGGTGGTGGTTTCAGCCTCTGCTTTCTATGTAGTCTGTGCGTGTGTGCGCGTGCGTGTCTCGTGTGTGCGTGCGTGCGGATATATTCGTGTGCACGCTCCATGCAAAGTCTAAGATGTGTGTGTGTGTGTGTGTGTGTGTGTGTGTGTGTGTGTGTGCGCGCGCGCGCGCGTGCCGCTGTTGACGGTGTGCACATGCAACATGCACATGCGCATTAATAAAACGTGTTCAAAGTACTACGCATGACACCAGACACAAAAATCCCTGGTGATAAAATAGCCCAGATGACAACCCTCAATAATATCGTTCAATAATCCCACAGTAGCCTATGTTCCTGTTCCCCCATTATATAAAAAGATACTTGTTGATGTAAGGTATTATAAATATTATTAACACGACTGTTTATCAACACTATATATTGTTGAGATATATTAAATATATTCTACAATTGCTGCTCGAAGTTCTGTTAAAATGTTTTTAACGGGAAAACTTAATTGGGTTATTTAAGTGGCTGCAGCTTTAACCTACGTTGATCGGAAAATCTGGTGGGAAAAGCAACCCTGACTCTGCACTTTTAGTCTGTCCAATCACTGTTCACGTTGTTTAACCGGGGTGAAAAGTAGGCTACAATTTAACCGGAATTTGCCGGTTTAGCATGACTCCACTAAATTCACAAGAATATAATTTCTAAAGTTTGACGGTCTGTACATTTTTTTTATCTCGAAGTATAAAAATTGCATGCGTAAATACATAATATATTAATAGCGCTACACCCTGCTTTACGGCAAATTATGCGTCAAATTATGACACACACACACACACACACACACACACACACACACACACTGTAAAGGGAAAAGGTAAAAAAAATTGGAAATAACGATGCATTTATTAAGGTATAGCCAGACATATGAACATAGGTCTGCGCAGTCTGGACAAATATTGTAGGATAAGTAGGTCAGTCTATAGTCAACCACGAGGAAAAAATCATATGGAGGAGAAACTAGAGCCAACAAAAGCAGATGAGTTGAGCCTTGGTCAGGGTAGCAACGTGGAAAAGCAGCTCCCCAAGTGTAAAAAGCAAATGTCTTTGTTTAAGCTGCGCTGCGTTAACACACATCAAACCGTCTAAACTAGCCGGAGTGTGCAGTCATTTTACAAGCATACAATCGATTCCATATAGGACAACTACCGCATGCGTTTTGATGTGGGGCGAAAGGGAATAGCACACAATACATTCCAGGCTTATCGTGACACTTTGCAGGCTCAGGCTACCTATTGTGGTTGTAGGCGACATGCACTATGAACTGGGCTGAATTTTCAGACGCTCTTTTATTCGGCTAATGAAATATGAACTTGTCATAAGTGCATTATTTACTCAAGCAGCGGAGTCTGTGGGCACAATTGTAAACTATTGTAACGGTGGGTGTGGGAGGGGGTGGGGATGGAATATCCATTTTTTTATTGCATCACCTGTCAGCGGCGTCCAATGGGCGTCGACTCCGAGGGCATTAATTGATGAAGGTGTCTACAGACTGGCGCACCTCCCCTCTCTGTCATTTTATTTGCGGCTCAACCAGCAGCCAGAATAGCAGCTGCATTTTAGCTCTTATTCTGTTTCTCTCTGTCTCGGACTCTCTCTCTCTCTTCCTCCCTCCCTCCACCCTCACAACTCCCTCTCCCTCCCTCTCTCTCTCTCTCTCTCTCTCTCTCTCTCTGTCTCTCTCTCTCTCTGTCTCTCTCTCTTCTCGCTATTTTATCCCTCTGGCTGAGGCAGTGGTGTACACCTACCCCTCGTCCTGCTGCCGTCCAGAGGGGAGTGGAGCCGGCAGAGGCAGGTAGCAGCAGCCCCGGCTTGGTGGACGCATCCGTTCCTCCACCATGCCGGACCCGGGCAAAAGGCGACGAGTGGATGCTGTCGGCTCATTCAGCCTATTAGACACCGGCAGCTCCATTTAACTCCACATGTCAAAGTTTGCATTTTCATGACGCAGCAGCAGTGTGGATGGATTAAAGGTATGAGCAGGATGCCTTGAGCTCGCGACCCCATGCCATTTACTGGTGAATCCATAGTGTACTGAAAGTGACTACATGGATTAATACATTGGATGCATAAAACATGGGAGACCTGGAGTGTGGCTTTGAGGAAATGCAAGGAGTGAGACTGGGATACCTGCTCATCAAAGGCAAGCAAATGTTTGCTTTGTCTCAGGTCTTCACCGACCTGCTGAAGAACATCCCACGGACCACGGTGCACAAGCGCATGGACCACCTGAAGGTGAAGAAGCACCACTGCGACCTGGAGGAGCTGCGGAAGCTCAAAGCAATAAACTCTATAGCTTTCCATGCCGCTAAATGCACCCTCATATCGCGGGAGGACGTGGAGGCTCTGTATTTCTCCTGCAAGACGGAGCGGGTGTTGAAGTCCAACAAAAGGAAAGCGAAAGCGGCGTGTTCCCCCGGGGACGAGGATGCGTCCCAGGGGTTCCTGCGTGCGGACACCGAGCTGTGGAAGGAAAAAGTTTGGTTTAGTTTGCACGGTGTCCCGGAGACTCTCGCACTTCACAACAAAACGGGCAGGAGGAGAGAGCTGACTCCTTGCCTTACCGACTCTAAACTACCTCAATTTTACCACAAAACCCACGGACGGGATAACCGTTCGGTGACCAAGTCTAGTCACAAACACTTTAAAAACTATGAAACAGCGAAAATAACAGGGAACCGCGTTACCTTGAGCCAAAGGCACTCGTTTTTCCGGAGCGCTGTGAGCCGGCAGCCGGTGGTGTCCGCCATAGCTGCTCAGTCCAGGCTCTCGCGCTCAGCCGGCGACCTACTTCACAAAAGGAAGAGGAGGCGCGAGGGGGGCGGCGGCAGGGACAGCGCGAGGCACTCGTGGAGCAGGAGCAAACACGCGCACCACCACGTACCGCCGGTGCTGCTCTTACAACCCAAATCACCCGGCGGTCACGGGACTTCTTTCGGTGCTTTCCACCTCGGTCCGGATTTCTATCTTGACCCCAGACCTCACCATCATCATCACCACCAGCACCACCATCACCACCATCATCACCACCACGAGCCGGGTTTCCCGGAGAGTTACAGCAGCGACACCGAGTCCAGCACCTACTCAGACCGGGCGTACCCCGACTCGGACTTTGGGTCCGGCTTCTCCACCACCAGCAACTCCGGGAGCTCAGAGGAGGAAGAGGAGGGCGAGGATGAAGATGACACGCAGTCAGAGAGTTCAGAGGTCAGCTCGGACGAGGAGGAGAGCTCCTCTCAGTCCGACTCGAGCTCCGTTTCCAGCCGTGTCTCGGTGCAGAGCATCCGGTTCAGACGGGCCCGGGTCGGTTCTCTCGCCAAAACTCTCAACACTAGTAAAGCACCTTTGGTCCTGCAGCCCACGTTTCACTACAACAACCACCAGCAGCAAGAGAGACAGCACAGGACACTGGGACATGCTGCCTCTTCACAGTCAGGAGACAGTAGACAGGAGAAACGTCAGAAATGTGAATTTATATGCAGTGAAACTAGAAGGGACTTGGGACCCTTACAGACACCAAAATTTAACCCAGCTGTTGTGGGGGAGAGCTTCTTCACCGAGTCCAAAAGGGAAAAGGCGTTTGAGGCTGATCTAGACAGACCTGACCCCGCGGACGAGCTGGTCCCGTATTCACCGGGACCCAACCGGAATAAGGCCTTTCACCTCTCCCGCACGACACCTGGGCACCCCACCAAGTGTCCCAAGGGACTGAGCGCACAGTGTGACCACGACAAGCTCCCCAAATGTACCGACAAAAGGGAGGCGAAAGCCGCCAGCGTGAAACTGCCCACTCCTCTGAAAAAAATCAAGACCGAGGCGGAGGAGTTCTCTGTGACCGCCGCCCCCCACTCGGACAGCGGCAGGACAGCCAGGACACCGCCCTTCAACCTCCACAATGTGAAAGTTAAAGTGGAGGAAAGCTGTGATGAATATGAATACCATAGCCAGGCCGCTGTAGTCAAATGTAAAGGAGATAAGGCAGAGAGTAGCAGTGGCCAGTATCCCAGTGGGGCAATCAAACAAGGAGACTTTTTCAGCAGCGGGATTAAAGACACAGAGAAGAGCCCTGACGTGGTCCCCAGGCCCCCCTGTGGTCCTCAGGAATGCTGGAGCACCCAGGACACCCCGTGCGTCGACGAGGGGGAGCACAGGAACAAAAACTGCAGGGCTCCGGTGCTGGGGAATAAGAAATCCCGAGTTTCCAGGGCGCAAACAAAACAAAACGTGCCCAGGGTCAACAAGGCTGCCTCTTCTTCTTCTTCTTCCTCCTCCTCCTCCTCCTCCTCCTCCTCCTCTTCTTCTTCTTCTTCTTCTTCACGTCCCGCGGGCTGCGAGGAGGTATCCACGGAGGATTTACCTAGCAGACGCAAACGCAGCAACGCGATCACTGTAGCATCGCCTGCAAAAACGCCTTTCAGCCTGATGGCAAACTTCCCATCCCCGCCGTCGCTGGTTGTTGGCAGCGACGGGGATTTGTGCCCTGCTTACTCCCTGAACTCGCTGAGGGGCCCCGGGCCTCCCCCTCCGTCCCACCCCGTGTGGAGGTGGCAGCCAGGCGGCCAGATTCTCCCTCCCCCACACGCTCAGAGAACTAGGAAATACTGAGCTGGTTTTAAAGCAAAAAAACAAAACAAAAGCTCCCACCGTGTCCATCTCCAACCTAATCGCAGCCAGAAGTCTTAACGTGAGCTCACCAAATTGCTCGCAACTTTATCGGTGTTTATTATTATATTTTTTCTTCCACCCCCCTTTTTCTATGAATGGGTTTACATTCCGCTTTGTTTTGAAGTTTGATGGAGGAAAACCTACAACATCCCCTTTTGGAGCCTCAGAAAAACGCCACACAGGACTGTGAAACACCGCTCGTGGATTTATGCTTAAAAAAACTTGTTTTAGATAAGCTATCAATCCTAAGCAATATGTAAGGTTCTCATTATTGTGTTTACTTGACTTTTTTCCCCCCTGATTATTTCTTCTTCGCTTTCCTATGCTCGACCTGTTGGATTGTATGGTGCCAGGGCTTCAGTGGTTTGTGCTTTGTCTGAAAGAGGAAAGGGGTGGGAAAAAAACACAGCATTCCTTGAGATGAAGCTACTCTTAATCTATCTGGGACTGAGAGCAAGTTTGACTTTGTAAATCACGTAAAAAAGGGAGAAAAAAATCAGGGTTTCCCATTCTGTGCCCCTTGGTGTATTTTAGCCTATATATCAAAGCTGTGTTTTCTCTCTGTCATGCTGACCAGCTTGGCCACAATGACCCATGTGTCCAAGTGTTTAATTCCAGAAAATTATTAAAAATTGGTTTATTAATGCCTATCTATACATACTCACGGTTAAGCCTTTATTAGATTTGACAGGAATTTATTCCTGGTGGTTGTGGGGTTTTTTTTTCTAGAGTCCTTGTGATCTGGTTGTCAGTCTTGTTTTTATTTCTGCAGAGTATTTCCTGGTTTGCAAATGTGTGAGGTGTGCACAGGCGCAGGCCCAGACACAACACAGGCCTTATGTACAGACAATCAAAAAGAACAAGGCTCAGACCTTCATGGCAGGTTAGGTCCCACGATAGACTCATATTCACGTCCCTCCAGGTCCACTGGACCGACCGATTTCCTCTGCACACCATATGTGCCAGGGGCTGTCTGTTGTTTGCGTTTAGAGCACGAACAGAAATTTAAAAAAAAAAAAAGTAAATCACAGAAATGATAACAATGTCCAAGAGAGGCTATGGGTGGGATGTGATTCAGGAGTAACAGTGGGGAAAAAACGCACCAAAACAGCGTGAAACACCTTCTAGCTACTCTGGCTACTCAGAAACAATGCGACAAAGCACAAGAGATAGGCTTAAATGCATTGCACTTTGATACTGTGGGGGGTCTTGTTTCAGCTTTAGGGTTTTCTGACTAGCCTGTGAAATGATGTCTGAGAGATGCTGATAGAAAAAAAAAACAGCTAAAGACGAGTGTAATTTGGATGCAGACACAAAGGCCAAACTGCGTTCATTTGACTGCTATTTGAATATCTAGGATTCACCCGTATGTGAGTTTCTAACCATGCCATTTGCTGATTTCCTGTAATTTAATAATATGCTAATTTCCGTGGAGCCTCTGTTGTTCATTATTCTGTTTTTTTTGTTGGAGTCAGTTGTCTCGATATGAGCTGGAAAAAAAAACAACGCCAATTATTTCCTGTTATTGGCTGTGTTCCTCTCTGAGACACCCAAGATCAAAGATCAGTTTTTACAACGTTGCTCTCTTTATTTGTCACCATCTTTAATGTATTTGAATATGGCCGCTCAGTGAATGTAGTACCCCAGACCTGCTTCATTTTGCACCTAAATTCAGTGGTAGCTCCAGTGTACACACCTTTTTTTTTTGGAACCAGAAGTAAATCAAGGGGTTGTAGTTGCACCTACATGTAGGTATTTTGCGTAAACGTGTAGATGTTTTTTAATGGCAGTGCAGGACGCGCTCTGCTAATTGGCAGGCTTTTCTGTCTGCGACACGACAAAGAGAGGCCCAGCTTATGGCGAGCCAGATCACAACAAACCCAAAGCCCGTGAATGATGTCAGCCCCCTCGCAAGCACAGCGAATGGTGCATGCATTCATTCAGAGGATTGTACGAACTATTTAATGGGTGATTGTAAAAAGAGGAGGGGAAAAATGTACAAAAAAAAGTGAGTTTCACTCTGCCTACATGAGCGTGGATACATATGGTCAATGTGGTAGATGTTTAGCCATGTGATTAAAGCGCCACTCTGCAGCCATGAAGCCCCCAACTCACCACGGGCCTTATTCCCGAGGCTGGAAGCGACAATTCAAACTTGAACTTATATTCTCAGCCTGTGAACTGGCTATTTTTGAAGCCACGGCACAAGCTGGTATATGAGCAGGCTAGCAGTAAAACGGAGGGGGTCGCACAGGGTTTGGAGAGGGGTGGGTGGGGTGGTGGTGGTGGTGGTGGGGGGGGAGTTGCTGTGTTGCGAGAGCGAAGCTTTCAACCTTTAATCCGCGTGTCAAAAGCATGGGCTGCACGGCATAGGAAGAAGAGGAATAGCCTGCGCCCAAAGCAGTGCGGGTTTGCCCCCTCTGACGCACCAGCCTATTCTCACGCAGTACTCGCACAATGCGCGGCTGAGGGGAAGGAGATGGTGGTAATGGCCTGTTGGGAGGGCCCTTCCACTGTTAAGACAAATAGCTCTCTGACAGTGACGCTATCAATGTAAACAATTGCATCGCGCAGCAGCTCGAGGCTGCGTGAGCCCCCCGCCCCCGCCTCCCCTCCCCTCCTAGCCCCCTTCCTCCTCCTCTTCCCCACTCCCCTGCCCTCCTCATTCACTCACTTACTTCGCTTTTTTGATACAATACTTGAGGTCAGGTTTTTGACATGGAATTTGAAGTCACTGGTTGTTTATATGAAACTGAATATTTATTTTTGTGAATTTTCTGGGGTTTTCTTGTATATTGATTTTTTTCTTTTCTTTTTTTTTTTGGTGTGAATATATATAGGACAACTGCACTCGAAATGAAAACTTGAACGGTGGATTTCTGAAGCACTTTCCCTTTCTTTTTTTTTTTTTTTTTTAATTATGGATCATTCATTAAACGCTACTGAGTGTAATTATCAGACTCTT